>OZ005744.1:165883345-165960053 GCA_963930735.1 Dioctria linearis
TGGACCATTGGAAATTGTCAACGATTAGCCATATTTTGGCAAATTATTAAACCATCCATAATGGAAGATGTATCCAGAATTTACAGGACAGCACCCAATTCCCATTCCCAATCAACGCATTTAACCCCCCCCCCCCTATTTTAGCTCATATTTTCATATTTATTAAAAAAAAAAAATTGTACACAAGATATTTATATTATACGGTACTTTCTTATAAATTAATAAACCAAAAAAATAATTCTAAAATTAATTATAATTCATAATTAATTCATAAATGTAATTCAATTCAATTTAATTCAAATTAAAAGAAGAAATCATATAAGCAAAGATAGAAGAGAAAAAAAAAGAGAAAAGAAAATTTAGCAAACGAAAACAAAGAATTATTAAAATATAAAAAATAAAAAAAAAAACTGAAAGGAATAATAAAAGACTAACTATTAGGTGACCGGAGTAACCTTCTAATAGAATGCATGCTTTCCGCACCCTGGATATGTGTGGGTAAATTATTCCAAAGACGAATCAACTGAACAAGGAAAGAACCCTCCATGATTCGTTTAGAGAATCTGGGAATAAGAATTTTTCGGTGTCTTGCTGAACGCAAAAATTGTAAGCGATCATAAAGATATCTAGGTTTGCGTGAGTTAATAAGGCCGAAGAGGAAGATCAACCCTCTGCGATGCAAGTATGTCTGCAACGTACAGCATAACAACGATGTTCTATAGGGTATGATGTGATCATAACGTCGCAGTCCATGGATAAACCGAAGACAGTCGTTAAAGGCTACATCCATTCTACGTTCACTTGTAGTATCTAGTTTAGGTTAAACAGAGTTTCCAAAGCAGAAGTGTCGATACAAACTGGTGGAAGCTGCTCGGGGTCAAAGCCTGGATTGTGTATTGCATTTCGCAGGGTTTAGCCTTATATCATTATCACGAGCCCACTCAGATAGGTTTACTAGGTTTACTGTTAATGCATCCCAAACAGTTTTCCATAAGGCCGATAGAACTACTATGGTAAATCTGCACATCATCCGCATACAAGTGAACCTTAGCGAATTGGATTTTCTGTGGCAGATCATTTATAAATAGAGATAACGGAAGTGGTCCAAGAATATAACCTTGTGGAACACCTCTACGCAGAAAACTCACCATCCACTTTTACTCGTTGCTTTCGATTTGACAGCAAGCTCATCACAAGCCTACAGGGTGAACTAGAAAAATTTAAAATATTTTTTTAGTTTGGATATAAGTTTAAAATGGTTTACGCTATCGAAGGCCTTGGAAAAGTCCAGCAATATCACTATTGCAAACTCATCGTTGTCAAGTGGGAGCGAAATCCCGACTGCCAGGGCGATGTCATACGATTTTCCTCTCAAAAAGAATTCAATTGCTAGTACATGAGTTTTTCAATGGCTTTTGCCAGAAACATAACAGCCAGTGGTGTATGGGGGGGGGGACGTGGAGGAACGACGTTCCGGCACCTTTTTTCAGAAACGGAACGCGTTCCGGTACATTTTTTAGTAGTAATTTTTCAATTTCAACCTCGCTCCAATACGCCTCGACCTGATGTAGGGAAACCCTGAACTCTTTCCCAGAAACCTATTGGAAATTTTTTCTTCAGAAGCGATCAAAGTGAATAAAAACTCTGCAAAAACATTTTTGTAAATTTCTAAGCAAAATTTAATGCTTATCTACACGTCTGCCTGCGCTCATAAAAATTGTAAGCGACCCAAGTTGACGGTCTCCAATAAAGCATAAAATTTCTAAAGAAAAAACTTCCAGTAAACTTCCGAGAAAACATTGTGGGCTTCCCCTTCCCCACATCAGGTCGTGCTATCGACGGTTTTATATTTCAGAAAAGCGTTACGGGGTTAATGCGAATGCGCAAGTCTGCGGAAGTTCGAATCCCGTCAATGACTATTTCATTGCGAATTGCGCCAGTAACCAGTTAGTCTGTGCCAGTAACGTTGTTGTTTAGATTATGTTATTGTGTATAACGCCAACGTTGTTTTGGTAGTTTGTGGTTTCTATTTGCATTGTAAATTATAAGGTAGTTCAATTATTTTTTAATATTAAATATAATGCATATTAATTTTAATTATTGCAGTAATATTTCGAAAATTCTACAATAAATATTAATTTTTTATATTAAAAATTTAAAATTAGCGAAAAACGTAAACAACCCACTTTGGACAGTTTCTTTGGAAAAAAACTTAAAGCGCAACAAGAAGAAAATGTGCAAGTGCTGAAAACTGAGGAAAAACAAATGGATATCCCATCAACATCAACAGAAAATGTTCAAAAAGAAGCAGAATCTCCATTAATAAATTGGCCGAGTATTTGGACTGCAGATATGTGGTTAGAAAAGAAAAAAAATTATGCTTGGCTAAAATGGGATTCCGGAAAACTAGGATGTCTGAGTTGTTCGGCTATTCAAAATTTAGGACCTTTAAAGACGCAGGGAGTAGTTTTTTTTTCAAAAATTGTAAAAGTTTTTCACATACAACAGCTGAGAGAATATTAAAAGAAGCAGACAAGCCAAAGCTTGAAATTATTGTAGATAAGTTGAAAGATTCTGAAATTTGTAGCACCAGTAAGGTTTTTAGAACTGCTTATTATATTGTTTAACATGATCGTCCATATTCTGATTATTTTGATTTAGTAAAACTTCAAGAAATGAATGGATCTACTATAGCTCACGGATTACGAGCTAGATTCAGTGTTACAGAAATTATTGATCATATAGGAATTCAAATGAAATCCAAAATTTGTCAACAAATAGTAAAAGTTCAAGGAAACTTATCTATTATCATAGATGAATAAAAAGTCTGGTCTTATTATTTATTTAAAATGCGAAACCGATAAAATGAAAGATCCTCATTTCTTGTTTCTTGATTTAATTGAATTGCAGGATCAAACAGCTAACACCATAACAGAGGTTCTCTTAAAATGTTTGGAAAAAAATAGTTTTGATGACAATTGTTTAAAACACCATTTAATTTCGTTTACAAGCGATGGGGCCAGTGTTATGTTAGGAAGAAAATCTGGTGTGGGAACAAGACTAACACAGAAATATCCGAATCTAATTACATGGCATTGTCTAAACCATAGGCTCGAATTGTCGGTAGGAGATGCTATTTCTGAGGTTAATGAGGTTAATCATTTCAAATATTTATGGACTGGTTATACTCCTTATATAGTCAATCTTCGAAAAATCAAAGAGATATTGAAACATGTGCAACTACTCTCGGTGTAGAAATTAAACGTATTGGACGTATATTCAACGTCAGATGGGTGGCCAGCTCCTTTAGGACTGTATCAGCAGTTTGGCAGAATTGGTCATCTTTATGTCATCATTTCGAAAATGCCAGTAAAGACAACAACCGCACTAAAACGGAACAATCCATGTTCAATGGATTATATAAAAGAATATCATCGAAACAATTTATTCAAGATTTGGCCTTAATGTATGATGTTCTATTCAAGCTATCTATTCTATCAGAAGCATTGCAAAAAAGAAAAACTTCAATAGTATATGCAGACAAATTGATTCGCCGCACAATCGCTTATTTAGAATATTTAAAAGATCCTCAGAAAGGAAAGAAGTCATTGGAAGCAATTTCTGCTTGTAAAATAATGCAATTATCTTCAATTTCGTTGACGGATAATAAAATGGCAAAATTGATTCACAGAAATCAATTCTTAATTAGTATTATTAATAGTATGAGGAATAGGCTAAACTAAACACTACATCAGCAAATTGTTCAGGTTCAAAGACTTCCGACAGTTCCGACATTATTAAAGAATTGCGAATTCTTGAACCAACCGAATGGCCATCTGAAATTAATATGGAATTCGGAGAAAAAGAAATAAAATCTCTCTGCCAACGCTTTAATTTACCTTTGGGGAAAATTTTAAATGCCTTTAGAGATTACTTGGCTTGTGGCGGTCGTAATATTTCAGACGATTTGAGAACGTTAAAAATATTCTAAAATTATAGCTTGCAGTTCTTCAGAATGCGAGCGTGGTTTCAGCAGCAAGAATTTAATTGTAACGGAAAGAACATCACGCATTTTAATTGATCATGTTGCAAATTTATTGTTTATAAAACTTCATGGACCACACTTGGAATTTTTGAATCCAATTTTATACGTAAAAACCTGGTTGCGTACTCATCGATCCGCTACTGACCAGCAAACTAAAAGAACAGGGGTAAATGATGAAATTATGTGTGATCCTATTTGGGAGTTTTTGTAGTACACTATAAGTGTACTACATAAACATAATAATATCTTTAAGAAACTTTCAGCAAGCTGCTTGTGGAAAGTCACGGACTATTTTTTTTTCTCTCACGATGCGTTCCGTTACTTCTTATTTTACCAATACACCACTGCATAACACACTTACCGGACGGTAATCAGAAACAGTGGTAGGTGATTTATTTTTGATAATTGGGAGGAGGGAAAAGTAGATGCTGTAAGGCATACATTGAATAAGAGCAGGATTGCATTTTGGATGTTAGGAAAAATAGTTTTAAGAAAGCGTGGAGGTAAGCCGTCTGGTCCAATAGAGTCGGAGTTTATAGAAAAAATGGCCATGGACAATTCATCACAATCAACGCACCTAAAAGAAAACGAGTTTGGTAACTCTGGTGCCGTAGAGTTTACTGATGAGTGTGCCAAAGTTTCGACTGTGGCCCCTGCCAATGATTGTGGACTCGCAGAAACTACGCTAGTAGTAAAATATTGATTTAGCTCATCAGGATGAAGATTACAGCAAGCCTTGTCTTTATTGCATAGCCGGTACTTTTTCAAATTACTCCACAAAAGCCTTGGACCCAAGTTAATATCAAGTCTGGATTGAAAGTATTCGCGCTTCGCTTTGCGGATAGCAGACGTTACCTATTCCGTGCTCTTCGATACATATTACGCATAAAAGTGTCATGTGATCTCCTATACATAAGGTAAAAATACTCCCTCTCCTCTTATCAGAGAGTGGATTTCTCCTGGAAAACCATGGATTACTGGTGGATCTTAAGCATTTAGTTCTTACAGGTGCATATTTATCTAAAATGTAGTGCATAAAACCTTCAAAGACTGCCAGACGATCATCAATTGGAGCGAATACACGCGCAAATTCAGGAATAAAATTCATGCATTCCTCTGAAAAGCTACCATAATCAATATTGTTGTAATTTCTGTGTGAGAAAAAAAGGTTTGGGACACAGAAATCCATTTTGTAAGTTAAGAATAGTATGTCATGATCAAATATACTAGGTGGGTCAATTTGAGAAAAAAATTCTACATTGTTTGCATCGGTCGTGAGGTATATATCTAGCAATGAAGGAGAACTTGTATTAAAAAATGTTGGGCTATCATTAAACACTTCGAGGTGAAGACTCTTCATAAAATCCATAAGACAAAGCGTAGCAGAACTTCTTCGCAAGATGTTAACGTTAAAGTACCTCCAAGAATTATCTTATTGTAACGTCGCGAAAGTACGGTGCAAGATTCCTCATATTATTGCAATCGAAACTGTTTGGAGGGCAGTAAGCGGCTGCAAGTGCACATTACTCTGGCCCAGTATCAAACTTAATACAAAAATGAACTCCAAATTATGACTGCTCAATGAAGCTAAGATTTTAGTTTTAAATCAGTCTTTTACATATATTGCAGCGCCACCACCACGATCGCTACGAAAGATTTTATATCCAGAGATAGATACCAAGCTAGAAGGGATGAAGACATTCAACCAAGACTCACTACTAAGAATCGCATGAACAATGAGTCAACAAAAATTGCACGCATTTCATCCATCTTATTTCTAACACTTCTGGCGTTGAGCAAGCATATCTTAAAGCCAGTAGCTTGTTTGCTACAGATTTTAGTTATGGTTCTTACCTTGTTCGTTGCAGTAAGCACGTCAATCATTAGGTCCCAGGGGAAATTACAACGCAATTAGTACAAGCAAATTTTGTGTAGTTTATCTTATGTCTTACTCAAAATTGGGTATACTATTAAATGATGACACTAAACAAAAAAATTAAAAAAACATTTTAAATGTGATTTGCAGATTTATTTAAACCAACAGCAAATTAGTGTAAACCTAAATATTCCATAAGACATTTTAATGTAAAAAACATTATTATTTCATTTTGTCATTATTATTGTTTTCAGGCTTCAAACATTAATGATTCAAAATTTCTCAACATATGGTCAGTGCCGTGCATTGCCTTAAGGATGACTAAAACCATATCCATAACGTAGCAGGTGCAGTCAGTCGGTGTAAAGTGCCAAACACAATTCCGCCGTTCCGATTCAATTCGATTCGATTCAATTCGATCCGTTACGTGCATGAGCATAATTGTTCCGTTCAAACTTACCATCACTTTTAAAATTCTCATTGAAATTTTTCCAGATTTTGTCTTTTCTTTTTACATCCATGTAAAATTTGTTGCCTTTGTCATAAAGCTCTTCATATTTTTTAATTTCTTCAATGAAAACTTCTTCATCCATCTTGAGTTATACACAAACATTGTACAGGTAATTTTTCTAGGTTATGTCATCCGTAAAAGTTGAAATTTGCTCAACTTCTCCGTTTCGATTCGATCCGTTTCGATCCATTTCGGCGAATGTGTCCAATTACACGTACGTCCATATAAGCAAATTTGACATTTGTACGTATCGGATCGAAACGGTGCAATTGTGTTTCCCACTTAATTTGCTGCAGGCTATAACTTCAAGAGTTTTATGCTCTCTACTTACATAACCTAAAACTGCTCGTGCGTACGCCATCATTTTAGAGAACAATTGTTCTACTGGGTTAAACATCAGAGAATGTGGAGGAAAGAAATTGAGAGTTAAATTCGTTAGCAAAGTCTACTTGCAATTCTGAAAGGTTTTCCATTTTTCTCAGTGAACTTCTTGAAAATCTACAGACAAAGTCTTCTTTCAGCGACGCGTTCCTAATTATGGATAATGCTAGAATCCTTAAAACACAGCAGGTACGCGATACTATACTTTGAGCGAATTTAACTGTAAAATTCTTGCAGTTATTGCAACAAATTGCACCGATTGTTAGCGGCACTTATTTTATGGATATAGTATTATTCATCCTTAAGGCAATGGAATAGCAGTCTTTGGGCTGACCACTTGTTAAGAAATTTTTAATATTGTTCATTAATGACAATGATTGAAGCCTGAAAACAATAATAATGAGAAAATGAAATAACAAAATGTTTGATTTGAATTGAAATTGAAAGCTTTTGTATTAAAATGTTTTATTGAATATTTAGGTTGAAATTTATTTGCTCTTGGATTAAACTCATTTGCTCTGGGGTTAGACTCATTTGTTCTTGGATTAAACTTATTTGCTCTTGGGTTAAACTCATTTGCTCTTCAATTAAATTTACTTGCTCTTGGGTTAAACCAAAGACCATCTAACAGTAATAATACGCATCCCGTATATTGAAAAGTTTTATATGGCGGGTCGTTCCATTACGACCTGCTCTCACAAATTGTATGAAAACTATCTGATCTTAACGATCCGCCTCGCCACTCACCGGTGGAGATATTACGAAGGCCCGCCGCCAGCCACCAGTGGTGAGTGGCGGCTGGCGGGTCGTCATCGTCAAAGCACCAGCACTGAACCAGAGCCAGAGGCCAGAACCTACATGCATTGCATGCTCTCTTTGCTTCTTTTACCTCTTTTCTTCCGGTTTCATCAAGAATACTTTGTTTGAGAGAATTTTCATTTACATTGCATTGCAACAGAACAGAGAGAGAATAGTAAGATGAGCGGATGGGATAGGAATTGTTGGTGGTGACAAGCAGTGAAAAAGTTCTTATGATACATTTTGGAGTACCTAAATTAATAGAAAACCGGCTCGCCTTTTCAGCATGGCTGCTGGCGTCGGCGTGTGTATAGCTGTGAAGTTGTGGCGAACAGAGAGAATAGAGCAATATTCTCTCAGTATCAAATCTTTGCTTCTTCCCGTCTGTTACCTTCCGACCGCATCAAAAAATAGCCATACAAACTTGTGCATTTTTGGAGGTCAGATGAAGCTTCTTGTTAAGTTATATGTTCTGTGGTTAAACTTATTTGCTGTTGGTTTAAATAAAGTTACAAATGCGACCATAACAATATTTAACTATATTAAAATCCATACCCGGTTAAGATAGTTTTAAGTGTGTGATTAGACTATAGGATAAGTTTTAATATTAAAAAAAAAAAAAAAAATCAATAGACTTGATTCCTCTAATTTTCTTCATTATTTTTCTGTAGGAATATTCAGTGATTTACTTATGTTAATTGGAAGACGAATTATTCTAAGGTCGCTAGAATCTTTAATTGATTTTCAAAAATTTTGCCAAATTTAACCTCGATTTTGATCTTTCATTGACTTAATAGACAAATTTAGCTTTAAAAAAAAACAACAGTTACGAAATTTAATTGGCTATCTCTTTAGGCATAAAGGGCTTTAGATTATATGCTTGCTGCTATCTCCAAAATTTTAATATATGAGAAATACATAATTTATGAAGACTGTGGTGAGAGCATTGACAAGATGATTGTAGAGGCAAACTCTATATAATAATAATAATATTCTGGTGGTGACGAAAGGCGGTAGGTATATGTATTAAATTTCAATCCTAGTTCTAAGTGTATTTTACATAAAAAGATAAACATAAAAGTTGCTGACACCCACTTTTTTGGGTAAACAAAAAGAGCCTCATAGACGTAAAGCAATGGAATAACTGAATATCCATCACTACTATCAATTTTGTATTTTAAAAATAATCCAGTCAAGTTCATGATGTTTGCTTCTCATTATTTAAGTACTTTGTCACTTGTATAGGTATAGTCCAGTTCATACAGTAACCTGTTTCCGTTGTTTTATTGAAAAAACAATACAAATTTATCACTTCTGTCAAAAGCGTTTCAAGTTCATGAGCAATTGTAATTTAAAAGGACTCGGCTTCGAGTAGCTCATATTAAATTATACAAAATCTGAAAACGTGAATTATTTTAAATTAGTAAACGCTAGTAATCCCATATTCCATTAAACACTAAGACATAACTGGGCAAACGCACTACAAAAATCTGAGAATACTATTTGAACGCAACTCAACCTGGAGAAATATTTTTAATCTTTAGGTTTGCACATTCAAATCCATCAATAATTTATTCTCCTTTAGAATACTTCTTTCCATACCGAGTTAAACAGTCACGATTTTTACTAAACTGCAACAATACACCAGAAATAAAATCAAAACAGAACTTTCTAAATAATTCAAAAATATATTTTGCTTCCATTACGTTCCACGGAAGGTAGAAGGAAACACACGAAAATGTTGAATTGCTTCGTCCCAACGATCTACCAATACAAATTAAAGCTGAAAGTATCCAAATTATCCGGAATAATTAGGATCCGATTCCTCAAATCCGGATGATCCGGATCCACACTATACGGACCCGGATCGGAACTATCTTGATCTAGATCCGAACTATCCGTATCCACACTAAGCAAAAAAGGTTCAAAATTTCCAACAAATTGCATTGTTTCATTGGGAAAATTAAAATTTATAATTTCCTAATGAAGATTGTATACTACAAATAATCATGAGCAAGCGCCTTATTAATGTTTTCAGGAAGCTAGTCTTTAAGGCGTCTTGAGATTAAGGAAGAAGCACTGCGATGATTACTCAAAAAGCTCCTTAGAGCACCTTCAAAAAACTTCTTCGCCAGTCATTTAGTATACCCCTTAGAGTCGTTTCTTAAGAAAAGCAGTTAGAAGCTTGCCTCTGCGGGGATAAGTCTATCTAAAAAAGCAATGAACTCGGATAGAGAAAAGAAACGCTGTAAGCTTCCAGGGAAGCACTTCAGGAAATTACTTAGAGCACTCTTTTTCACAGTGGGTTGAATCTATTTCAAGATGGGTCACAACAATACACAAAACTCATTTTTAAATGATTAACCCAGCGAGAGAGAAATATAACACTTAAGATAAGACTATTATTTACTCAGAAGAAAATAAAATTCTCTTTTTAACTATTTCATTAGAAGATAAAATGTCAATAGCAAAGTGTTAAAATCAGACTTAAAAAATTCGTCCCTGTAATATAAAGAGTATCCCAGGTATCCCGAAAGTATTTACTGTATACCGCCAAGAAAAAAATCAAATAGACATTTTTGGATCTCATTATTATTATTATTCGGGATAATCTCACTTCAAACTTGTTTGAAAATTATTTATATAATCCCCTGTAAAATGCTAAATACGCACCCTATATGTGAGTACACACAGTAACTTTTTGGACGCGGAATAAGGAGATGAAGTATTTTGAGAACGGCATGACCGATATGACTCATTTTGTTGTTGTGTAAGGCTGGACATTAACCCTATTTCACAAGTTTCCTTGAAATTGTTCACACACCCTTACCTTGTGAGTTAAGAAAATTCCGCTTGTTCGATAGCAATGTATTTGAAATTTATGCTCTCCCTCAATCTTAACAAATAAGTAATTAGTCTACTAGAAAAGAATAAGCTAATAATACTACTAATAATTGGAAACATAAAAAGAAGAATTTAATTAACTAAATATTAAAAATAAATAAAGAAAAATGAATCAACATTTAATAAAAAAGAAACACAAAGAAATAATTAAAAGATCTCAATAGCCGAACGTATCAAGAGGCCAAGAGGCTTCAAGTCTGCAGTATCGAAAAAAAATTGATGGTATTACGAAGGGGGAGTCTTGCGGAGAGTTCTCGAGAGGGTCAGCAGCCTATCGAGACGGAGAAAAAAAGTGATTTCTTGTAAAGCCATAAAAAGGCATTTTAAGTAAATCTTTAAAATTGAAGAAAGAAAATCCAAAGTTAAAGTAATAAAAAAAAACAAATTATAAAATCAAATAATCTAAATATAAAGAACAGCAAGAATTATTAGTAAGAGGAGGAAGCGACTGAAGAAGCAGTTCGGAGCATCGTCCACGTGGGATCGATTAACGTGGAAACAAATCCAGGGAAGTACACTTCATGGGCCTCAACGTCCATCCTACTAACGTTAGATAAGAAAAATACATTTATTTGCAAAATTTACCTTATAAAAAAGAAAAAAAAATATAAATAGATATTTAGCAAGCTTTATGGAAGCAGGGCGGGCGCTAGGACAAAATAGTAAATGTGTAGAGCACGAATTTAAAATATGTTGAGGATTCTAATTTATTTAAAGATTTCTTTATTTTTCTGATTAATATAGTATGGAAAACTCAAGCCTTACAGTTGTCGTGTTTATAAGTGCCAGCACAAGTTTATAAGTGCCAGCACAAGGGAAAGAAAAATTGGAAGCGGAAACTCCTTCTCGGTGTTACCATACACAAATTTTAGTTTTTCACTGTATATTTGGAAACTACCTGACAATGAGTCGACGTAGAGAACTGCACTCTATGAATTTATGCACGCTACCACATATATATATACACACACACACACTTTGGCACACAAAAAGAGTGAAACCCTAGAGTACCGAATCGCGCGATCATTACTATGCTTCCATGAGCCAGAATTGAGTTAGCGTTAAGTTTTGCTGGCTGAGTTAACTCGATGCTGTTTCCATGAACGGCTTGATTTGAGTTGACAGATAAAATATTTCATACAAAGTAGCCGGATTTGTGTTGGATAAAACACCCATTCCGCAATATTTTAACTAATACATGCACAAAACCCAACTCAACTTGGCTGGTTTCGTAGAGCTAACATGGATTGAACAAAACTCAACTCAATTCACTTTCCATGAGCATTAATTCGAGTCCAATTTGGATTGAACTTTGCATAGAAACATAGTACAATGTCAGATGATAGCTAAATATTAAGCATCTCTAATCACCCCACCCTTTCAACCCGCACCCGCACCCATTTAGGTACCTATAGGTTGAACTACAATACACGTATACGTAAGTAATTTACTTACGTAAAGCGAACGCGCCCTTTAATTTAACAGGCATACACAAATTCACTTTAACTCGTGTCAGCGGAACTTTCGTTAAGTTTAAAATTCAAATTGCAGTCAGTAAAGGTGCGAATGAATCGCTCATTCCGTAAGAACGCGATGTGTCCAAACAATTAAATTATTACTAAATGATTAAAAGTGGAATGTAAAAATTAAAATGAAATAAAAATGGTACTGCAAATTAATAGAAAACACACATCTTCAATTACATCAACTTCCATTTGTTAATTTTTTCACTTTTACCACCTTTTTAAAATTGAAAACATTGAATACCAAGATGATAACTCTTACGGAATGTGATATATATTTAGGCTAAAAGTATCAATTTTTCATTAGTAGGTACATCTCAGTCTCGCTCACTTTCGTAAAGTTACTTACGTCTATTATAGTTCAGCCTTATATTATCGCCGAACAACACCAGCGGGCTTCCCTTGTTATACCCTAGATGAAATCTATAGGGGTATACTAAGTTTGTCATTCCGTCCGTCCGTCTGTGCGCACGATAACTAGAGAAGGCGTATACTTAGAGAGCAGAAATTTTGTATACAGACTTTTAAAAAAAAAGTAAAATTAAGTTCGAAATTGAGACAAGTCGGGCAACTCTTTCGTGGGGTTGCCATACAAAAATTTCGTTTTCCGCTATATATTTGGACACTGCCTGAGAGCACGTCGACGTTGAAAGCTCAAATTTGGTACATGGTGTTGTCATAGCAATAGCAAATACATTTTCAAAAAATGAATAAATCAGGCAACCCTTGTTGTTGCCAAATAAAAATCTCGGTTTTTTACGTATACTGTGAAAACGATCAGTCCTAGACATTTTTATTGTACAGTAAACTTCTTCAGAATACGAAATCCTATAAAATTGTTTATAATAATTTTTTCTGTCCGACAAACCGTTCTAAAAATATATGCGAAAAACCACAATCAAACTTGCACAGAAGGGTAACAATACGTAATTTCATTTCATCTAGGGTATCATAAGAATTGGTCCTAGACCAATTCTAGCTTTTTTAATTGTTTTTAATAAAAATTCTTTTCGCGTCGTATTTATTCTAGTTATTTTTCGTCAAATGGGCCCTCCTTCGTTAAGATCGATGGCTGACTACTTATAGAAAATTTTACATTTGAAAAATCTGATTTTAGAAGTCTCAACGTGTCACTTTTCATTCATGTAAAATTATTCTTGAAATAATAAGTCAATATCCGATGGATTTTCCTGAAAGCTATGCTCTGAGGAGAGTATTAAAATTGATTTTTCACTTAATTAGCAATTTATAGGGTAATCAATAAAAATATATCAAAAAAGTTGAATATTATGTGAAAATCTTGTGATATAAAGCAAATAAATTTTATCTGGACAGCATGTGTAGTACTTTAGCTGAAGTAAATTTAAAGAAAAAATATATATGTATATATATATACATCTATCAATTTTAACTTTATCCTTGACTAAACTTCGAAATTTATTTTATTGCTCCCACTTATCCTACTACCACTCTACCTACTACAAATACATGAAAGAAAACGCAAATTTTTGTTAAAATATTCCACCCCAAATCTTCCAAAATCGAATTAAAAATTAAGAACATCTGGTATGAGGTTTCAAGGAATAATTAAGGACTCTACCAAAATCACATCACATCAAAATTTTCGTTTTATCTTTAATGAGTTTGGGTTGAAAGTCAGTAAAGGTATACTAAATTCATTGAAGCTTTCCATATTTTTGGGTACAACTTAAACCAATTAATGTAAAATGAGGCTATTAAGAAAGAACACTGTTTTCTCAGTCAATTTAATGTTTTGTACTTATTTAAAGCTCACATATATACATATACATATTTACATAGTAGGATGCAATACCAACAACATAAACTAATGACTGCAAAATTAATTTCTAAGCTTCTTAACTAAGTTTGTGCCAAAATTTAGAGTACAAGGTCAAGAAAAAACATTGCTTAAGAGTTTAGTGAAATTCATATTTTTTCTGCTGGAGGACATATATAACATGGAACACATTTGATATCGGAGGCTTGTAGGAAAGATTATCTCGGCATTGTCACTATTGCCCTTTAAGTCAAAGCCGTAAATCTTTAGTTACATACCACTGTACTCTCCGAAATATGTCGACTTTTACAAAAAAAAAAATATATTAGAGACATTTTCCTTTAACCCTTTCACAGCCGGTGGCACCACAATGGTGTCACATGAAAGTCGATCAAAGTTAACCTGACAAGAAGTTAAGAAACAGGCGAACAAAAGTGAAATTTTTTTTGCAAAATTATTTAATAGAGAAAGATTTATTGCTTTCCTCCCAATATTCTCGTATCAATTTTCTCGTTAAGACATTTTCTCGTATCAATTTTCTCGTTAAGTCATTTTCTCGTTAAGTCATTTTCTCGGACGAAATTTTCTCGCACTTGCGAACTTTTTAATTCAAAACAAAAATTTTACACGAGCAAATTGGAATATGAGAAAATTCGCGCGGGCGAACCAATTCGTTCAAAAGATAAGTTCACACAAGCATTGGATTATTCGATGAGTATTTATTTTAAAACAGAAACAAATAAAATTATTTACTTATATGAAATCTTTAATTAAGGAAATACTTTTTATACTTAGGAGTATACTTATGTAGTAAAATGTTTCCACTGTTGCATACGAGATAATTGTATACGATAAAATTGATACGAGAATATTTGGTGATACCAACTTATTAAATGAATGGCTGGTATGGCGGGGAGGGCTCAAAATATTGATTTTTCGTTCCATACATATGGAAAACGGCTGCTCACATTAGTAGCCTAAGCCATTGTGCTTATTGGATTTTCCTGAAAATACTTTCTTGAGATTATCCCAAAAGTGGTTTATAATGCTTAAAACTTTCGATTTTTCTTAAAGGCAGCAGGGGTAAGTTAGGGTTTTTTGAGATTTCCGGCTATTTAAGAAATTTGTTTCGTTTTTTGAGAGATTTCCGGCTATTTAAGAAATTTGATTCTGTACTAGATTCTCAAAATTGTACTAGATCAATCTTTGCTTGTATATTTTCTAAATTAAAAAAAACTAATAGCATTCTTTATTTTCGTAGATCTATCGATCCCCATAACCACTTTTTTAGTACTTCCCTTCTTTCTATTCTAACTGAAGTACTAGATTTTTCGTACCTTAGATCGCCTCAAAAACGGCAAAATTCTCGGTTATTTATACCAATAATACAATTTCAAATCAACTTTTTAGTATCGAAATTAACGATGAGGGCTAACTGAGTAGTGTTAGTTTCTACCCATATTTGTTCTTAAAATAATTGCCTTCGCCAAAGTTTTGATTATAATTACCGAATTTGTGCTTATTTTCGAGAAATTTTGCCTCAAATCTGAAATTACATTACATTCACATTCAATTCTGCGGGGGTACATTTATACCAACATTTAAGCCACTTTCTTTCTCTTAATTTGTTATTTTTCATCTACAGAAACTTTCTTTTGTATTATGTAGGTACGTCTATTCTACTCATACATACACGACAGAAAGTACGTAGGTACTTCTCACTTAACTGGCTCTGAACAAGACAAAACCCGTTTTCATTCCTGGTGCCGGATTCACTAACACGGGGAGTTGTAGAGATGAGAGTTTTTTTGACACTTAACTCTCCACTCGGAATTCTGTACCTCGCGGAATTTGTATTAAGAATTACCAAACTCTCTATTCCACTCGACAAAACTCTCGGCTGTTTTAGTTGTGGCGAAGTACCTAGATACCTAGGAATTTTTAAATTAAATTATAGATTCACCGCATATCCTGGCTATATTTAGAAAAAACGAATTATGGAAATGCTTGCAACTATTACAGAGATATACGGATTTTAGTGTATCAAGGTACCCGCTAAAAATTTCAATTCACGCAAAAATGGTCAATTTGATCGTCTACCAATAAAAAAGAGATGACATAAAAATTTTAAATATGCCCGTTAAAGTTTGTATACAGGATAAAATCGCATTTACATTTTGTCCGCTAATTAGATATGTAATTAGTTTTTGAGTCCGATAATTAATTTCAGAGATAACTGAAAAAAAAGTGAATCAGTCCTTCTTAAGATGAAAAAATGGCAGCTTTTTTGGTACAAATAGGAACATATATTCATATATTTATAAATTCACTTTTTCCATGAGAAAAATGTTCACAACAGAGTAGGTACTAATGGATGTGAAATAAAGAACGGATGAAATATATGTAAAATATATAAAAACTGGGGTGTATATGACCCAAGTGCAAAAAATCCGTCTTTCGTGGATAAAAAGTTCATTATGGCGTTAAAATTATCAAAAGCAAAAAACATCACTTGATTGCCCGCTCTTCCTTCTTTAATTTGATACCAAACATGACGTACTTTCGACAACCCTCAATGAGGCCCCCCCCCCATCACCAAAATCCCCACCACAGAAATTGTTATATTTTTGTACTCTAGACCCCAATGTTCCACGATGCTCCCACACTAAGAAAAATATTGGGGTAAAATCAAGTTAAATTGATAGTTCATCTTATACCCTAGACACACAGTACGAACTAATGAATCATTTGTACTAACCATTCATTAAAATGCCGTGTGTCACATAGTATACGTCATTATAGCTCAAAAATCAGATGATAATGAAGTGTTTTCCTCCTTCATTATAGCTATAATAATGAAAAATGTGCTAGATTTGGCATATAATGTAAATCTGGAGCTCCGCTGTGCATCTGCCGATTTGAAAAATAAGAAGAAGAAATGCAAATCACAAATTATATTATCAATATTTTTATTATTATATAATATTTTTCTTATTTGTAAATTGTTAAATTGAAAAATAAAATAAATGAAAACAAAGTTTATCGCGTTAATTCGATCCATATTGCTTTTTTAATGTGATAAGTTCATCAAAACCAGTTTGACAGTCCAACATTAGCATTAGACTCATTTCAAATGATGGTAGAATTCAACATTGTGAAGCAAGTTAAAAAATCAACCCTAAATATGTTAAATAAATCCAATATTTGTTTAATAGAACTGTTACTTGAATTTTGTATTATTTGCTTTATGTTAAAATAACACGAGAAATATGATTATTTTAACAATACGTAGCCATTAATAATTGTTACCATAACGTTTATGTAGTTAAACCAATGACTATAATTTAAGTTAATCTAACAATGAACCAAGTTATCTTTTTTATTTTTAATTAAAATGAACTGAAGTCAAAACGAAGACTTGGATTCGGACAGTATATTATTATGCTTAAATTCGTAGCTACAGTGGCAACATGGACACGCCGCAGGATTTTTGGCAAAACTTGGGGTCTTAAACCTAAAATGAGTCTGTGGTCAAACACATCTATTAGAAGACCCATGGTCACATACGCCTCACTCGTTTGGTGGCCAAAAACAAAACAAAATACGGCTCAAGCTAGGTTGCAAAAACTACAACGGCTTGCATGTCTAGGACTAACCGGTGCCATGCGTGCCTGCCCAACTGCGGCCCTAGAGGCTATGTTGGACCTGCTACCCTTACATTTGCATGTTAGGGAGCGCCATACTTAGTGCAATTAGGCTACAAAGGGTAAACCTCCTAAGTACAAATAATCTGGTTGGAATCCTGAAAGTCCTCCAGGATTTCATAGAGGACCCGATGGCTAACCCAATTTCAGACATTATGCCGAAACGCCATTACTTTGAAACACCATTTAAGGGGATCGAGGGGAACCGTCAACAGTGGCACACTGGGGACCTACCCTTTGAAAAAGGATCTCTTAAATGGTACACGAATGGATCCAAAATGGAAGGTAAAGCAGGCATGGGCATATCTGGGCCAAGGTGCCATCTCGCAAAGGCACTGGGGGCCTCACCAACCATTTTTCAGGCAGAAATACACACCATAGAACTCTGTGCTCGCGAAATAATCCACAAAAATATGCTTGGAGCAAAAATATACATAATATCAGACAGCCGAGCAGCACATAAAGCGTTAAACTCGTTTACCTTTGAGTCTAAGCTGGTTTGGGACTGTCTTACTGTCTTCAAGCAACTGGCTGAGACAAATAGGGTGACACTAATATGGGTACCAGGACATGAAGGCATTAAGGGGAACGAGATTGCGGACCGCCTTGCAAAGGAAGGAGCCAAATCTCCGTTTATTGGCCCGGAGCCTGTCTTTGGACACCCAAAGAGTCACCTCTTGGCTCAGATCAGGCTTTGGCAGGACAGAACAAAAAAAGGAATACTGGGAAAACACCCCGGGGCTGAGACAAGCGAAGAAAGAATTCCTCACACTCAGCAGGAAGGAACTAAGGATCATAACGGGCCTACTTACTGGGCATTGCCCACTTAGATACCACCTTAAGAAGATGGGTAAGGTCAATGATGAGACCTGTCGATTCTGTATGGAAGACGATGAATCCGCTGAGCATGTCCTATGTGACTGTGAAGCTCTGTGCCGCATAAGGCTAAGACATCTAGGAAAGGCATTTCCACTGCCAAAGGATGTCGAAAAAATGCCCCTAAAGAATATTATAAGCTTCATCAAAGACCTTAAGTTCGAATGGGCGCCCTAGGGCATCCAGGGGTAATGTCACAATAGATCTTATAGGTCGCAGTGACAAGATGAGAGGCAGAAATCCTGTGTGCATCCCCCGTAATTAATAATAATAATAACAGTAATGCTTAAATTCGTATCTTATTCGTATCCTATTTTGATAATGTGATCTAACGGTAGCGACCGCTCTCCCTGCTCTCTTCCCTGCCTTCCTCTTGAATACGCTTCTACTGATAAGATGTACCAAGTGTGTCATTCCGTTTGGAACGTATAAAAATAAGATAGATAGCTGAAATATTATATATAATATAATTATATTATTTTGAAGAAAATTTAATACTTAGGTGTGAAAATCAGACAAATCGCATTGCTCCTCTGTAGGGTTTCCATACAAAATTTTCGTTTTTCACTATATAAATTGACGTTATTGGCTGAGAACGGATTGTCGCAAATAGTTGAAACTTTGTAATTTCGTAAAAATAGTAAATATGATCTCGAAAATGGCTTAAATTGGGTCGCGACAAAAAAATTTCGTAAATCACGTTATATTTGTGCAGTGACCGAAAACACGTTGATGTAAAGAGCTGAAAAACAAATTACTGGCAGCCCTTTGGTGGAATTGCTATAAATATTAAGATTTTTCACATGTGGAGAAATAGTCTTTTTTGTAGTGCAAAGTACTTCGAAATTAAAAAAAGCTATGATACTGGTTATAAGTTATAACCATTTTTTACCGTTCGACGAATCCTTTCCGAAATAAATGCGAAAAATTAATTTAACGATCTAAGTTTCACAGAGGCTGGCTACATATAGGAGCAATCATTTAGGATATCGTCAGAGTTGATCCTAGAATTAGACCAATTATAACTTCTGTCAATTCTTCAATTATATTAGAAATATAGAAATAATCACCATTTATCATGGTGTTCATGTATGTAGTGTTCATATTAATCATGATATTGAGCTGACAGAATTACTTTTAAAACTAACGAAGGCATTATGGGTCGTTAAATTTAACATAGGTAGATGCTAAATAATTTTAAATTGTGGTATATCATAAAATATACTAAAATTGAGTCTTCAATTATATCCTGGATTCAATGCAATTTTACAACGTGCACTCAGCTTATGTCGAAAAAATCTGATATCATCTGTTTGCACTAAAAATGGTATTGTGTATGGCCGCAAAAATGATTCACAAAACCCGTTTAAAGTGATTAACCTGTGTCAACTTGTTGATTTGGATGCAAATTTTCAGGGCATTGTATAGGAAGGTTATGTTAGTAATTTATTATTATTTCTGTTTCTCTCTTAATTTTGATTTTATGTTTCTTTCTTTTTTGATTTATTACTATAAGTATTTTTGTTTCTTTAGTATTTAAAAATTGTTTTCTTTGGTTAATTTTATAAATAATTCCCCGTTCCTTTCGGTTAAATTGTGTTTTCGTCATGTTGATTGGAGTTATTGCTCGGTGTCCGAGGTTGCCTTCTAATGTAATAATCTACTTATATTTCAGGATTAAATAGTACGAAAACGTTGCTCAACATATTTTCCCAAAAAACAAATGGCTTTAACATCTGTCATTTTAATGCAAGAAGCCTTAGACCAAAGATTACTGAAGTGCAAAGAATTTTTCATAGCAGTAATGTGCATTCGATATTCATCTCCGGGAGTTGGCTTAATAAGAATATTTTAACTAACTCGATTGCAATTCCTGGATATACGTTGTTTAGGCGTGATCGTGAATGTCAGATCGGAGGAGAAGTTGCTATTTTTGTAAAGGATTGCTTTAAATCCAAAATTATTAAAATATCCATTGAGGGTGGCATTGAGTTTCTGGCTGTTGAGGTGTGTTTGTGCTACAGAGAATTTGCTTCTTATTAGTGTTTATTGCCAGCCACGTACATTTAATTTTGACAATGCTGTGGAACTAGGTAATTCGCTGTCCCATTTCTCACAGAAATATACCAATATAGTAGTTGGTGGAGATTTTAATATAAATCTCTTACGTAACAATAGCAATACGGACAGTTTTTTACACTTCTTTCACTCGTGCTTTTTAAAAAATATCATTAACGGCTTACCTACTTACTATAATTGTAATAATCGCTCGCTTTTGGATTATTTCTTTGTATCTGATACCAATAATGTCATTTTTCATAATCAGATAATATCGCCTAGTATATTTGATCATGATTTTATTTATTTGTCTTACAACATTTGATTCTCACCTTTGCCTAATATAATTGAATTCCGTTCTTACGATAAAGTTGATGTATAAAATTTGCTTGAGGAAGTTTTCATCCTTCCTTGGGTTTGTATTCGGGACTCTTCTTCAGTCGAGAAGCAATTGAATATTTTTTATGGTTTCATATCATTTCTTCACGACAAATATGCATCTTTACACTTAAAACGGATTACTCCAAATCGTATTCCATGGTACTCTTGTGAAATCGAGTGTCTAATTGCTGAAAGAGAACAACTTTCTCGTAGGTACAAGAGATGTAAGTCGGAGCAATGTTTGTCCAGGTATAAAGCAATTAGAAATAAGACGAACACAGTAATTAAAAGGACAAAGAAGAACTATTTCAATGACATATTAAATCCATCGCTGCCTTCTAAGAAACTGTGGTCTAATTTGAAGCGATTTGGTGTATGCGGAAAGGGTTTTCCATCTAGTGACTTGAATACTGATGATCCTAATATTTATTTAATACACCCTGTATTACTTCCTCAACACCTCAACCCTTTCCTAATATCAGTTTGAATGGGGAAAGTCACAGCAGTTTCAGTTTTCGATGAGTATCACATGAAGAGGTTTTCAAGCATGCATGTCCGTTAGGTCCGTCGCCACCGGGTCAGACGATATTGAACCATAATTTTTCAAATTGTTATTGCCCGTTTAGGTTATATTTTTAACTCTTGCCTCACATTTTCTGAGTTTCCTCAAATAAGGAAAAATGCTGTTGTTATACCTTTGGCTAAATGCTCTGCACCCAAGATAGTCTCTGATTATCGGCCAATAAGCTTACTTTGTTATCTTAGCAAAATTCTTGTAAAATTAATGAGATCGCAAATTCTCCAGTATGTGTCGGATAATAAGCTCATTTCGATATGGCAGTGCGGTTTTCGTTCTGGCCATAGCAATGAAACTTCCTTGTTGAAAGTTTCTACTGATATACGCAATTCACTGGACAGTGATTTGTTAACACGTTTAGTCCTTTTAGACTTCACTAAAGCATTTGATTCCGTCGATCACAGTTTACTTTTATTGAAACTGCAAAAAATGTATAATTTCTCTCATTCCTCTTCTAGAATGATTTTAGATTTCCTTTTCAAATGCTCTCAGTACGTTAAAGTTGGGAATGCTAAATGGAAGTGGATTAGCGTCAAATGTGGTGTTCCGCAAGGCTCAATTCTTGGACCGCTTGTTTTTAGCTTATTCATAAATGATCTTCCTGATATTATTGAAGACGTGAACATCCACATGTATGCTGACGATGTTCAGATATATCTATCTCGTTCAATTGGGTTAATGGAGGACTGCATACACCGAGTCAACCGTGATTTAATAAATATCTCTGACTGGGCCACTAGCAACCGACTCTTGTTGAATCCCCTGAAGTCTTCTTGTATTGTCTTCTATAGGAGAGATCTAGTGTTTTCAGATCTTCCCTCTATATATCTTAATGGAGTACTTTTGCTTTATGCCAGGAAGGTTAAGAATCTTGGGATTTTTTTCAATGGTAAATTGGAGTGTTGTGATCATGTTGTTTTCTCATTACAAAAAAATTATGGCGGCCTTCGATTGCTTCGTCTGTCGAGTAGTCTGCTCCAGGTTGAGTTAAAGCTAAAGCTAGTTAAGGCACTGCTAATTCCACATTTCACTTTCTGTAGTACAATTCATTCGCGGCTTGACTCTGCGTGCAGTCGTAGTTAAATGTAGCTTTCAATGATTGCGTACGTTTTGTTTATTGTAGTCATTCCTCTCTAAATTAGGGCGGTGTTAACTTACTTTTTAAGTTAAAGAATGACATATTGGTTTAGGTTAGTTTAACTTAACTTCAAGTTGAAGCATTAATTAAAACTTGTGTTAAATTAACCTAAACTTGCCAACATAGTACAATATGTTGATTTTACCCTAATTATTTTTCTCAATGCACACAAGTTAGTCGGCCTTCAATATCGCGACACTTCTCACGTTTTTCTCAACTACCGAAGGATGTTAGAGAACCGCGAATGGAGAATTAGGGAGTTTTAATTGGGGAAAATGAAAGTTCTCGCCTCCCAAGCTCCCCAACTCTCCGTGTTTCAGAATCCGGCCCCCTGAAGGTTGCTAAAAGAAAAACAGACGACAAATAAGTACGATGAAGTATGCCATAGGATTCCTCAAAGTGTCCTGATCACACCCCCCTTCCCAATCACTCCTTTCCACAGAAATTTCCGTTTGGAAATGTTTCGTTATTTTAAAAAAGTGCAGTCACTTAAATACTCATAAAAATCAAACTTGAGGACTTGTTCCAAATAGGGCCTTTTACACTTATAACGGTATTCAACATGTTGCGATTTGTGGTCGAACTGTTTTGTTATCGAGCCTTATAATTGAATTCTTGAAGAAAAGCTATTCAAATTTGTTTATCTCGGAAAATTTTTACAACAAGGATTTAATTTCTTTTAAATAAAGGAACAAAATTCAGCCAATATAGCTTCCATTCAAAAGTAATTAATATTTTTATGTTATGCTAAAAGAGAAACAAGTTTGATTTCCACATTTCTATTTCACTTTTTAATTTAACTAGGAAAGATACCAATGGGTATAAGCGTTTCGTATCAGCAGGAACAATACTCTTCAGTACGGCCAGTTCCTGGCTGCCGCAGGAAAATTTATAAATAGATTAAGCAATTTATTCTGGTGGTTAAAGGGAGATCAAAAATACTCATTTGAGAGGTATTCGGAGTATAGCGCTGAATTTGAATGAAGTAGTTTAAATTCACTGGAATCATTTCTCTAGATAATTTTAAAAGTACTAAATTTAAAAATTAACTGAGCTCTTCACTTTTTAGTTTCTATGGTGTAGCTAAGTAGAGAAATTTCTACACTCTGACGAATTTAGTTAATTTATTGTGCGAGTCAGAGTGAGAATAATTAACATAAGTTCATGATTCTAATAAGGTTTGCCTACTAGTCATATCTGCTCCTTTTTTTATTGTACGAATCCCCTAAAAAAATTATAGTATAAGAATCTCTCCAACCAAGTATTGTATACTACCATAAAATACTCTATAATATCTAAATTAATTTTTTCTAATACACGTATTTTGTCTGCCAACTTACCTAATAGAAAATTGTTCTACATAAATTCACTAGACGAGGTACGTAAATTAATTTAATGAAAATCATAGTATACGAAAAAATCCAGTGCCTACATTATTCAAGTAACTCCTACAGCAAAATTCCTTCTCGGTTCCATACATTTTCTAATTCTTGTTATCCTTTTTTTTATCATGAAATATGAACCCGAGTGGAAGCTTCAAGGAACTTCCTTGAAACTAATGTAGCCTATAATATTTAAGAAGAAGACATAAAATTTTGCCGAAATATTTTCCATCTACCCATTGTGGCTGGCAGGCACAATGTAATTGCATCTAATATTACATAAATATAATCGACTAAAGCATCGAAAATAAATAAATTAAAAAAAAAACACTGACATTTTCGACAGAAACGCAAAGTCCCTTAATACACTGAGAGTAGCAGCTTTTGATTTGTGTCAGCAAACTCCCACTTCCTAAGCTCTTTCCCAATCCTTGCCTTCTTCTATAGTATTACCCACAATGGCCACAATTTCCACAAGCTGTATCTAACCTGAGTCTTAACTTTAATTTTCCAATCAATTGACTTCGATTAGGGAGCGTCAATTTAAATCAACGTCAAGTAAGGTAAGTAACAGATTGACTTGCGTAAACTTGAGGAAATGAGTTTGTACAGAGCCAATATAGAGAGCCTTTGAGATAGAAATCTTATTCTATCTATCAGATATAAACTGGCCTCTGAATACCAAGCAAACTTTACTTTGATTAAGAAAATTAATTGAACGGCCAAAGATTATATTAACATAAAATTTATAGAGTTCTTAATCTTGATTGGGTCTGTCAAGATAGACATATTCAATTTTGATGAAACACTGTTAGAGTATTACTTTTGATGGAAGGATTTTAGTTAATTTCCTTCGCCCGCAAATTACAATTAAAAAGGAAATCCGATTTTGTGGTTATAAGTAAATGATGTAACTTGATTAGTTTTAATTTGATATTCAATTATTGCTGGTTTGAAACATGGTGGGTAGAATAAAATTTTAGCCAAAGTCAGAAGGATTATGCTATAGAGATATTTTAGATTTTCTTATAAATACAAACATTAGAAGAAAAAAAATTACAGAAGAATTCTCTGTTTAGTGGTAATTTTAGAATTTGCATCTTTCTGAATTATGATGGCTTCCTGCCCTGGAGATGTGACAGGAAGATGCCATCATGATTTAGGCTATTAGTTTGATTTGTAACGACACGGGTGTAGTTGTGTGCGGATAGCTCATGAGTAGTCCAGGGTTATGTTCCTCGACGTTTATATTATTAACAACAAGTTCGGGTATTTTCCATATCTCCTTTATTCATCGTCTCTGATTTATAACAACTCTACTTTGTTAAATTTATATTCTGGCTTAAAGGCTTTACGTCTTATCTAGTATTATAATTAAATATGGTTTATTCACTAATTCAATTGACTCCATTTTACCAAATCTCGTCTATTATTTACTAATATAATTCATATAGTTTATCTAATAAATGTGGAACATTTTTTAGTAACGCACTTCAGTGTTTTAATCAAATGCTATATACTGGCGAGTAGGGCGATGAAGTCGGGTGCCTTAGTTAGTATAAATGCAAGTGCGGATATTCTTGCCTAGGCCAATACGAAAACATACGCATGTCATAAGCAGAAATAGCATGGATTACTTTCGTGGTAGTGGTGTGCAAATATTTTGACCTAGACCAATACGAAAATCGTATGCATGTCATAAGCCGAAACCGCACGGGGACGGATATTCTGTCCTAGGCCAATACGAAAAATGCACATGTTAGGCAGAAACTGCACGGATAGTTGGGAGTTGTTGAAAGTCTGGTTGCTGGGAGGCAACTGACTGATCACACGGCGGTACGGGCTCTACTTATATTTCCTCCTGGACTGGCCTGAAGGTCTCTAATCTTGTTATACTTAAACTGGTCTTCTACTGGTCTGGGACTGTTATTGGTACTGGAGGTCTGCTCAGTTCGAGCTCTCGATGAAGACAGATTTCTGGCAGTAGCAGCCTCCTTTATATGTGCACGGTCAGTAGTGGTGCAGTGCGCAATACAGCTGGCGGCGCTAGATTTATCTATTCTCCCATTGCTGGTCGACTTCAGAGTTGCTATTTTAGTCGAAAATCGGCTAAATTTAGCCGATTTCTTATAGTTTTAGCCGGAAGAATTCGCCATTTAGCCGACAGCCGATTTTTAGCCGATTTTTCAGCCGATTTTGGGATTGACGCAAACTTCACTTGGTTTGGTGATCGGATGTATTTTGAGCGACTTTCGTGGATGAAAAGGTGGATTTTGTCGGCGCTCTCAGACAGTTTCCTAATATATAGTTAAAAACAAAAGTTTTGTATTGCAGTATCAAGAACGGGTTACCCGATTCAGACCATTTATGTAATTTTATTTACTATTGCTATGAAAACACTTTGTACCAAATTTCAGTTAAGGCGTTCTCAGGCAGTGCCCAAATATATAGTTAAAAAGGGAATTTTTGTATGGCAACCCTACGAAGGAGTTTCCCGAGTTGTCCCATTTTTGAACTTAAATTTAAGTTTGTTTTTTAAACGCCGCGTACAAAATTTGAGCTCTCCACGCGACGCGTTCTCAGCAGTTTCCAAATATATAGTGAAGAATTAAATTTTTGTATGGCAACACCAAAAAGTGGTCGCACGATTTGGGTCCATTTTTAAAACGGTGTGAAAACGCCGCGTATAAAATTTAAGCTCTTCACGTCGCACAGTGGTCCCAAACCCCGAAAAGCTTGCCAAAAGTCAAAAACGTATTGAATTCGGGTGAAAGTCTGTACTCGTAGGTTTTCGGGGTCGCTGATTATGAATTCGAAGTCAAAATGTAGAAAAACAAAATGGCGGATCCAATATGGCGGAAAATTTCGTAAAAAACGTAGTCAATTCGGGTAAAAGTCTGTACTCGGGAATTTTTTAGAAATTATGATTGTGAATAAATGAAATAGAAAATGTAATGACAGTTGACATTTGAAGATTTGGGAAGAAGAGGATTGGAATACAGTAATTAATCATTATTACAATGACGATGAATATTTATAATATATTTATTTCATTATTTTATTTTTAATCGATATATTTTGAGCACCAATTTCCTATAAACAATATTACAGACACGAGAATTACGAAAAACTGCAGAAAGTGCACACTAGGGTGGTCCTTGTTTAGGATATGTTGTCTTTTCTTTTAAAAATTGTGCTTAATCGATTTCAAATAAAAATTATCCCCAAAACCGAAGTCGCAGCCAGATGCAGCTAATTTTTGGATATGTTTTGAAGAAATGTCTAAGCAACAGTTTCCATTTAGTTTCAGAGCAGGATTCGATGAGGGTTTTGACTTATTGCTTTTTCTAACACAACTTTTCAGAACATAACCAAGAAAAATACCACTACCTTTATTAATTAATTACTATTTCATACATTGTCAACAATAATTTCGAGGAACACATTCAAATTGTACTTACTTTCCGGAGAAGAATCCATTTTGGAGAATCAAAATCCGCTCACTTTTCGGGATTCTACACGTGTCTCAACTTTGTCTTATTTTCAACGCGCGACGAGTAAACGATGAAGCTGCTCTAACGCTCACGAACGGAATGCGTTCCCACGCCAGGTACGGACGCTCCCCCTTTCTTAACGGTCATAATACATACTAGAGGTAGCACTTACAAACTATTCCAACCATTGAAAGTTCCTAGAAAAAATATTTTTTTTTTCGACTTTTGGCAAGCTTTTCGGGGTTTGGGACCACTGTGGCGTCGACGAGTTCTCCGACTGTTTACAAATATATAGGGAAAAACCAAAATATTGTATGGCAACACTAAGAAGGGGTTGGCCGACTTACTCCATTATTTAAATTTTATTTACCGTTGCTATGAAAACACTGGTACGTGTACTCGTTGTTAGGCAGTGTCCAAATATATACTAACAAACGAAATATTTGTGTGGCAACTCTGCGAAGGAGTTGCCCGATTTAGTCCATTTTTGAGCTTGTATTTGAATTTGTTATGAAAACGCCGTGTACAAAGATTCAGCTTTCCACGTCAACGCGTTCTCAGGCAGTTTTTTAGATCTCGACAACGGCGTCATCTATCGTGTCCAAGACTATCCTATCTTTCAAGCTGGGAACCAAACACATTCACAAAATTTCATTGAAATCAGTTTGGTGGGTGCTTTCGAAGATTAGCATGTACAAACACAGTGACACGTGATTTTTATATATTAAGATTAAGTCAAGGTAAGGAGTTACCCTGTGATGCAAAGCATAGCATGGCAGGAACGAGATAAGGGAAAGGTGACCTCTATAGGTCCAGTAGGCCCAATTCTCACCTACATATCTACATGTTCACCATAAGTAAATTGTGAAATCTAATTTAGTTGGGAAATGTTAAAGGAACTTTGTCCATAAGTATACTTAGGTAGTACAGTTACTCTCCGTCAGATATTCTTCTTACAACTCATTCTTCCGTCTGACTCTGTACTTTAAATCTTCAACTTATCTCGCAGACAAACGTTCACAGTTTGTAAATTAAATTTTAAGAAACGTCTGCATTCGTTTAGAACAAGGAGGGGAAGGAAGAGTATGAACATGAAGCGTCTTGTGTAAAACGTTGAAAATATAAAAATCCTAAATCGACTTCCAAGCAACTCAATCTTCAGCCAAACGGAGATACTTGAGATCTTGAAAGTTTGTTTAATTTTGAGACTCGATTTGATGCCGTTTGAAACTTTTTGCAATATATTTACTGACGGTAATCAGGCTACGATTAAAGAATTAAAGAGATGATAATGGAGTAAATTTTGGGTACAGCAACCTGAGAATCTTAAATACAAAAATTTACGATTAGCTCATAAAATTATTAATATTGTCTGGTGGTTGGGATTTTTGTTGGGTAGTATATTAGGAGGTGGTAAAGCTGCCCGTTCTTAGAACGGCAACATATCCTTTACATATATTTCTGTTCAAAAATTACATAGAAACGCACATTTCTTGTATAGATTCTCTCATCATTCATGCAGCTCTTTTTTTGTTGATTTTGATGAATGTTTACACCTGATGCGATACTATGGATCGCGATAAGGCCACGTAAAATTGTCCATGTGAGATAACGGCAGTGTTTAAATCGATGTCTATAATGTTGAATGATTTGTTGATTGTCGTTCTAGGATGTGAGGTAAGGTGGAATCTGATGGAGCTAAGTCGATTCGTGTGATAAGAGCTATATCACCTCGATTACATTCGGAAATAATCTCTGCCCTGATTGAATTCCGGTGAAGTCCTCTAACAATCATATGTATGCCATTGCATAATCGTTTCTTGGGTTCAAGTTACGCAACAGCATTATGATAACTCCTTCCTTCAACTTAAATGTTACTTTCGATACTGTTCGCGTGCGCTCCTCTGCTAATAATTGGTAGGCTTTGTCGAAAATCACCTCCACAACTACCACTTTCCCTCCAAAGAGTAGCTTATTTGGGAAAATTTCTTGTAGAAGCTTGTTTTGCATCTGAGTCCGTGATTCGAAAGCATTGCTATCTCGTCTTTGATGATAAGGGATGCCTGTCTCAAAATTTCAGCTTCAGGGGAATTAAGACGTATCGACGATGAAATGGAAGTATCGAGAAGTGGAACTGGAAGTTTGAATCCGTTGAGTACTGTTCGTCCACCTTTCATCAGAGATGCGCATAGTCCGGTTATAAAAAAAACAAATTTCAGATCTATATTTTTCTTGTTGTTATACTTAAGTTAGTAAAAAAATCGCCGCTGTAGAGAAAGCTCATGCGTGTATGTGGTATGTGTTCGCAAAAGGTGCGCAATTGAATTACTTGGACAGGGTCGGGTTCTAATGACTATTAAATTATAACAAATTGAATTAATAAACAACCTTTATTAATTCTAAACACAATTGGCGTGACGTGGCAGTCTGTACCGCTAATCTCGAAAGTCTGAATTAAGAACTATATGCTAATGAAAACTAGAAGCCACTACCACATATAAAATTGAGCAAGTTGTACATAATGAAGAAGCAAAACAGATGGTACATTCGGATCGAAGAGTTGGGAGAAATTCTTGCGAATACTGAAAAGAAAGTTCCTTGTGGTTTTAAGTGAGCACCTGCCAAGTATGGCTTAATCTCACGGCATTCTTCATGCTCGGATTATACTGGACAATCAAAATCCTCATGTCATAACAATGAGTACCAGTATTCCAAAGAGCATGACATGACATCAACTTACTGGTAGAAGCGAGACCTATCCAATCTCTGCCGATCTCAGGTCACGGCACCCTTCACCATAACCACTACGATGCTCCCATAAAGGGGCCATCCCAAGTTGAGCATAAAACCTTGTTATCCAGGGCTCCTCTAGCCCCTTAGTACCAAGTAAGCCAATGTCGGACGCCCATTTGGTATAGCTTTCGTAAAGCATGATCAACGGACAATGAATACTCCCAGTTTCATACCTTAATGCAAGATCTTATTAGCAACGGCTAGAAGAATTGTTCTTGGCCTATACAGGTAATACAACCCTTATGGGCGCTGTCAGTGGGGCCACGTTAAGGTTAAGATATGCCCAATTCAGTCTGGATAGGCTTCGAGATTCACCATTTGGATCTTATAGCTGACCATGCATACTAACCATATAAGCACTACTAACATACATACCTGATTTCCGTCATTTATCAACTTATTCATCAACTAAGACATCCTTCCATCTCTCTCTCTCTCCTTATCTCTCTCTCTATCTCTCTGAAGAGTATGAATCAACATACAGAGCGGGGCAACATGTTATATATGTTTGAAAATATTGCAGTTGCTCCCACAGAAAATACTCTTAGTTGCTGTCACTACACCAAGCACCTCAGAAGTTTCTCAGCTGTTTCAAATGTAAACAAATCAAGCAGCTGAACTTACATTTTTCATAAGGTGTCTCTTTCTTCAATTATTTTGTCTTAATTCAAAAATCTCTAAGAGAAGCCACGCACATGTACACGAATTTTATAGGTTTCAACCTTCTTGTTCTCTCCATATTCTAAGGGCTTACCCTCAGTTCAATTCGAAGTCTTCTTTATCTTCTTTTAGATCTTTCGTTTGGGGGTTGTCCACTTCACGTGATTTTGTTGCTTATTCTTCTTACAGCTGCTGCGCCCCGTCAGCTGTAATAAATAATCTTCTCGAAAGAATTTGTAAATTAATTTGAGAGTGACTGGAAGGGAGTAAGGATTGGATTTGCTTAGGGAATTTTAGGAAATTTAAGATAATCTTTGATGGGAGTTATGTTGGCTGCCACGTACAACACTTCGTTGTAAAAGTATTTTCCGTTAGCTCTTCTATGGACTCCTGTGGAAGCTCAAAAAATCTTTTTATCAAGCTTGCTAAGACGTTCCATTAAAATGAGGGGGGGGGATTTGAATGCCATTTGGGAAAATAGTAAGTTGTGACAGGCATTATTATTATTTGCTTGTACACCAGTAGTTTTGTCTGGATTGTGAGTCCGTCCCTGACATTGAACATACAACTTATAAATCTGTAAGCGAAATTTGTCTTACTAGTGGTTACTTTTGCCCAATAATTAAACCATAGAGTTCATGGAAATTGACACTTTTCGTTATTCTCCCATTGTAGATGGCCGCAAATCTTATGGATTTTACGACTTGGTTATTCCACCCATGGCTAGGTCTTCGAATACAGATAGGTTCAGACGTTAATTTTAATCCCCCATTTTTTGTGAGAGGAGTCGAGCTTGTTGAGATGTAAGGTTGGTTTTATTGACGGTCAAATGTGGGAAACGGGATTGAGCGTATGTGAGGGAGTCGTCGGCAAAGAGAAGTTGGTACTGTGCCACTTTCATTTTCAGGTTGGTCTAAGGTGTAGAGTTTGAAGAGTATTGGGCCCAGTATAGAGCCCTAGGGAACTCTTGCTGCAATTGTTTTAACTGGAGATTTGTGATTGTTCAGCTACAAATAGAATTTTCTAGAAAGTAGAAGTCTGTTAAGGTGTGGAGGAAAATCAAATTGGTTTAGTTTGAATACTAGCCCTGCCATGCGGGTCCAAACTGAGTCGATAGCCTTTTCAACTTCAAGAAAGTACCCGACCGAGGATTCGTTCTGTTTAGAGCTCTGGTAGCATCCGTATGGAATTTTAGTAAGGGGGACTTGAAGCCAAATTGAGATTACTGCTGGATGTTCTTTTCTTCACAGGTAATGTTATCTTAGCGCTGAATGACTTTTTCAAAAAGTTTATCCAAGTTTGAAATGAGGGAGATTAGCCTAAACTCCTTGATGTCTATCGATGAAGTTTTTTTTCTTGGAATTGGGAAGATTCGTGATATTTTTTATTTTCCGGGAAGTAACAACTATTTATACAATTGTTGAAAATGGTTGGAAAGAAATCGTCTGCTAGGGGGGGGGGGGGGTAGCTGTTTAATGATTTAATTTGAAATTTAATTGGGGCCGTTTAATTTTTTGCTATTTATTGTCTTGCTTAAGACAAGACATATGGTATGAGTTCAAAATAACCACAAGGGTATTAAGTTGTCCACTTCTGTGATGAATAGGGGAGGGGAGCAGGTAAATCAATATTGAGAAAATAAACAAACTAAATCATGTGGTGAACTTATTACTGTACACATAACCTTTATTGTTACCTTCAATGCGTAAAGAAAAAACCTTAGTCATGCCTGTAAAAGAACTAAAGCCTATGTATGTATATCGAGCAAAGCTAGCAATTAAACTTTTTGTTTCTCGTACATATGGTTGTATATATGACAACTAATTAAACATGCATTTACTCGACATTTCTCCATTAGATGGAATATGATTAAGTCCCCGTGTATTGAAATACCTAACACTGTGCCACACGTTTCCACTATTCCATGTGGTAGGAAAAACATCTAATTTTATATTTTACTCTTACCTTTGGCCCACAAAGTTTCTGTATAATAGTGTCAACACCAATAATAGTTATACTAAACTACCCCCTCCCCCGAAACTCTATATCTCACTGGCTTCTCTCTTTTAACTAACATAAAATGAATTACTAAAAAAAAATTCTCTTCCTTTCTTTCTTTCGTTCGGGTGTTAATTTTGTTGACGCGAAGCTATACATTTTCATGGTCAGCAAAATAATTGCGTTATGGATTGAGGAGAGAACTTTTAATCAACATTTAATTAACTTGACCCGACCTCGTTTAAATATTTCTACAAAACCGCATCGGGTAGAATGAAAGATAGAGGGGTTTGGTTGTTTTTTTTCTGGCACTGAAAACAGACATTTTTCTTATAATTGCAGTAATTTTTTTCTCCTATAATCATTGTGAAGGTAGTCGCAAATATTATTGGTACGGAAAAAATTTCTAGAATTATTTATGGAAGGTATAACCAAAATGCCACAAGAGGTCGTTGATTGCTTTGTACTTAATTATTATGAATGTTATACGAGTGTATGAATGTATGTTTGTTTGTGTGTTTGTTTGTTCGGTCGTTCATCAAAATCTGTTTCATTTTATTATTATTCAAATTCTAGAAAGGCCTTGAAAGGCTCAGTAGTTTTGGATAACATTTCACCACCCGAGATAAATTATAGGGGGGATACAGAATAATTTGTAAACATATTTCATAGGGTTCTACCCTTAATTCAATTTGATTTCAAGCCCCCCCCCTCTCCAACTCGTATAAAAATACATATTTTAATTTTGCTGTGGGAAAAAATCATGACTTTGCTGAAACAGAAAAATCGCAGGGTGAAGGATGGTAGAAAAGCAGTGTTTTGCTACCAGCTACCGCACGACCACGACCCAGTTAATAGCTCGACAGAAGACAACCAGGGCAGAAATGTAAACAGAGTAAGGTAAATAATGGGAAATTTTTATTATTATTTCTCTGCCATTATCATTCTCCATTTCTGCTGGTCTTGCTTGCTGCCAACCAGAATCTATGTATTGGAACATGCTGGCTGTTCTTGTGTCGTCGTCGACTATACCATAAGTACTTCCATAGAATATCTACCCTATAAATTCAACAATGATATGCGGGGGGAGGGGATTTACGTAACAGCAGCGGAAGGTGTTTGACACGCACATTATTGCGTACATACCCTCTCGCACCTCATTCAAATATTCACAAAGAGCAAAAACAGGATCGCAATCGCAATTCGCAATTCACATCCTCCCCATTCTCGTTCTCATTTTCATCCCTTTTCCCTTCCAACTCGCCAATGTTGACTATCTCTATATCTCTGATGGAAGTGGTTTCAGTGAATCTAAACAATCTCGACATTGCGAAATGTGAACATTTTGCATCAACCGGATGATATAGTGACGATGGCATTGCGGGAAGGAAGTGCTCACTGAAAATAAAGAGTTCAGGAAATGGAAAGAAGAAATCACGGAGAAAATATGGGTTTACTACTATATCTGTATGTATGTGTATATTCGTAGCCTGAAGTATGTTTGTTTTCGGAGTATACACGCATTGTCAAGGAAATTAAGATACCTCCTGCTACAAATTTACTCTGGTACAAATCTTATAGTACTGTTTATAGGGAAGCTGTTAAATGATTTATAACTTGTCTATAGGATTATTTTTCCTTTTTATGATCTTATCTATGTGTAGGAAAAATATAGGGTTTCTTGAAATAATGGAAAGAAAATGAAAATTAATTTTTTTTTATAATGTTTTAATAGGGAAATAATGATAAATTTATACAGGGTGTTTCCCACTAGGAGGTCAATAGAGCAGGAGGTGATAGTACTCACCTAGACGAATTAAAAATTGTAAGGCAGGGGGGGGGGGGGCATATCTACCCTTTAGGAGTTACAGGGTGATTAAAAAAAAAGCTAGTTTTTCACAAAATACCATTTATCTTAAAAACTACAGGGTGTACGGTCACAGTTAGAAGCTCATTGTATGCAACTTAAAGTGGAAACTCTGCAATTTATAGCTTTTATAAAAAATGTTATGTCAACGACCTATTTTCAAAAATAATAGAAAATAAAAAAGAGGTAAGAAAATCCGAAATTTTTAGTTTAGACAACCATAATTCTTGATGGGATGGGAGAGGGGTGTGGTGCTGATTGAGCAGTCGTTGGAAAGGCCATAAAGTTGTGCATACAACGAGCTCTCAACTGTGACCGTACGCCCTGTACTTTTTAAGATACGGGGTGTTTTGTGTAAAACTAGCTTTTTTCTTAATAACCCTGTAACTCATAAACGGTTGAAATGCCATACATATTTTGGTTCGTCTACGTGAGTACTATCACCTCCTGCTCTATTGACCTCCTATTGGTTATATGGTAGAGTAAGATAAGATAATGCCACCTCAAAGCTACTGACACGTTTTTCGTGTTTTGCTATGTACGCTTGGCTTGGCATTATTTTCCAGAAAAGGTGGGTCTCATCGGCGTTAAATACTTGGTTACTATTGCATCCATCTTCTTCAATTAATTTCGCCAGCTGCGAAGGGAATTCTTTGGCAGCTGCAATATTTCCAAAAGCTGTTTCACTTTTGATCTTGACATAATGAATTGCATGCCTTTCTAGAAATTCTTGCAATCATCCATTATTAGCAGCAAACTTACTTTTGTTGTCGTCGGTGAGTTTCGAAGATATTGACGGTTAACTTGTTTTTTATTTGGTCATAAATTCTTAGAGCCTTCTGCTTAATGGTATTGGTATCCAGTAGTATATGTATTTTTGGTGTAATCCTCTATCCATGTCAACAGAACCTTTTCCATTTTTTCATATATATTTTTCGTATACGAGAAGGATTAAGCACTCAACTTGGTACCAGAAGTCACGATTGGTCTAATCGCTTTTTCATTTTTCTTAATTGTCCGGTTTGACGCTTAGTTGTTCGTTTTTGCTTTTTCATGGGTGAATTAAAAATTTTAAAGTTATTAAATATATTATGATTTATGAAAAGTTTTAACTTATACATTCTTATAGTCAAACAAAACACAACTTGTTCAGTTTCAATAAATAAATAGCACCACAAAATTAAAAGAACTTTTCTAAAAACGTAAATTAAAAAATATTACTTATATAATTTTTTTTTTTCATTAAACACTTCTTTTTACTTACACCTTACAGAGATATTTAAGATTCTTTAGTAATTTATGTAAAAAAAAAACACGATGTTCAAGGTGTATCTAGTAGTGACCAAGAACAGAACTTAAATCCAATATCATATGGGTAATACTACGCGGTAGGGTACGACATCGTGGAGTAATCATCGACCAGAAACCATCGATATTGAGCACCATCGAACATCGATGTGTTTTCTTTTTCAGTATCCTTAAAAATTAGTATAAAAACAACGGGCCAAATGCGAGTCGAACTCGCACACGAAGGGTTCCGTACCATCGTACAAGCCCATCTTGTGTAGGTGATAACTTAATGGGCAATGGCCTGAGAAGAACTCTGTGATAATTTTGAGTTCTACTCTCCCAAGAAGTAGGAGTTATTTAGTTTTTCCGCCAGTAGTATCGATAAACTTTTTTACCTGACGAAGTCCCTGTAGCCTTTTCCAATAGATGGATTTTTGATTGTTCTCCTAGCTATTTAAGGTAGCTGCTCTGAGGTAACTCTTTGAAATGCCACAAAATGGCTCTGGTACGACAAAAGGTTTCCGATCCTCTTTTGGCTATACCGTCAGCAATTTCGTGACCTTTATGATCCTCATATCCAGGTACCCACATGAGGCTGATGTTGTATCTCCTTGATAGATTTTTAAGGAATTGGAGACATTCCCAGACAATACTTGATTTGATAGTGTAGGCCTTTAAGGCCTTGAGAGCAGCTTGATTGTCCAAGAGGTTATTGATTATTGAGCCATTTATGGCTCTTGCGATGAAGGTATTTGCGCATTCTTCGATGGTTAACACCTCAGCCTGGAATACGGTAGGGTAGAGCTCAGGGCCTTTGATATATGGCATCTGCCGCCGTGTACACCCAGTCCGACTCCACTGTTCGTTTTGGAACCGTCTGTATACTACACCATTGATCCTTGTTGTAAGGATGGTTTAGTGGAACGCCAATGTTGTCGGTATTTCAAGACCAAATGCAGGGGTGGAAGGTTTAGTAAGGCTTCCATGGCTGCTGTAGGACAGGTCCTCATGGGGCCAGTTATTCCTAAACAGGCAAGCAGCTGAGTTTGCTTCTGATTAGTTTTTTTTGTCTTAATTAAAAAACCAATTTCAAATTCAATTTGTTATATATTATATATTTGTGGCAATGCACCAGTAAGATACAAGATCTTTTAGTAGGTACATGTTTATTAAGAATAAAACAATATAAGTGCCTATGTAATAGAGAGGTTCAAAACTACTTAAATACATTGCAGTGGTCTGTATAATACAAAGGAAAATCAGACAACTAGAGTTAAGTACATAATTCACATAAAATGTTTAGAAATTAGTCCATAACATTACTAATCCATACTACATCAGTAAATCTGAGTAAAACTGCTGAGTGACTTGAGCGAATATATACAAAATCACATAATTAAAATGCGCGTAATTCTGAAGACCTAAGATGTTCCATAATGAGTCGTTTGATCGAGAAGACTCGCACTCCTCGGAGTCTGCACAGACGGAATAGAAGCAGGTAAGGAGTTCCAAAGCTTGATTGTATGAAGGAAGAACAGGCGCAGGGAAATTAAGTAAGAAAATCTGGGCAATATTAAGTTGCTATTTCTGTTAGAATTGCCGAAATTCAGAAGGCGAAACAAGTATGCTGGACAGCGAAATTTCATTAACTTGACCAGGACAACAAGACACCAATAATTTAAAAAGCAGAAAAGGCCACAACCAAATACACAATTACTAAAGGGCTGCACATGGTCAAATCTACGCAGATTAAATATGTATCTGATCATAGCATTAAAAGCCATATGAAGTTTATGTGAATTATTGTAATCATGCTGGCCATACACTTCATACCCGAAAATGAGCACAGGAACAAGGAGAGATCGACATAAGAATAATCTTGTTGCAGTAGGTGTAAAGTTACTGGAGGGCCACAGAGAACGTAAAGGACCATAGACTTTACGAATTACAGCCGAGATATGATTGTCCCAGTCAGAGCTAGGCAAGTACCAAAGAAAAAGTACTCAAGTACAAGTACCGAAGGCCTGAGTACTTCATCGTAAGTATAATTATCGCATGTATGGAAAGTACTTGTAACTAAGTACTAAGTCTATAAAAAGTACTGAGTAATTTTTGAAGTACTTTTTAAAGGACTTTTCCAGAATATTTGTACATTGGCAGTAATATAATTAAGTTTATAGAATTCAGTTTATAGATATTAATAAATAAATACCTTCTTTTTTATAGTTTTCGATGCTGCACGTAGAATAAATCTTTCACCTCTCATTGCTACACTCATAAAAACTATTAGAGATCCACCCATGTACCAACTGTCGTCTCCAATAATGCATAAAAATTATAAGCAAAAAATTTCCAGTAAATTTCTAAGAAAAATTGAGGCCTTCACTACATCAGGTCGAGGAATCGTTGATTTTATATTGGATCGAGGCATTGCTTACTTACCCTTGGTTATGTCATCAAGTCGAGGCATCGTCGATTTTATATTCGATCGAGACGTTACTGGTTTTTGTTCTACTTGTCCAGTAGTCTTGTTTGTATGTAATTAGTTTGTCCAAGGTTCCTCCTTGACGCGTGAGTGCGGCACTTGCTTTGACAGTTCATTGTGTGCCATAAAACTCAACAAAAAAAAAGTTGCGCTAGAGATTGTGTTTGCTTTTCTACGAAGAGTTAGATATTTTTGTAGGTACGTAATACACTCAGAAATACTTAAGTAAAAATCTTGGTACTTAAGTACAAAACTAAGTCTTAAGTACAAGTAAATAGACGCTAGTACTTATGTTCAAGTACTAAGTAGGGCATTTCAAAAGTATTGATTAAATAAGTCTTAATTAACGAAAATGTACTTTAAGTAGTACTTAAGTCTTTTTTTACTTAAGTATTGCCCAGCTTTGGTCCCAGGTTAGAGTATTGTTAAATATAACTCCAAGATTGCGATCAGTCTCTGCAAAAGGAATAATTTAAGGTACACATGTATGCCGATGATGTACAGATTTATCTAAGCAGGCCTATAGGTCGGCTTGAGGATTGCATTGAGCGTCTTAACTCTGATATATGTCGAATACACACGTGGTCGATTCTCAATGGACTTCTACTTAATCCTGCAAAATCACAGTGCATGGCCTTCTATAAGAGCGCTTTAAACGTCATCGATATACCCCCGATTATGTTGAGCGGTATTTTTTATCTAGGTGACCAGAAGGGCTACTAATATGGGAATTGCTCTGAACTGTAACATGATGTGTTGCGACAACGTTAGTTCGATTCTCAATAAGGTGTATGAGGGGTTGAGATGATTATGGCTCTCGACGAGTATTCTGAGCACTAATATGAGGCTAAAATTAGTGATTACACTGATTATGCCTTATTACACATTTGGAAGTCATATTTTTCCTAGCTTGGACACCGAGTGTAGGCGTAAGATGGAGGTGGCTTTCAACGATTGCGTACGACTTGTTTATGGCCTGCGAAGGTTTGACCATGTTTCTCCGTTTGTTAACACGTTACTTGGTTGCTCGCTGAGTACAGATCTTAAGCGGAGAATAATTCTTCTTCTATTCTGTAATAAAACGCACTCCTAAGCCAAAATCCAGTACTTATGATAAAAGATGCTTAGGTTATTACAAGATTTCTAAGGAGCCAACTCAGCCATCGAAGAGCGAGGAAAACAGATGACAGCTCAATCAATTAAGAATCGCATGACATTTTCATGGCAAGCGAAGTTATCTACCATAACTCTTGTCAGCTGAGGGCTACGTTTACGCTTATTTACTACGAGCGGATTGCTTAAGCCACATTTTCATTACATATTCAAAATATTAAAGAGCAACCAACCAGAATATCTTAAAGAATTTTTCCAACTCTCTTCTTCGCCACGTACTCATAACATTGTAATTTCGCGATTCAGTAAATTAGTTATGGAACGTTCTTTCCCTGTTCAGGTTGCCGGTCTTTGGAATAGTCTACCTGTAAGCGCTCAGAGGGCCCAAACTGTATCTGCATTTAAGACTCTCATTAAGGCTCACATTTAACGTCGATTTTCTCCCAATATTACGGAAAATATTTGATATTTCTTGGATGGTTTCCTGTCGCGCGGTGAGTACAACTTTGTAAATTATTGTTTTCTATCTATTTTTAACTTGTTTTGTTTTTTAGTTTTTAGCTTATCTCTTTAGTGTTTTTCCTTTATTTCTTAGTTTTTTATATATATTTATTTATTTATAGTTATTTTTCTGGCTTTGATTTGATCCATGTTTAACTAACTCATGACTTTTTTTGGTTTTTATTATTATTTTTTTTTTATTATTTCATTTAATCTTTTCTTTTCGTTCTTTTGTGCTTAACTTAATTTTGTATTCTTACCTTATTACTACTGTACTATTAAAAGATTGTAATCTTGTGTACATATGCCACTTACAATACGTGTGCTCGATGACGTGCTTATGTCAATAAGACATCCGGAGTATACAGGATACAGTAGATAGCGAACACATCTCGGGGTGAATATGGGCGTGATGGGAGGGATAACTTGCAGAGTAGTCTACAGTTATCCTTCTAATTACAAAGATGATGATGTAGTATTCAAATTGCTGCATCACAGTCTTGTGCATCCTAATCAGTTGTCACATATTGACCGGCAGATTCAGAGGATTTGCACAGTTTGTGCTGGTGAAGGCACCCTGTTTCACAGGTTCTTCACTTGCCCAGCTTTGCAGGATCTAATAGATCTCGTGCGCGGTATGTGTCAGTTGATCCACCCGAATTTTGGCATTACTACGACATCGTTTCTATGGGGACCAAAGGTCTGTAGTCGAGTGAATTGTTTGATTAGCTTTGTGTTGACACTAGCGAAATCTACAATTCACCTGTACTACATGAGAGTCGGAGATGGAAATCAGAACACTGACCCACAACACCACGCGCAAGCACTTAAGCGCCACTTCGTTGACAGATTGAAGAGACGTTTACGTCTCGAATAAATATCTCGCAACGAACGCAGACAAATTCAACTGCACATGGCAACCACTATCGTCGGTGCAGGACGGCGCTCTTGTTTTTTGCTGGTGATAGCAGGCCACAGGATCTGCAACACTAGTCCAGGACGCTTCTCCACACTTAGGAAGCGTTGCAAGTGATGTGGGAAGGATAGGTGCTCTGTTAGAGATGCCAAGCTGGAGGGATGATGAGGGCAGTTTGTAGAGGTCTATGATACTACAGGATACCCTCGCGGGACCCTATAACGGTATCGGGTAAATTTTTTTGGTTCGTTCGGCAATTAAGTTTTAAATTCGGTTTTGGTCTCGGTGCTAAATTGCGACTTTTTTGTTGAAATTCGCTTAGGGACATTTTTATTAGTTTATTTTGGAAATTTGGAACTCCTTGGAACTGCGACTTACCTAATTGTCAAAATTGGGACTGGTTCTAAATGTTTGGTGGTTAAACTGTGGATCTTTTTCAAAATTCTTGTGTCCGTTTCTAGTCTCTTTTGAGAATTTTGCCTTGTTTTTTTTTTCCTGTTTATATGTCATTTTTGTTGTATTAATTGTTTTAATTGTTTTTAATTGTCCCTTTTGTCTGTTTATAAGTTAGTTTAGCTAGTGCCTTTTTTACAATTTTGTGCCTTTTGCCAATTAGTTTTAAAGAATATTTAAAACAGCCACAAAAAAAGAGAAAATATAAATAAAAAAAACAGTAGTGTCAAAATTGGTTATGCTAATTAATAAACAATGAGATTTCCTGGCATTAAGTTTCAGGGTATTAACCACACAGTTCAGCGAAGAATGTTTAGAGGAAGTCGTCATTAATGTAACTAGTGCCATCTTCAATAAGACCAAGCGGGCTTGGACAGGCTTGGTAAATTAAAACGCAAGTTTATTACAAAAATTAAATTAAATTCAGTCTTTTTACGTAATTAAGTAAAGTTTATTGCTCTTGTGATCCTTAAACTCAATCACCTGAATATACCTATATAACAATTGCGTACTCAAAGGCAATATTCACTAAAAATAACGGAACTACATAATATATATCTTTCTGGAACGTTTATATCTCCCTTTCTATACGTATCTGCCACTGAGGAAGACATTAATCTTTCGACGTTAAATTTGATAGTATGTGCTGAAATTCATCTTGTCCAGCTATAAAAATAAATGGCTGCGCTTATTTCGGGTGGGTTTTTTTCCAATAAAGTCTCCATAAATAAACAAGCGGTTAGTTGCCTACACATACATACATAGTTATAGAGAACTTTATCTAAGAACACAGATATAAATTTTATATATAGATACTAAAATCTTAAAGTTATTCTTAATGTCTACGCATTAAATACTTGTTTTATGCACAATTATGTCACTTTCTAAGGATATTTTCGCTTTAAGTTAGTATCACATCCTTCAAACATATAAGACTTCATGTCATGTGAATGTCGTAAGAATTTTAGAAACTTTCATAACAGACGGGGCTGTAATAAATTTGAATACATCACGAAAGTCACTATCTTTTCCTTAGAGATTAGTATATTTACATATTTTCTTAGATACAGGATCAAATAACCTACATAGGTACCTATACATATACATAAAAATCTCTAGAAGTTGTCGCGTTATTTTAACTACATATATGTAAAAGCCCACTGCTTTTCACCCATAAAATATCACAATTACTTTTGCTATAAAGAGAAGGAAATCATTTTATGCCTGAGTTATGTAATCTTGTTTGTAATCTTGGTGCCGTTAAGTAATCACCATGATATACAGCAGTAAGAACATAATAACGTTTATACACCGCCAAGTGCTACGAATATTATTTTGCGCACCTGCTGAGCTATTTACGCGTTTCTTTAGGGATTTTCTCTTCCGATGTTTATAAAAGATTTTGACATCAAACAAACCCCCTGGGGTGGTAGCGTTTTACTATGATGATGACAAAGACGGCACGGCGACGATGTCAATCATTTCAGAAAAATCATTTGAGATTTTCGTTAATTAGGACCAAGGATGTGACATCTTTAGTTGACGTAAATTATTAAGTTGGACGAGAGAAAAACTGTTTTCTGTTTTCAATTATAATTGGAGCGGAAAATTCTGATCAGGAAAATTAACGAGAGAGAGAGAGAGAGAGAGCTTATATATATGAACATTCGGCAGTCATTGATTTATACGACCAGAGAAAGGTATGGGGAAAATGAAATGAAATTCGTAAATTTTCTTGAAATGTATAGGTATGTGTGTTCAAAGACTAAGAATTATTTAAGCTCAATATAAGAAAAGCAGTTAAATCCATCTCTCACTAGGGCGTATATAAACGAATATAAGCTTTTGATACGGAATGGCATTTATAATCATTGTGGAGATGCAGAATCATAAGCCCGGTGGAAAGCAAGATTGATGAAAAATTACATATTCAACACTAAGAGCTTAGTTGAATGACGTGAAATATAAAGAGGAATCTGATTGAATGGTTGAAACGAATTTGCAATCAGGTGAAATTTATCTTGAATTCGATTGCAAATGGAAGGGTATTAAAATGAGCGTCTTGCTTGCCAGATAAATGATAAATCTCAGGCTTATAGCTCTGCTGGAATGGCACGATGGATAATGTATAGTTAGAAGTCGATAAAAAAATAGAGTTGGGTGAAGTATAGTGATCCATTGTAAAGTGCTATAAAACTCTTGGAAAAGAAAACTCGACAAAAAGGTATAGGTACTCTTCGGAAGTAGGATTTTATTTTGCTAATTAATGGGGAGGAATAAGTTAGCAGTTAAAAAAAATCTCACCCCATGCCACAAAAGAGTATACGCACCAGTAAGTCTGACTATTTTCTATTTTAGGCAACTTGCTAAGCCAATAGCGGGGTAGGTTCTTAGAATATTCGAGGATAGCAATTCATCAAGATTGAGTTTATGAACTGCGCAAAATAGGCTAAAGAGCGTGAGAGTGATATTGCATCTTATCCCCCTGACTGAAAATCGTTTCTTACCATGCAAACCGCCAGTATACGTAAAAACCTTAAATTTTTATTTCGGCAACACCAAGAAGAGATTGCCTGATTTAGTGTATTTTTTGAAATTGTATTTACTATTTTTACAGAAAAGTCATGCGTCAAATTTCAGTTCTCTACGTTGACGCATTCTCAGGCAAATAATATAGTGAGAAATGAAATTTTTGTATGGCAACTCTACGAAGGAGTTGCCCGATTGATCCCATTTTCGAACTTAAATTTACTTGTGCAAAATTTCAGCTCTCTAAGTGAACGCGTCCTAGAGATATCGCTAGACGGACAGACCGACGGACGAACGTGCAAAAACCAAAATAACTTTTAATATTATGCGTGGGTGTACAACCCATTTTGTTGTACCAGCATTATTTCTGTGCGTTATAAACAAACTTAGTATACCCTGTCTATATCCTGTCTAGGGTGTAAAAATAGCCACTTACATATAGATAGGGTGAGCAAAAACCGTCGAAAGAAGATCAAAAACACACAAAATGGCGAAAATATTTCGATCAATCAACAAAAACAACAACAACATCACCAGATACAAAATTAACATTAAGATTGCTCGAATTGATCCTGTCCATGCTATAAGAGCAGTGATCACAGTAATTTTTATTGCGCATGGTAAAATGGTTAAAAATGTGTGTTGAAATAGTGTGTTAGTATTTTTGTGAATTGACTATTGACTTACAAGTGTGGACGATCGTCGCCATACATTTTTTTTGGAAAGCAAATAGGAAATTATGGCATTCTTTATGCTGAATTTGGTTAAAAGTAAAATCGACCGGAAAACTTCACCAAAAAATTTTGCTCCGACACAAGTTCCGAAAATTCAGGACAGTTTTGAGAAATGTTGAGAATATTTCTCTGGCAAATCTTTACCCAGTCTAGATCTGGCTCGGTGAAATTTACTTTTTTTTTTTCTTTAAAGAAAAGTGATGGAATTTACTGCAAATAATATTTCGAAATATTGGCAATATTGCATTCAAAAAGTATTTTTTTATAATTGGGTAGTCCGGGAACTTTTTGATTCATCGTTGTCGAAGCCACTGCCCATCATGAAGCTTGAAAAAAATGAAGGAGAGGATTTGTGTATAAATATTCTAAGCCAATAAGACAGCCGAGATTCTTTAGTCGATTCCTGAAGTAATATGAAGAAATGAAAGCAGCATAGGAACCTCCTACTTTCCATGATGATAAATATGATTTTTTGCATTATCTTCACTTTTTTCGATTATTTTCTCCCCTCCCTTTTCCGGTAGATTATTTATTTTGCGCCATTTTCGATGCAAAATACTTCTCTCATTTTTATTTCTAAATGTTTTTCCATTAAGAGAATTCTGGAGAGATTTTTTTGTTAAAGGCAGGGAGACAAGAAATCCCAAGCACGGAGGACAGAGCGGCCCATTGTGCTGCCTTATCACAAAAATCTTCCTGTCCTCTTCATGAAGGAAATTGGGTCCTGGTCAGGAAGGTTTTCAACTCCTCTACAGATAGAAGGGCAGAATCTAGAGATCTAGCCTGCTCCGGGCGAAGGCCAGACAAGCACACAAAAAGTGTTCGGTCGTCTCAGGCTCTCCTTTCAAGCCGCACAGAAACTCAGGGCTGTCAAAAACTCCTATCTTTGTTAAATGAGCGTGTAGTGAACTATGTTCAGTGATGATGCCAACCACAGTTCTACATTGTTTCCTTCCGAGGTCCATAAGAAAATCAGAGATATTCATATTGGGCCCATCAAGAAACAGTTTTGTTCGCCTGTAAGTACTCACGTTCACGCATCTCTGTTGATGTTTCCTATGAACATCCCCTTTTATGAGGAATTCGATACTCGTGGTGGCAACGCCCACGGCGGGCTCCAATCTGAGGAACGGAGAATCAGAACCAGCACTAGCTAAAAGGTCAGCCCTTTCATTCACCATGATCCCGATGTCACCAGGAACCTGAAATTATCCACAGACGACCTGCAATCCCTCAGTAACTTAACTGTTATCCGAAGGCCACTCAGAGCCATAAAGGCTGCCTGACTATGTAAAAGGAAAGCAATGTCCTTTCTCTTGATCTCCATATCAAGGGCTATCTTCGCTGCCATTGCGATGGCGAAGACTTCAGCCTGGAAGACATTGGTGTCTTCCAAGTGAGTACCCCATCCCAATTCCAGGTTCAGTAAGGTAAAATACTGCCCCAGCTCCCTCATTAGTGAGAGAGCCGTCGGAAAAAATTTGTAGAGCGAAGCGGGGAAGGCTGGATAAGGCATTTCCTCAGGAAAACTCGAAGCGAAGCGAAGCGACACCCAAAACGAATCTGTGGGACCTTCGCATCTAATGGGATGCTGGCCAGAGAGTTTTCCAGATCCAGCCCTGACGCCAAAGGGCAATGAGAAGAGCCAGTTCAGCAATCCTCCCAACATCCTCATGAGCTCAACCTGCACACAGTCCTTTTGGCATCTACCTGAATGACAGTATCCGTAGATTGCATGGAGCCCGTACTTCCCAGGCAGGCAAGCCTTTGCGGGCCAGCCAGCTTTCGGATCACAGCCCCACTTACGTCCTCGGCCACTATACTCAGGAGACATATGTGAGCATAGGTCTAACGATTGAGGTGTACATCCAGTTCACAACCCTCGGTCTTATGTAGTACGTGCAGCCAAATGTCCTCCTGCATTGAGCGAAGACCCTCTATAGCCGTTTTAGCTTTTTCCTCTATGTATAATCCCCATGGCAGCTTCGAGTCAAGGTAGACTCCGAGGTGGTTGACATGGAGAGAGAGTTGCAGAGTGCGTCCGAAGAGTTTGGAAGAACAAAGTATCCAATCTTACGTTGGAGAAGAGCACCAAGCTGCTCTTTATTGGATTCACTGTCATATCATGACGGGTGCACCAGTCCGCAACAATATTGAGGCCTTGTTGCATGAAGATAAAGGCAACAGCCTGGAGGATGAGCAAAGGGATATGATCCGCGTACCGTTCACATGAGAATCCCAGGTTTTTCAGCACCGTGATGAGTGGGTCAACCAACATACACCAGAGCACCCATGCCACCTTCCGCGTAGCCTCTTTCCACCAGCGCACTGAGAGAGGTACGGCTGCCCTCCTGCTGCTGCCCTGCCCTGTCAAAAGCATCCTCGATGTCCAGAAAGTCTCTAAAGGTAAACAATCCATGACCCAGTCCCCGCTTAATCACAGCAACCATTGAATGGAGAGCAGCCTTAGTAGATTTGCTCCACCGGTAAGCGTGCTGTGAGGTGCTTAAGGGAGAGGCCTTTAGGGCTACTTCCTTGACATATTCATCCACAAGCGTCTCCAGGCATTTCAAAAGGAATAAGGAGAGGTTTATGGTTCGAAACCTCTTCGGGTCCATTAATGAAGGCTTACCAGGCGTCGGAACGAAGGTGTCCCCCACGTTCCTCCATACCTCAGGGAGATATCCAAAGGCGATACATGCTCTCTAGGGATTGGAATAGGTAGTAATGTGAGGATTCATGATCAGGAGAGTATGGTATATGGTTCTTAACTGACTTTCATAAATTTTTATTGAGTCAAAAAACAATTTTTTATTTACAGACATTCAAACACTTTTAATTCGGTTGAATATTTACCTTCTTTATGTAAAATATTTTTATCCAGAGCACAATAAGGTGATAGCAGTCCCCAGTAGAAAAAAAAATACATAGGTACTAAACTTGCCAAAGTGTATTGCTGCAGTACTGCCTTATTTTGGGAGTATACGGCGCCATAAAAACGAATATCTCAAAAATGAGGCCGAGAACACATCTTTCATTTTTGGCAGACAGTTGAAGAAAAAACACAAATACAAAAAAAAAAGTGCTAGAGGTCTTAATAGTAAATAATATTATTAAAAAAATATGATTATTAACAACAACAAATTTTATTCGATGTTGCTGTATTTTTTTAGACAAAAAAATATATTTAAATTTCGAGATACGATTTTTTTCAGAATTACGTTTCATCGCAAGATCAGGAAATCGCAGCTTGGGTTCGGTATTGTAAATCAAAACAAAAAATATGGTTAAGTTAAGATGTTTTCCTTACGAACTCTGGAAGAGTCATCCAAATCGGAGATGGTGGGGTAAAAAATCAGTCTAAAATGATCATTTTGGAATGTTATTTTTTGAGTGTTCATCATCTTCTCCGCTTTCCACTTCCTGTTTTTTTTAACTCTTTGACAATCAAGGGATCTTTTAATCATTCCACTTACTGTACTTCGTTAAACTTTAGACTTTTTTTCCCTATATTAAAATTAGATTTATCCCGATTTTCTAAAATTGTTCGCAAAATCGCTTGACGCACTTCCAATTGAGTTTTGAATTAATTTTGCAGATTTATCTCATAAATGGAAATGTAGTTGACAGTTTTTGAACTAGAGCGCAAAGTCTATTTGTAGAACTGATTCTTTTAAATTATATATGTGTACAGTTCAAATCAAAATTATTACGAAATATTTTCTGAAATCATATTCATTGCCCATCTTTTGCCGAAGAGTTTCTATCCACCTAGGACTTAGTTGCCTCACAGAAGGAAATTAAAATTAAATTAAATTGCGTTCCAGTTATATTACAAATTTTAGTGACCCTTTCTTGGAGTAAAGATTAAAAATTTACCCAATATTAATAGCAGGATTGACGTCCTAATCTTATACATATACACACGTATACAATATGTCCGTTCCATATATACATATATTCCGTTTTCATTTATACCCATAGATACCACAAAGCTCGATCCCAGCATAATTTATTAAAGCTCTTTCAAATTTTATGGAAAATTCATCAGATTTTATTCACCCCAAACTCAATCATATAAGCAGAAAATTCAGAATAGAGCCTAATCCTGTTCCTTTCTTATGACACGAGACGACACGATAAATTCTAATCCTCGGCTTAAGGGAGTGAATCCAGTTAAGTTACGTAAATATTTCTTCGCTTAGTGCTAATAGCCTGTCGCTGACAGTAAGCAGAGTCTCAAAATGGTGCGCGCTGTTTTTAATTGAACCTATAAAATTGGAATTAAAGCATACAAAATCCTCTTCACCAGATATCGATTGTATGTATGTAGTAGGTACGCGTAAAGAGTGAGGATATTATGAAAAGCCTTTATATACTATGTATGTATATATCTGAAATGAAAATCGCTTCCCTCTCTATGAAATGTTGACCTCTCCTCTGGGGGCGGAAAAGGATTAATATCGAATAGAGCGGCGCGAAGAGATGACTTGAATTACTAAGTAATCAGATGAAAACTGAACATTTTTATTGGGGATCGTTTAAGAGTTCTTTTAATTAAAAAGAAAAGCCTGACTGGTCTTAAAAGAAAATCCACATCCAAAGTAACTGTTATACATATACATATGTGTATGAGTCTGTTAACGAACCCAAAGTAAGAATTCTTCAAGCGAAAAGATTACTATTTCGAGATTAATCCAAGTTTTTCGAGTGTAAAACTTTTCATGTAGAATATCTTGTTGGGACGTTATCTAATATTTTTAAAGGGTCAGTAGCTCTTCTACGGTGGGTTTATGGGTAGTTTGGAGGTTGGGTGAATGGATGAATGGTGATAGTGGAAGCATTGAATTTGATTTATTCACTGGTGGAACAGGGAGGAAGGTGAAAAGTTATGAAGAACTTGTGGACGATAAAAGCCTTTCTTCTGGCTACTTTTAGTTTCAAGTTTTACGAACATTTAGTGAATTTATCGGTGTGTTTTTTACACTCAATAGTTTATATACTTCCTATTATATAAATTGTAGATATATTTAGAAGCTTTATAAGATCGTGGAAAGTATTTATGATGTTTACTGGATTTGACCCTATTTTTTTATACGGGTTTGACCATAGTCTTATATTTACTTAAGAGTGCAGAGTTCAATTTTACAATTTTTTCTTGTAATAAACGTTTTTTATACTACAGTAATTGCTGAATAGTTTATAAGAGTAAAATTTCCCTTCATTTATCATATAATCCATAATTACTTTTTAAACAAGTAACCAATAGTATAAGTAGAGAACTGAAAGTTCACCAGATCGCTTGCAATGTAATGTAGCCACAGCGTATGCAAGGTAACTAAATATTACGCAGGAGTAAAGTAAGAAACAAATCAGTCCTAAAGGCTTCTTCCAGGTGTTGTCAAAATTTGCAGCACAAGTTTTTAAATGGGACAATACAAAACTTAAGGTTAAGCATCCTCAAAATCGGTGAGGGTATATACTATTCACGAGAAATCTCTGGAACAGTTGTTCAATAGAAAGAGAATACCTGTGGCGACGCGGTTGATCTGTTTCCGTTGTTTCCAAATTCCGGTGAAACCTGCGTATAAACCTGGTAAATCATTTTTCTAAATTCGCGCTAGTAGTACCTTTCTGAACGCAGAAAGCCGCAGCTTTGTTGTTTATAACGTTTGAAACAAAAAAAAAATATTTCTTTCAGTCTTTTGACAGCTCACTTCAGAGCAATATTAAAAAAGAAGAAAATGTTAAAAAAAATTATATCGGACAATTAGAACCAAACACAGAGGTCTTTTAATTCTTTATGCACATCCCATATGCCTCTTATTCTTTCAGTCGTGTCGCAAAATCGAACTGGGCCAGTGCTCCGCGGGGAAATCTCAAGAACACCATTTACAATCAAGAATCGTAGGTTGATTACACTCCGGTGGATTGTATCTACATAACTGAGCTACTACTGCTCCCCATCCTAGTCATTGGAGGTGTTGTAGGCGGCAGCGCCCTCAGGGCTAACGTAGGCATGCTGGATTGTGTCCTGACGATCATAGGAATTGAAAGGATACTCCGCTGGTCAGATTACATCTTTTGAATAATCACCTCTCCCTAGTTGCAGACGAAATCTGAACCAAATAACTATTATTTTTCAGTCTCATTACAAGTCGCAAGATTTTATAGCCGAGCTAGAAGCAAGCCCACCAATGGACTAGAAAGCAGTAAAACTTCCAAGCAAGAACCGGGCCATAGTATCATAGGGACAGAAAAACCTTGTGGTTTTACGTGAGCACCTGACAAGTATGGCGTAATCTCATGGGATTCTTCATGCTCGGATTAGTTGTGGACAATCTACGTCCTCATGTCGTAACAATGATTACCAGTATGCCAATAGAGCATGACATGCCATCAACTTACTGGTCGAAGTGAGACCTTCGGCTTTCGTAAAACATGATCATTAGACCATAAATACTCCCAGTGGTATCACCATGCATTACGCAAGATATACTTTTTGTAACGGGACCGGTTACTCCGTTCGGGCATAGATCTTATTAGCAACGACTAACGACAACCCGCACAACCCTTAATATGTGCTGTCAGAGGGGAACACGTGAAGTTAAAGATATGCTCGTATTCAAGTCTGGATAGGCTTGAAGATTCACCAGTTGGATCTTATAGCTGACCATGCGCACTAACCATATAAGCACTACTAACATACATACTTGATATCCAAAATTCAACAACTAATTCATCAACTAATTCTAATTCTCCATGATCAACTTACCTACTGTTTGACTTTCATTAGCGCTTAAATTCTTTGCATAATGGACGATAACATACCCACTACCGTACCGACAGAGCCAAAAATCTCATATTCTATTTCGTAGAGTTTATTTCTCGCCTTTTGAAGAAATAACTTTGGCGTATGATGACCCCCTTGCCAAACATACCCTACTACAGTGTCCAGTCGGGAGATATAATGCGATCCTAAATCTACTCCATTCCAGCAAAGCAACAAATTTCTTCCATCAAGTATGGATGCTTTCCTCTTATATAGCTTTCACCTTGAGCAGCATTGCACTTAACAGATTAATAGGGACAATAATACTCCATCACAGCCTTCTAAATAAACTAAAGACATCTCGTCAGAATAGTTATTCTCCTCGAGTACAAGTCATTTTCAGCTGACAAAGCGGGTAGTCCATCGTCTCCATTACCGACAGGAAACGAACCATCGTCATCGTCGCTAACGTCACAGGGATAGTCATTTTAATGTAATTTGCTTACGCGGAGAGAGCCGTTACACTACGCACCTCCAGTGAGGTAATGACAACTAACTATTTTACACTCCAGATCGAAGACCCAATAAACCGCTTATCCATAATTGGTAACAATTGGTACCGCTAAGTAACTTTTACCCGCTAAAGATTGCAGATTCTGCAAACAGCTTATCCAATTGATAACAATTGGTGTACATACACTCAAGCTTGGAAAATCAGTCAACAACTGATTACCAAATACCAACAAGAGCAGGACGTCATTTGAAAATATAAAATAAAAAATGTATGCAAATTTTGAAAAAAAAAATTGCATGTAGCTTTAAGCAAATTGAGCTTATGTGTGACAGAGACAAATATACTTGTTTTTTTCTGAAGGAGAAATGTTTACATTTCTCAATAACCAAGCACGTTAATTTTTACACACTGGCGAATAAGGGTGTAGCTAGGCCTCTAGGACCATGCGCACACTGCGACAACAAAATCTAGTCTTTTTACTAGCTCGAATACTGCCCTTGGGGGTTAGATTGCAGAATTTGTGTTCCCCGCAAGTGATTTGCAGCCTTAGACCTGTAAGCACCGGGGACTCACATATAACAGGGATCGCGATTTCATCTTCCTCTTCGCACAGTCAACACTGTTCACTGTCGGATTTGCCTATCTTCTTCAAGAAGTGATGGTAGGGGCCATGAATAGTGACAACGTTGGAGCGTCTGGAAAGGAGAGGGGTTGACGAATTTCTTCGCTTGCCACATACCGGGCGCACTACGTCAAAGGTGATCCAGTTGACTGTTTTCCCACTTAAGAAGTTCCCGCTAAAGTGGTTTTTTGGAAGGCCAGATGTCGGGTAGGGATCAGTTTATGGATATTCAGCTCCGGTTTTAGTCAGTTCGTCCGCTTTTTCATTACCGACCACTCCTTCGTGTCCAGGAACCCAAGCCAAGGTTACTTGGGTGTCCCTAGACAGCAGCTGGGGATTTGTCAGTATACCATACTTGGGTCTGTTGCTGGAACTGGAGCCCTCCGCCTAGTATTTGGCTTCTTTCATTAATAGCCAAGAACGGCTTCACGTGTTCGTTGCGGACACGATGTGAAGGCGCCAGTGGCGCCTAAATATGCCATTTGCACCTTTTCTAGGGTTCTTCTAATAGTTGCCTGCAATGTTTTAGGCCACCAGACGTTTGCCCCGTAAGAAAGTATGGATATGACTATCCCCTGGAGATCCTTTTGGTCATTTTGGGGTTCAAACCACAGTTTTTCCCGAAATGGCATGACCTGAATGCCCACATGGCTTTGTTAGTTGTGATTTTAAGGTCGGAATTTCAGGTAAGCTTGCTGTCTAGGATTACTCCTAGATATTTTCCTTCTTTGGACTTACTTTTGTTTTGAATGACTTTGTGTTACAAAACTAATTAAAGCTACCACAAGAAATATTTTAATTTAATTAATACAAACATTTTCAAGTTAAACAGAAATTTTTCATTTGTAGTCCATCATGGCCAAATACTATAAAATATTTCTATTGTCAAATGAGAACTGTCAAATCCATTTCCCCTTATTAGAAAATTTCGGATTGAAATGAAAGTGGGGAGGAATTATTCCTAATTTCACTCTTTATCATTGTTTTAATCTTGGTATCTCTATGTGGTAAATAGAGATATGCTCTAACGCAATGCCATAAAGTGAGCGTAATGAACTTACCCAACTTGGAAGTTGGTTAACTTTTGACATTTGAAAGCTGATTAATATTCTATTTGTTTTAAAATTTTGTATTCTGGTCATAATAATGAGTTTCGAAGAAAATGTAATTATGAAAGTGAAAAAGTTTGAAAGATATAAACTTGGGGTCACCAAGGGCCATTTTGTTCAGCATCTTGGTGGCTGTGATTTTGACACTTCATCACCGCATTTGAGCAGCATGGCTCTGTTGCATTCTGTTCCAGTCATCAAATTACCACTTTGACCTGACCATTGCTATATAGTTGAATTAGCCTGTTCGATGAACGGGAACTATCCATCATATCTAGAAAATTCACTCATCTTTGTTCCCCTCCAACTTCTAGCTTCGTTAGTATTCAGAATTTGCGGCTATAATTTTTTTCTGCAGAAAATTGTTAAGAGAAAATGTGAATTTTTGTTGTATATGGTATTTCCGTTTAGAGGACATTTTGTTATATTCTGCCAATCTCTTTAACACACACTCCACCTATGTATTTATTCCTTAAGACCTTAAGGACCAGTTACTCATTATGGAAAAAATTTCACATACCGTATCCGTTACTCCTTTTCCATGCTTACGCGGATTTTTAAATTATCTGAATCTGAGTTGTTGACACCGCAAGGTTAAGTAAAAAAAAAAAAAAAACTGCAGGAATGACTCTATGTTAAAAGCTGGGCTTAAAGCCCAAACGTTTTATTATTCGACCTCAGTAAATCTTGCAGTTTGTTTTCTGAGAAACCTTCAAATTCGAAATGAAAGCAAAAATTTAGAATGTGTGAAACTATCCTCCTGGAAGCAAGAAGAGTATTTGATAATATTCGGGAACACTAATTGATAAAAATTGTTACTTATACGAAACAAAGAAATAAAAATGTCCAAAGAGCATACCGAGTTTGTGCAATGTATAAAAAAAATGAGAGGGTACACTTTTTATAGCATGGAGGTCGTAAAGACTGCTACATGTTCATGCAAATCGTACGACTTGGAATGTACAAACGAAGTTGCAGATAGCTTTTGCGTCCACATGCAACGACTTCTATGCAGACATTGCTCAATTCGACAGCAAAAGTCTTGTACGCAATAGTTTTGGCCAATTTCATTCATGCCCAAATTCAGTCTCAACTGAAACTCCGACCTTCGCTACACTCGCTCACGCAAGTCTTACTCATACAATTTGTATGAACAGGTGTTGTGGTCTTAAAGGACACCATACACGGTCACACATGTTGTCCAACTCGAGTAGGACAACGATGTTGTCACGCAGATTTGACCATGTGTGTGTCTGTGTGACAGTATGACACGCAGTATGTCAAGAGGTTGGACGAAAATGAAGTTGGTTTGATTTTTGTGGGCTGGGTTACGTGTTCGACAAGATATTGTACCACGTATGGCGATGTTTGTCATGCATTTGTAATTTTCAATCTTGAGTGAAGTTTATTGAAGAAAAGATAATAGTTAACACTTCTAGCAGCTTCTGATATGTGCTTCTGTCCTGATGTTGGACAGCATGTTTGACAGTGTTTGGAGAAAAAGCTTTAATGTGTGACACACCAAGTTGGACATCTTGTGCGCCGTGTATGGGGTGCTTAAGAGTTAATTAACATACAATCGGTCCAAAAAGTATAGTTTGGCCAGCATGATACTAAAAATCAGCGCCTATGAAGTACGAACTATCATAGTTCTCGACTACGGAAGACTACTATGGAATTGAGCTTTGAAGTGAATTTACCCCAAAACACATTAATGAAGTTCTGTTGATTACAAGATTACTAGAATAATTTGTTAGACACGTTTGAATACTGGGGAAGGCTGAAATTGTTGGTGGTTGCGAAGCTCATATTTATAGGGTTTAAGTACATTCCACAACGCCTTAAATTAAAAGTCTTTTGACCTGTGTCTATATGATTCGCGCTCGAATCTTGGTGAACATTTCTGACGGGAACTGAATTTCTTACAGTCAACTCGGAAGGTTCATATAGATGGCGTTAGTATAAATAAAAGATCGCTCCTGCGGTGATGTCTTTTCTGATATTGAGATAGTAATAGCACTCCATTGACTGTAATTAGTCCCTCAGATTACCTCTGCGACTGTAGCGAGTCGCGATAGGTAGCTGAATACCAAGTTATTACGATGAATTTGAGAACTGATACCAGATCGTATTGTGGGCATTGCCTAATTGTGTATAAAATTTGGGGGTTTTTTTTTTGTTGGTAATTAAAATTTCCATTATTCTCTTCCATACAGAGAAATTTGTGTGCAGTAGTTATTTCGTAACAGTAATATTAGAAAAACCTTTAGTGTAGATAAAAAATTCCTTTATTTTTCTGGGATTGCTTACCCTTACTTGTATGTTATCTGAGAGGTTGTTGTACCTCTTGTTAATATTGGTTTGGATGACACTTTATAGCTTTGCACCTGCTGAACTTTACCCCGAATATTCCAGTATTGAACCTAGCGTGGTTCTTAGAATAGAAGCAGAACCGATACTTATGGGGTATTACCTCTATTTAACTGTAGTCATTGCTCGTAAGTTTCTTTTTTTTTATTTAATTAATTTTTCTGTTTTAGATTATGTAGATTTTGAGTTTCTTTTGTATTGCATTATTACAAATTTAATTTTGATTTATATTCTCTTTTATTTTCAGGTAAGTGAGATGTCATTTGATGTATTTGAAGTTATAATGCTTTTTAAGAAAAGGTAAGGTACTAAAAAATATAGAATAAATTTTTGTGTGACATCTTACATGCTTATAAAGGGAAAAAGTAATTAAACAGATCTACAAATTTTCGTGAATATAAAATCGTTTACTTACACCAGTGGTTCTCAATCTCTTTTGATTAACGGTACACTAAAATATCTGGAATTCTTTGCGGCACAGCTGAAAATAAAAAACTTCCCGGTAAACCTATAGTATACGAGAATATTTCATGTCGTACGAGAGTTTTGTAAAGTTGGTAAGAGAATCTATTTATTCCAGTCTAGCAACTCTGCACTTGAAGTAAGGTGACAACCATAATAAGGGTGAATATAAAATAAAAATGTAAGAAAACGATGTTTTTTAGAAACCGTTGGGACAATTATAAATACTAACTCAAGATTACAAAACCCATGAATTATTATTTGTCGGAAAATCTTGCGGCACATTTAACAATCTCGCGCGGCACACATGTTGAGAAACGCTGAGTTAGACATTTCGACGGCCTTTAACAGAGTCTAAAACATCTTGATCTTTTAGTCAAATTTCGGACATTAAGTCTAAGCCCTAATTGCATTAAATACATAAAAAGTTTTCTTTCAAACCGTTTAATTATATTGAAGCCATACTGTATGCGACCATATTATTATAAACACTAGGATAACTTTAGGTTTTTTTATAAGTGAATTAAAAGTTTAATGTATTAATAAAAAAATATGTATTCAAAAAATTAACTTGGTATTTCCTTACATAGAATTTAACAATACAAAAAGGCTTAAATCTAAAACGTCGTTCACCCGCCCTTACTTGTTATAACATTATTATTTCTCCAGGTTATACTTTTATTACAACTTCGTATGCAAACTTCGATAAGCAGAGGAGAGCCATGCCACACTTCTTTAATATATTGGACATGGGTTTGTTTGGTAGGATTGGAGCTATAACACACTTAATTTTTTTAATTTTCAGAACATATCAAATGTTTTCTATAGGTCAGACCTATTGGGAGGCTAGGGAAGTACGCGGAGTTTTTTCCCCGTTGTTCAGTAAAGACGCCTTGTATGGGAAAACAACATATTTAGTACTTTCAGGTACAGATGCAGGTTAATCACCGTCTACAAGATAGAGGGGTAACGGAACTTTATCCCTAATTGCACTCCACACCATAATTGAGAGCCATGTAGGGGAGTTTAGAACAAAACAGCTGTAAACTCGAACTGGTACTTTCGGTCTTGAAAGCAATATTTTATATTATTCGACTTGTCCAAACAATTTCCTAGTTTACTATACTATAGTATAAATAATTGAAATCCTCCATGAACTTTGGAAACTTTTTTTTCATGAGTATTGTTAGTTTTGGCTGTCAGCCAACAACGACAGCATTCCAGAACTGTCTCCATAGCTCCCTCTTGATAGTTCTCGTTGAAAAATCTATTCCCTTCTGTGCTAGGTTTTCTTTTGCCTACGATAACCAGAAAACGTGGATAAGATTATGCGATCTTTTCTTTCATATTCTCCGTACATCCAATTTTTGCCTTTTAGATCTGCTATTGAGACAGCCTTCCTTAAATATGATAGTGCCACAAAGATGCAGTGACTAGCCCCCTTAATTGTGCCTTTTTGATGCCTCCCATGTCTACTTCCGTTTATCAAAGGCATAAGGCACAACAGAAAAGTTTTTCTGGGATAGTATCTTTTCTTACCCATTTACAAAAAAGTTAAAAAAATGGGTTCTATCGCATAATTGCATAAAAATTATGAAAAATTAAATAAAATCATCTTTTTTAATTTAATTTATTAAAATTTTTTTAAACAAATTCACAAATTAAAAAAAAATATTGCTTAACCTGATGCTCATTTTCTCCATCACTGAAAATTTCCGTGTAAGTAACCAAGAATTTTGTTTTGATTTTGTTCACCAAGAATGAGAACTAACATAAAAATAACATGAATTTGACGGCCAGAATATCAAAGTTTCACTTTTTTTTCGGTGTGGTTATAATGTACCGGCCCCATATAGTAATCAATCGTGGTATACCGCAAGGTTCAATTCTATTTCCCACTTTATTTTTTTCATTTTTATCATTGATCTTAAAGTGTTCACTTGTAATCTTATTCATGATTTGTTTAGGTATCAGCACTTTTGATTTTGATTTTAAATGGGTACCTTTAGGATTTGGCGTAATAATATGTCTATTTACGAAAGGCTTCAGTCGTCATGTAATATTGGATATTGGCTGACCACCCACAGCGAATAATGGTTTCACTTAACTGTGATCTTATAAAAAAAAGTTTTGCAGACTTAATTTAGATTATTTTTGATCCTAAATATTCTATTAGAAACACGAAAGACTTATAGTCAAAAGAATTAAGGACCTAAACTTACCGAAAAATTCGAAACTGGTATCATTTGACGTTTGCAGCCTCTTCTTTTCAGTCTCCGTTAAAAAATTACTCAGAGAATCCCCTTGTAAAATATGTTTTAGACAATTACAGAATTTTCTCATTAATTTTTGAATATATTTGACAACAATATAAAATTCACAGTAGAATTAGGCAATAAATTCATTAATTTCCTAGAATTGACAATATCTTCAGCGGATAACAAATTGGATTTTATTATAAATAGAACAGACACTTACTCCGACGACGCGATGATATCCAAATCTTCTTTGCACCCGTATAATATTAAAATGTCTTCCTTCCACTCCATGATTGATAGATTGCTAGAAATACCATTAAATCAAACAAATTTGAAAAAAGAACTCACGACAATAAAACTGATCGCTAGGAACAATAGGTATAGTAATAGAACTATCTATAAATTATTGACGCACAAGAACTATAAAAAGTTATTGAAATGACCTTTCCTTCCAAACGAATAAGTTTGGATCAGGATCTAATAAAATGGGGAAGGATCCCCTACTGTGGTGCAATTTCAAGTAGTTTAAATAAATTATTTATGAAAAAAAAAACATAAAGCCAGCCTTCTTTAACAATAGAACTCTAAAAAAACATTCTATAGTCAACAATAATTTGAAACCTAAAATTAATAAAATTGACAAATGCAGGGTCTATAAGCTAAATTGTGCGGATTGCGATGCATTTACTAAGCTGGAAATAAAAATTCCGATTTCGCCACACACCTTAGCTTAACTGGACATAAGCCTAATCCAGACGATATTAAATTATTACATAATTGAGTGGGTAAAACTGTTTTACAAACGAAAAATCTTAAAAAAAAGAAATTTCTATGCAAATGCAGGCGTTTCGTATCAGCAGGAACCGTATACTCATCAGTACGGTTTGGTTCCTGCCTGGCCGTATACGCCAAAGTGAACAGCCAAGCTGACCTCATATATGCCCTTAAAATACTTTTTAAGTGTGAACTACATACTAAGTATTTACTTGAATCCCTAGCAAGATTAGCCCTATGCGGTGTATGATTTCATAGAGAATTTTGCTATGAAATAAATTTATATCGACTGTTTACTTTGACGTATACGGCAGCAGGAACCTAGCCGTACTGATGAGTATATGGTTTGGACTGATACGAAACTCCTAGAAATTTGTTGTTTTAAAAAATGTTTCGTTTGTAAAAGAGTTTTTACCACTCAATCCCCGCGCTGCGGATTTGGCAGCAAATTCGGTCAATTTCATATTGACTAAATTCGATATGAATTTATATCATAGAAAAACTTTCTATTAGAAAAGAGATTACTAGATAGATATGAAACTTTTGAGGTTAAAAAAAGCTAAAGACGATGTATATCTATAGTAAACATTCAGATAGATTTTACAAACATTAGCCCACTATTGACTGCTAATTTTATTATACTACGCATGCGTTATCTACCCATGAGAGTTTAGTTAGCAGCTAGATTAATAATTACCTCAGTACAACAAGAGCACTGATGATGTCCTGATGAGACAACACGCGTTGGCGGTTACATCGTATGTAAAATAAACATATATGTATATGTACGTTGCGCAAAAAACAAGAAATATTCTCTTATCTTTTATAAGATGGCAGTTAAAATAAATCTATTTCACCAAGTTTTATCGATAAAATCGGTTTCACTTAGCCTTACAACGATGTTATATCGATTCAGTTCTCTAAGAATTTGGTTGAATTTCTCATCCGACAATGGAATTTTCACAAATCGTGCCCTTGTGACACAACCTTCAAGATTATCAAAGGATTCGACAATTTATTTCAACTAAGTGAGTCAGAGGTCGCACATTTGTTGAAGTTAGCAATATTTGTCTGTGACTAGAATATCTCTGCACTGACTTATTGTGAATAGCTCCCTCCTTCTAAAATCGCATTTCTTCTTAGTTATAGTACTAGTAGATAATTAATGTTTTGAAAATTTTAATTCCGAATAAGGTTTGTGTGTGGTGGTGGGGTACCATCATTCAACTTAGCAGTTTTCTATACGTTTCACTCTATATAAATTTAATTTCATAACTTTACATAATACAGAAGGGAAACCTTAGTACCTATCCATTTTTAATCTAACCATAAATTTAATTAACACACTTTTCCATAACTTTTATAGCACAAAAGAAAGGAGAAATGATCTAAAGTTTTGCCTTACTTCCGCGTTATACCATTTCTATCATATAATGCTCAAGAGAATTCACTTAAGAATATATGAAAAAGGAAGCTAGGCCGCCCCACGATAAAACTTCTGCAGGAGTTTCCTGGTATATATGTATACATAGAAAAGCGAATCTGTCTGGGAAAGTATTCCATAACGAGATGCTTTTAGTTTCATGGTAGCTAAGTATTTCATCAGCGGGTTTAACATTGTACACAATGAAATTTTCCAAGAAATTTTTTTTTTTTTTTTGTGAAAAATGAATAAGCTGAGTTGAACGGTTATTACCAAGGACATCATATCCTAAAACAGTGTGGTTAGTCTAAAGAGACAGCAACTAAGAAAAATTCTCCTGTCTTATGTTGTTAGTAACTTGTGCCGGTAATAGGTAGGAAGTCTCTTGGGTAACAAGAAAATTATTTTCCCTAAATTCCCATTTTCATAAATTTTTTTCCCTGTATATACTTAAAGTAGAAAAAAAAGAATGAAGGGAAACTCCAAGATAATGTCCACAGGGTTATGGGGACACTCCCACTCCCACATCCAAGTCAGTACCAATTTGTTTTCTTCTCCAACAGGAAATAAGTCTACTTGACTATAAAGTCTTTACACACCATTTCTCGCCCCCGCACACTATGCAATGAGATTTAATAGTTTACGTCGCCGGATCCAAAAGCAGGAATCGAGCCAATACTGAATTCTAAAAGCTATGTAAATTGCTCTCAAATACAACAAAATATCCCTTCTGTGGAAAGAGTGTATCTTTAAGAAAACGTTGGCATTCCTCATCCTCACTCCAGGATAGACAATTTTGCAACGTCAACGACCTGTACGTCTTCCACTGAATCCACTGAATATCTTCTAAGTGAAATGTTGCAATGGCTTGAAAGTGAATTGTTTTTGTATTTTAATCCGAATTTTCAATGTACATACATATATACGAGTTCAGTGTAGATATATTTGTCATTTACCTTGAATTCCTATTAAGTCTACTATCGTTGTATAGTAGAGGGAGAACGGTGATAGAAGAAGAAAATGTGTGCGAATAATTACAGTTCCTTATATAAAAAAAAAAGAAAAAAAAACGAAGAGCCTTTCTCATTCCCATTTGAAAGCACGAGGTGAATACCAAATGCTACGAGATTTTCATTGTACCCATTGTACAATTCTGAAAACTCATGAAAAATCTGAATAAACGTTGTTGACATTGTAAGCGACAGAATGAAAATTACTCTGTGAATGTTGAACGACGATGAGATAAAAAGAATTTAATTAATAGAATTTTCAGGTGAAAAACACGCGAACAGCCGCGCCTTTAGGTTACATTATTTGTGTAAATTAACAATAGAAGTCCTCGTAATTTTGTAAGACATGAGTTTTTTTTTATGGAACTGGTGGTTGATTTGAAATTTGTATTTTAAGCATTTTTGTATTAATATGCATAGGAGGCATTTGAATTCTGACACAGTTTTTATTAGAGATGTAGGTGGTATAAAATTAAATTGGAATTTTCGATAGAGACTTCCATGTTTATACTTACTACGATTTAATTAGTAATTGGAGGGGTATAATGTTGAGTAATGGAGAGGTGAAAATTATGTGGGAGCAACTGTATCGAGTTACATACTATTTACAAAAATTATCTTATTCTATTGATGAAATACAGTAGATTCTAATGAAAAAAAAATCTTTTGTAGAAATAATGAGCTCCATGCTTTAATTTTTATTCAAATTAAACCAACCATACTTTGTGCAGACATCACACACTAAAAACACTGTGCGAGAGCAAAAAAAAAAGATTATTTTATACTTTTAGTGCATTTTAAATAAAAGAGTACTTATTTTTTATTTTTAATATAAATTGTTCTATATTAGATTAAGTTGCCCGTTCTTAGAACGGGATCCTCTCTATGTGCTATCTCTTTATATATTGCATATGGATTGGATTGGACTGGATTGAGACGAAGTTGAGATTCGGACGGATTCCCTGGAACGTAGGTCACAATACCATCCAGACTTATGAGTAATTACTCATAAATCCCAACCGGACAATCTTATAAAGCTTAGTATTGGCCCACGACCCTCTTTGCCGGCTTCATGCAGTTTGCTCAGGAGATGTGAGCCAAGCAATCTGTAACGTTTTCCTTTCTGAGAGACCCGGACAGTGACAAAACAACATAAGTCCCGTTTCAGGCTCCTCTCCGTATCTTCTGCATACAAGATCTTCAACAAGTCCCATTCTGTGTAGGTGCTCCCTGAGAAAAGAGAGCTCGAAAAGCTTATTCGTTAAGTTTGGGTTAGGAGTATCCACTGACTTGTAACAATGGACGGACGAGGATACCTCCGAGGCTGCAGCAAGTCTAGCAGGTTCATCGGTCTTTTCATTCCCGCTAATATCGTTGTCACCTGGCACCCAAACAACGAGTATTCTGTTGTTCCGAGAGAGGGTGTTCAGGGTGGATTTCCACTCCAATACAGGTTTGAAGGTTGTAAAGAGACGCATATAAACTGTGCCATTCTGCGGAATTGAGACAGATCTATTGAGAAGCACGTAACTCCTGCAAATCCGATCTAAGTTCCAATTCGACCAAAACATTAGACACAAAATTTTTACTAGTCGACAGGGCACTAAGAGTTTCTGGTCTCTTGGTAAAACAGTCAAGAACTACTTCACCAGTTCTTCGGTACCGCCCCTAATTCACAACTGGTATGTGTACACGGAATCATTGGACAAAGCTAATTTTTTTGCAGGTAACTTTGCTACGAATTCTTTCTCGCCATTTTCTTCATAAAGTCCTCCTTCTCCACCAACATGCAATTACAGCCAAAGACCGTTAGATTTCCGCACGAGGGAGGTCTTCAAAGTGCACGCAGATCGCAATGTGTCTAGGGCTGCTGGACCTGATGGTATTTGGCCCCTGGTACCCAACTGCTGCGAGTCTTCTTTAGCTTAACCCGTACGCAAACTATTTCACCTATTCTATTCGACAGAAGTCTTTCCTTCGGCATGGAAACTTGCACATGTTCAGCCAATACCCAAAAAAGGATAGCAAGCGATCCCTCAAATTATAGACCGATTGTCCTTACTTCGATTCTTTCGAAGATTTTCGAAGCACTCATCAAAACCCAATTGATGAAATATCTAGAAACTAATCACCTTATTAACGATCGCCAATACGGCTATCGTGCTGGCCGCTCTACTGAAGATTTACTAACATTCCTTACCGAGCGTTGGAATCAATGTATCCATAATTTTGGCGAACCTGATTTTCTTTCTCGCCGTTCAATTCAAGTTATATTGGACGGAGTTACTTCTGACCGTTTTATAATCCAAGCCGGTGTACCGCAATGTTCTGTGCTCTCTCGTACTCTCTTCCTCATTTTTATTAATGATCTGCTAGCTGTCACTTTTAATCCTATTCATAGTTTTGCAGACGACAGCACCCTTGATTTCTGTACTCGTTGGATTCTATAGCTGATTCCCGTCGGAATGTGATAGCTGACAAACGAAGCCACATGTTCAGTTCACTATGACCTGACAGAAATACTCGCTTGGGGCAATGCCAATCGGGTCTTGTTTAATGCTTCCAAAATGTAATGTTGTCTAGTATCAGTTAAACGTACTCCAATACCCGCTCAACCCATTTCCGTCTATGGAGAATATATCTCGAACTCACCATCTCATAACATCTTAGGCATTGAAATATCCAACAATCTTGGATGTTCCGATCACGTTTTTGGTATTGCCAAAAACGCGATGAAATGCCTGGGCTTCTTGCAAAGATACTCCATCAGACTTGGAACAAATCTAGAAGTCTCATATCAGGCGTAGATTAGAATATAATTCCCATAGTTGGGCAGGGGCTGGACGCACTGCATTGCCCGCGTTAGACAAAGTTCAAAAGTTCTTTCGGCTTATTAACGATGACATATCAATAGAAACAATTGATTCCCTAGAGCACTGACCTAATGTCGGATGTCTGTCTCGCTTTTATCGCTACTTCTATGTTCATTGCTCTGATGAAATTTCTAGCCCGATCCCTTGTAGAATTCCCATGCGCACCAGACGAGCTCTAACCCGAGCTCATCCTCACACCCTTGAAGTCAAATTCGACTGTACCGTGAAAATCCGTGAATCATTTATAAGCAGAACAGTAGGAATGTGGAACAGTTTGCCATCATTTGTCCCCCCCCCCAACTATGAGCCATATACATTCAAGCGTAATGCACACCGTCATCTACTTAACTCAACCCAATAATCCTCAATTCCCTACCCCTTACTCCTTTCCTGACAAGGCTGTGCTACGGCATCATAGGGTATCCCCTGAGCTTAGGCAACATCATAAAAAAATATATGTATATATTTACCAATACTAAGTAGGGTCAATCATGGACAAAATGTGATATAGATAATTGCAGGATCGTTATGAAGTGCGCTGTTGACCTAAGAGGAGTGAATACAAGTTCATCATTATGCCCTACATACGGGGTATAATGACGAAGGGCTTTTAGTATAAATAGTTTGACATTCCAAATTTTTCTTTGTATTATTACTAGGTTGACATTCCAAATTTTTTTTTGTATTATTACTGTTGAATTATCTCCACTGAATTGTTTTGCGATATCCTTCTCTTGGTCGAAGAATAGAAGATGTGTCTAAATCGTTCAGTGGTCGAAGGCAATGATTGAACTTTGATTAATTTTTCCTTTAATATTTTCAACAGTTGATTCACATTCGAAAACAGCTTTCTTTTCGTCGAAGGGTTTAAACAATATAACTGAACCACATTTAGATTTGTACTTAGCATAAACGTCGGGTTACTGGTGATACCAAAGATACAACTGTACCAAGCATTTGTAGTTCTGACCACCTGGCCGAGCGGACTCCAGTTGAGTCAGGCTTCTCACTCTACGATTCTGGAAACTTAGAACGCCAAACTAATGAACTAATGTTGCTCAAATTCTTTGGGTGTGTAATATCAGCTGGGAGTACAAGATCTTCCAGGATAGTGCCTCTGACGGAATTCTGTGTCTCCTTTGTGGGTTTCCTGTAAAATTTTCCTTTCACCAATAAAACAACTTGTTTACCGGGAGACTTCGTTGCCAATTTTATTCATTTCACTTTTTGTTATTTTTATCGATTTTAATTCTAAGACACGAGAATATCTCTTCAAATCATTTGCACACACAGCCAGAATCACAAAATGTTGACACCAACATGGCGGCTTTGTAAAAGTCGACACTATTTATAGCTTCATCTTAATTATGTTTTTAATTTCTTGTACCAATTTTTATCTGTTTCGGATTTTCATATCGTATTATACATATATTTCTAAAATTGTACACACGATTCATGGTCTTATTTAAGTACAATTTATTATAAATTCGGGAAAGAAAAAACAATAATAATAAAAACTTAACAGTAATCTACGTACTACTACTAACTAATTTGAGAAAAATACAAATTCAAGATTATAGTTTAAGAAAAATAAAAAGAGTCGAAAGCAAGAGTTTATACAAGTAAAATTCAAAAAGTTCCAAGTAAAAAGTAATAGTATACAGCTTGACAATTTGAAAACTCAGAAAAAATTAAAGATTAACAATTAAACAAAGCAGGAATTTAACACAACTGGATAAAGATATGCTTTTTAAATTCGTTGACAGAGGTTTCGCGACGTATTTTAGTAGGAGGCGAGTAACTTGTGAAAATAAGATTCTTCTAAGGTTGATGAATAGAAGCGTGGAATTAGTATGCTACATCCTCTCTAAGATTGCAAAAATTGAATACCGCTTTAAATATACTACCCCTGTGAATGAGATTATGCAGAAACACGAGGGCTTTTCGCTTCAGATGAGTGTCCAAGTAACAGCCAACAATCGATGATCTGTAGGGCGTGATATGTGTAGACCTGCGTAGACCGAAGACAAAGCGTACAAAATCATTAAAGGCAACTTCAAGCTTTCGTTTGCAAACTGAGTCTTGCTTAGGAAAAATTAGGCTTCCGTGAGTAAAGTGGGGCATTAGCAGCACCCTAACCAGTCACAAACTGAGTTTGACGGGCAGAATATTTGCAGATAGCCACAGCTTTCTTAAATCACCATAGATTTTACCAACTGTGGTCTTAATGTAATCACAGCATTTCAGCCGGGTGTTGAATTTCACACACAGATTTGGTACGCAATCAACAAAAAGTAGCCTCCATTATTGAGGATAATAGATAATAGGACGAATATTATCACTATCCAGGTCCGAACTATAAAAATCAATGCATTGTGACTTACTAGCATTGATGAGGAGCTGATTATCTCTAGACCATCTGCAAATTTCAGATACATAGGTCATCATGTATTCTACTAATACAGTCCTCAATAATGCTAGAAGGCCTGCTTAGGTACAACTGAAAATCTTCTGCATATAGAGATGTAGATTAACGTTATGGACTATATCATTAAGGTCATTTATAAAGAGGTTAAACAGGAGAGGTCCTAATATTGATCTTAGCGGTACACCACAGGAAAGTGGCATGTGTGAAAATGCAATCCCACCAAAAATCAAGTGTTCAGATCTGTTCGAGAAGAAATGCGATATAAGCTTGACGGCAGACAGCGAGAAAAAAAAATTCGAAAATAATTTACGGATCAGCTTAGAATGCAGAACATTGTCAAATGTTTTAGAGAAATCCAGAAGCACCAATACACCACTATTACGCTTATCCAGGACCGAAAATCTGAAGAAACCTTGAGCAGAGCAGTTTCACAGCTGTGTTTTTCATGAAAACTAGACTGAGTTTGCGTCATCAGATTATTACAATGCTATGATGCTAATTGGGCGATAGTCTGCCATATTAATCGGAAAAGCTTTTTTGGGTATTGATAGGAACTTAGCCAATTTCCGAATGTTTGGCAAATGAGAAAACATTAGACAGGTATTCATATTGTGTAGAATTTATTTTCTATTCCTAATGCAGTTTGTTTCGGCAGTTATACGAAACACTTGCTCAGGAGGTTAGCTATTGTGTCAACGCTTGTGGTCGTCACTAACCTCCCGAATCAGATATAGGGCTGATTCAATGAATTTAAAAATGTTTAATAATTAATAAATGCCGATGCTTTTAATGTTCAACTTTATTTTATTTTTATTATTCAATTCTTCTTTTTCCACCAACAATTCAAGAATGGTAAAATATTCAACTCTAATTCAATAAACTATGAAATGTTGATGCTCCGTTAATTAGTCAACTAGATTCTGGTACCTTTACTGAATAAAGGTGATAAACAAAACAAAAACTTTATTGGGTGTTGCAGTAGATGATTTCTATCTATAGAATTCGTGAGGATGCTTCTTATTGTTGATGCTGATGTCCAAGTCGATATTTATTCACAGCCTCTTCACTGGCACTCAGAATAATAAGCTAAACTAAAGACATCTGGTAAATCCCATTGGCCAAGCTAACCCTATGAGGATGGTAAATCCCAACCTCTAATTATACTCCGAATATTCCAACTTCTATGATCCACTACTTCCAGAAATCCAAGAAAAAATTTATATAAAAAGGGAGAAAAAGAAAAATAATTAGTTGTTTTATGTTTACCAATTATTTTCTGTGGCAAATTCCACTTTATTCTAATCTGGCGATAAAAATATGGCAAACTCCACATCGGACTGCTTATACCAGTCTGACAAAAACAAGCTCCTGTAGCTTGCTTTATAGCAGTTCCCCCACCACACAGAATCAATTCGAAATCAAAGTCAATGCCAACTTGACTTGCGGGGTTTACGACATTGTGATGTTCACGCCGTCTGTGAGTAAACAATAGATGTTATCGTTAGCTAAGTTCGGCACCAACTTTTATTAATGCTGTTAAGCATTCGCTTATTTAGCTAGTTTCTCAATTTAGTATGCAGATAAAGGCTACAATACAGTTCTTTATTACATGGGCAATCTTTCGTCTATCTCTACTTTTCATTGTCATTTAATTTTAGCTTTCCGGTTGGCAATATTCATTCTTTCTATCGAAGACGTGTCACAATGATCGTTTGCAAAATTTTAGCGATTCCACGTCTAGGCACAAGTCCCGGAAAATGCTTGTGCTTTATGTTGCTACGTGTGGGTTGGTCCTTTTTAAAATTCGCATGCGTGGTTTATTTGGTAACGAGCTAGGTGTCACGCGGAATCGTAGGGATTAATTTGGGATTTACTATGGTTCAGTGTCTACCTGTGACAAATCAATTGATTTAACGTTGGAAGTATATAAACTATGATTGTAAGCAATCTACCTTAAGCACATAAATGATGTGCTACGTAAGGTGCTGTCACCTAACTTGCGAGGTTTGCTTGGCCCGGGAATTGATTACTCTGAAATCGTTTGATTGCAAAGTTATGGAGAATGCTAAAAGAAATTTTGTGATTGGGGTTACCTTGATAAGGGGATAATAGGGATTGACAGGAGAATTTCTGAATGGGCGGGGTAGGTCATTTTGTAATAGTATTCATAGAACTCGAAAAAATACTGTTTTTACAAAATGCTGATTTCTCGGTTTTTGAGCAATCAACGTCCGGAAATTTACAGTTTTCGAAATGCTAAACACACTATATGTTGGAGTAATTTTCCTTCACAAAGACTTTTCTTCTAATGTAAAATTATGTCTTTTGAATCCACTCTTCTTTGAGCTTACCAGAATGTGAAATTTGAAAAATGGTTATTCCCGTAAAAAACTCAACATTACGCCCCGTAATTTGTTAGTTATTATGCCCCGCAAATAAATCGTCATTATGTGCCACTACACATTAGTCTTTTTTCGATAAACAAACAAAATGTTTTCCAGTTCTAATTGCAAAATTCGTCTGCTCTTTTCATATAACAAACATAGACTAATGTGAAAAGAATTTTCACCATATGTTGGCAATACTCAACCCTACATTCTGGGTATCATAGCGCGACTTTAGAATAAAGCTGATTACAGATAATATTCACTCATTCTCAATTATGCCCCGGGCTCCACTACATCCCATTTTAATAAAATCCCAGACATTAGAATAGTACATATGCCATATAGCACGTTCAACGGTAACAAAATCCAAGGCTTCACACTCAGAGAAATTGATTTACACCACAATGGTAAATATTGTGAGTAAATGTGTATATTGCGAAATAAGTTGATAAGTACTTAATACTGTTACTCCAGACTACATCATGTGCTTGTAGAGTTCAGGAAGTGAACCGTGGAAAATGATATAGTCCTGTTCACATAGCATGTGCGCAATTTAAGACGAAGAGCAGAGAAAAACTAAACAAAAAAAATGTATGTTTACCCCGAACTGGGTCGTTCCACCAGAAATCATTCGACGTAAACAATTTTCTGAATCGATCTTTTAGATCCTTTTAATATAAAGTAGTCTTTACTTAACAATTGGAGCCAAAATACCCATGCAACAGAAGAAGCTGTACAAAGCATATAACAATTTTTAAGAGGAGTTGAGTTACACAGTATCCGGTCTCTCGAAGGAGCTCCCTGTAGGCATGCTTGTTGCAGTTTGTCTTGAGCAAAACTATACCACAATGGGTTGTGTCTGAAATTTTGTTTGTTTAATTTTATTTATTTAGTCCTCCGTTACTACTCTAGATTAATAATATTGTCTAATGGGCTTAAGTATTTGAGTACATTCATGTGAATGGGATTATGCCGACATAAATTACTGCACTTTGAATTTTGACTGGTCGTGTAAAAATCGAACAACCTCTGAAATTGAATAATAATGATTCTGTTGAGGATCTATGTTGAGTGAATAGATTTGGACGTTAAGTCCCAACTTCCAGTATGAGCTGACAGATCACTCGGTGGACAGCATTGAAGTGCAGGGCGGCAGGCTAGCTCGCCGCAGCTGTTGGTGGAGAGTGTGGTCGGGTTCCACGAAAACCTGCCGCTGTCACCTAACATACATATAAAAAAAGATATCGTGTCTGCTCAACAAAAGAGACGAAGCACACATCCGGTCCTGAAGGGACCCTTACACCACTTACCATTACCGATGCGAAGGCGCAGATGGTATGCCTTCAGCTGCCTTGCCCCATCCACCCAATGACACTGAGGGCAGCAAAATATTTTGTTCACTGTCCCTTATCATAATGACCTATAACATTATGGTTTTCAAATGAAAATTTAAATCATTTTATGCTTGCTCCAGTTTGCTGCGTCGGGACCCTGTCTACATTAACTATCGTTCTGAGTACTAGGTTTGGTTTTCTCCTGCCTGTTCCGCCTTCCTATTGTAATGGTTATGAACATTAGCTTTCAATAGGTGCTAAGCACCGTTAACAAAGTACGTGCCCCCCTGAACTCGAAATAGTCAACGCTGCTGTGGGAGGGCATTCCCTTTTATCTTATGTCTGACTCTGGCCTGATGGCCAGGGATCGTGCAATTGTTTTCCTTAGTTTAACAATTTTTATTTTTTATTTTTTAATTTGGAAGCTAGGCATGATTAACTTTTTTATATTGAAGAGTTCATGCCTAAAAGAAACCGAACTTGTACATTCATATATATAGGTATGAGAAATAAAAACTATTCTACAATTCTATACATACGCTGCCAGATGATTCGTAAGGAATGCATTAAAGCTAGTGTATCATGTTCAGAACATCACCTCGCCCGATTGCTCTTCCCTGGAAGCAGACACCTTTTTCCTTTTTGGCTTGATTGATTTGGATTGTAGGTTATGGCCTCCTCTTCGATACATGATTTTTTGACGTTCTTTAATGTATCACCCCGTGGAGGTTCCTGATTCCAGCAACAATTGTAAGCTTTTATTTTCATCAGAGTCCAAATCGGAGTCCAAATTTCTCTGCCCTTCCGCTCGTCCCGCATTGTACATTCTTCTTGGACTTAAATAATTTTCTATATCCTTATCAGGATTTTCCACTTAACGCGTGAGCTTGTTGCAAAAAAAACAACCAGATTTCTCTCTGGATGTTTAAGATAACTCGCGATTTGTCTCAAAATCTCTGCTCGCTTGATTCGTCTCCAGTAACTTTTCTTCACAATCCTCCCGAGAAAAAAAAACTTGATCTTTTCTGTCATTTTCTTTCTTTCGATTTTGGTCCCAGCCAGGTTAGAGTCGCATAGTCAAGCCACTAGTGCAGCACAAACACCGTGTGGCATACTTTGTGTGCTGCTGCTAGCTGCCATGTAGCATACTGCTGCATGCAGCATGCTACGACCATAAAAATGCCATCTTTGATATAATTTTGTTACGAGCGTGTGCGTTGTTCGTTTTTCAAACACAATATTTCAAATATTATTTATAAGTCCTTCGTTTACTTAACTACACTTTTATAACATTCACAAACAATGATCAAATCATTAACTCTACTTTAATTATCGCTAGTACTGTACTTCTAATTATCGCAATCCAAATAGTTTACTTTCCTTCACTTCACTGTCTGAAATAAGACTGACTCCTGGCGGTGATAAGTGCTGTATTTATACTCTACAAATTGACCTGGAATCTTCCTGATAATTTTATTCTAGAATCATCGGTTCTTCGAACCCAAAGCTGTTATTTACGACTTATAGATGTCGCTTGTCCTTTTCTGTAATACGATTCTCCGAAAGTTTTTATGTCTGTACTTAATTTCTTATTTCACGCGAAGTATCCATTTTCCATCTATTGCACGTAACAATAATAGCTGTGTTCTTTTGTGTACCTTATTCTAGAACTCCAATATACTAGAGAGAACAAATTAAACTGTTCGCTTTATTTATAAATCTTCTATGAAAATGTATCAGGCGTTTCTTTTGTGTATCTTTTGTTCTGCCCTCTTCTGCGGACACAAAAGAACACAGCTAATATGTATATAAACTCTGCAAACATTTGTAAGATACCCTTAGTACCGACACCTAGGGTAGGTACAGTGTCCTTAATCTCGAATGATATCGGGCTGTGATTATGCCATCTTACAGGTGAAGCCTCGGTGTATCTGACTCGATTAACTTCGATACGATCTCGATTTTTTTATATTTTCCCCTGCTTGAACTGCACGCACATATATTCATTATTGTATTAAATGTATTAATGGTAGCGACAATTTCAACCGTACAAAATTTAATTTTTTTCTTTCTACCAAGATGACATATCGTTTTCTGACAGCACCTCAAAAATCACATTGTCGGCAATTTAAGAACATATAGAATTTACCCAAGTTTAACCCAAATTAACTTGCTAAATTGTTATGGTGGCATAAAAGTGAGTATGCTTTCGACATGAAGTCTATTCTGTCAGCATGAGCTGACAGCTCAGACTATGAGCAGCATTAACACAGGGCGGGTGGTATGCTAGCACCTCGACTAGTGTGGGAGAGTTATGTGGTGGGTATACCAAATACCTGCCACTGTCACAGAAAATGAATTCGTGCCTTCAACCAACCGAGCACGCAATCCGTTCCTGAAGCGACCTTACACCACTTACTTTTAGATATGATGAAGGCACCAGATTATATGCCCTTCTTGCCGTGCCCCATCCACCTAATGACACTGTGGAAAATATCTTTTTTCAGTGTCCCTATGCTGACGTGCAAGAGTAGAGGAGCGGACCTATTCAACCATTGTCAGCGAGCGTGGGCTCCAGGATAGTGAAGGTTAAAAAACAGGAAAAGCCTTACTATCATGATAAATTCCATTTATTAATTTGCTAATTATTCCCGTAGTTCTGGGGCCACATTTAGTGCTTTTAACATTTATGTGTTCGCAAATCGACGTTGGAGACAGTAACCCTTTGAAGACTGTAACCGTTGGGAAGACCGTTTACATTGCAATCTACGCGTATGTGTGAACGCAATGCAGAGAGGGCTTGGCCAACATATTACCCGAATACATATAAAAAAAAAACAAATAGGTATTCATATCATGTATGAAAAATCTCAATATTCCAAAGATACTCACAATCAAATCTCCCAGGCATGATGAAGCGCTCCAGCATTGTGATAAATATATAAGAATGCAAACTTCCGATGCTTAGGGAGGCCACCTTCGGTTGCCTTGCCTTACAAGCTCAAAAAATAATAATATGATAGCAAACCTATCGGAGTGGGCTGAACTTCCGACAAAATTATTGTTCCAACTCTTTCATGTAATTTCAACTACATAAGTCTTATCCTTACGTACAGCAATGCATGTTACTTTAAAAAGGTATGCATATAACTCTATAGAGATCGAACACTGTTCTTACCCAAATATTAACTATTATCACAGATGGCACAAGAGCTAGAGGTCACATCCAGTACAAAAAAAAAGAATACAAAATTTATATGGCTGAGTGTGGTCCATTCCGAAAGCGACCACAATATTTGAAATGATGTATATGTCGAGTGATTCATATTTTTTCGTATCTGAAGCGTTCAGGAAGTTGATCAAATGTATACAAAACTGCAATTATAAAAACATTTGCTTTCGACACGCTCTAAAACATGTTATGGTCCATTCCAGGATGACCTAACCATTTCAAAATCTGGCTACTCTGCTCTAGTACGCCATGCGACATCTAGTTCTTGTTCCATTATGACTTGTACTTGTACTTGTATTGCTCTAAGCAGGTGTATCATTTACTGTAATTTAAAATTTTTGTCACAAGCAGTATTTTTGTCGGAAGCAGTTGACTAATTTTTTGTATTGTTAGGTGTATATCCTGATGTTTATTCACTGAAAATTCATTTATGTTCAATTTGTAAAAGATAAATCAAAAAGTACTGTGGTGAATATAAAAGTACGATAAAATTGTGGTGAGATGTCAATATATGTCAATTGGGTACTTACGTCATTTGTGGACAAATGTCATTCAGTGAGAGCTGTCATTGTCTCAAGTTATCTGCTTAGGTATCCCTGAAGAATTTTTAAGTGGGAATATTTGTTAGGAGTATAGCATTAAAATTAAGTGGACCAATTAAGCCTAACAAGCTTTACAACGAAACACGTTAAGCCCTACTTCAATGTAGAGGATAAGGTAAATTCTGTTGTCTTTAGTATCACTTATTCATTGATGAATGTTTTCTTTAATGGTTTGTCTGATCCCTGTCATACAAATCATTACGGACAAGATTATATTGCTGATTGCTTTGAAGACGCTGTAGAAATACGTCCAGTATTATTAAATAATCAACCATTTCAAATTTGAATAGATATTGTTAGCATTAGCTTAATGAAAGGAGAGCTGTTCGGTTTGAATGTGAAGTAGGCAAAGCACGATTTCTTCTTTTAACGACACGATCTCTAGTATATGGCTGGAGTATAGATCCCCCCCCCCCAGTAAGAGTAAATAAATCTTGCATCAATAATAAAAACATTACAACTATGAATTCGTACTCTGTTGGGTCTAGACACTTTATCTTCTAAAGGTGATACCTGTTCTTCCATGGAACTTAATTTTCTACAAATATAATTTGGAAACATAAATAAATCTGTCACAAATTTTGCATTTACAATTCATGCCAAGCAATAGCATCCGCAACACGTTCTTTCCGGGCTGTGATTACAGATCCCTCTTCTTTTTGCATTCTTGCATTATCCTGAGACGTTGGTACAGAATGGGGTAAACTCTTGGAAGGAATTGCTTCCTTATGGTTTTTTATATCCTTTTCATTTAATAACTGGTCCTGTAGTCGCTATTCAAAGAGTATATTCAAGCTAAATCAGATGAAAAGTTATTTGTTCTTTCATGAGCACTTAACACTTATCCACTTCTGCTGAAGTGATTTACACCTCAGAAAGTGGAAAAATTCTATGTTTTTATTAAGTTATTATTATTGCTTTTGCAATTTAACACCGCACAATGAACCATTTTTAGTCAATATCACTGAAAATAACCTATGCTGATTCAAATTAATTTAGTTCAATAAAATGTCTATATAGGCTGTGTTCAAACTTTTTCATATAGGCTGTGTTCAACTTAGAGCCGGCTTTAGCTGGCTATAGCCAGAAGGTCGTTCAGTTGTTGGCTGTAGCCAATTTTGAGCCAAAAATAAGAGTTATAAATCACGAAAAATTATATCTGTATATATTAGCTCAATTGTCAGAATTTATTGTTCAACTATTATCTGTAGCCGGCTATAGCCAAATTTGTTAGTGCTCTGGAGGCGAAGCCAAAGTAGCTTGACGTTTGTTTGTTTAGTTTTTGATGTCAAGTAACCAAAAAAATATCTCAATTTTATTACTGTTTGGATAGCAAAGGTGAAATTGTTACGAAAATACTGTGCCCTTATTAACAGACAAGGACGGTAATGTTGAACATTTGCGCAGTAATGAAATTTTTATTAATATAGTTTTGACATTTACTCACACAAATAAGAGCCCAGCTACAGCCAGCTGTAGCCGGCTCTAGCTAAAAGCTGAACACAGCCATAGTTATTAGCTAGCCGTGATTTTTTATATGGCGAGAAATTCTCAAATTGTCATGATTTCAATTTTCACAAAATGCCAAAACAGAGCCAGGAATATTGTGGTTCAATTTTTGAAGTTTTATTCTACAAAATCATGGCAATGTGATGCTTTTTCTAAATATTTATAGAACCGTGTATATTTGAAATCATTTTTAATATACTTACGTTAATCAGTACTATTTCATCTGATCCAGAATAGAAAAAAA
>OZ005744.1:165960253-166115947 GCA_963930735.1 Dioctria linearis
AGTAAAAAAAAGACCATGTAACGTTGGAAGCACACAAAGTACGACTGTAAACAATCTATCTTAAGGTTGCACATAAATGATGTGCTAGGAAAGGTGCTGTCACCAGACTTACAAGATTTGCTTGGCCCGGGAATTGATTACTCTGAAGTCGACTGGTTGGAAAGTTATGGGGAATGCCAAAAGAAATTTTGTGATTGGGGCTACCTTGATAAGGGGATAAGGGGATAATAGCGACTCGACAGAGAATTTCGGAAAGGGCGGGGTAAGTCATTTTGTAATAATATAATATTAAAAACGTTACTTTTTTCTTAATGGAATTTCTAAATAAGCAAGTTGCTCTATTCTACCCTGTTCAATAACATCTAATATTTATAAATCTGCTGAAATCGCTTATAAAATGAGAAATTTGGCAACACTGAGGTAATTATTTAAGTCCGTCGGTAGGAAGCTGACTTTCTGAATTAAAGTCAAATTTTGGTTGTGTATAATGTTCTAAAATTCCAAAATATACAGAGTACATCCTTTCATCGCTACATATATGAAATGTTGTCAAATTAGCAAAAATTGTCAATTCAAACCATTTTTAGTATATTCTTGATATGCCAATTACAAATTCATATCCAGAAGGAGGTGCAATTAGTGAAAAATAAAATATAAGACGACATTCAAACTGCATGAAATCAAAAAAAAAATTGAATAATTATTTTTCTTTGTTTTGCATAATATATGTATGTGTGTACGAAACGTATAGCTATGTAAATCATGTTCAGTTTTGCAATTCATCAAAAGTAGAAATCCATATGTATGTAAGTATATCCTTGACCGTTTTCAAATTATCATGCAAACCCTTTTGACTCAACCCTCCAAATTATCTTCTTCGTTATTTTTGTGTTAAAAAAGTAAAATTCAAATGTTGAAGGTTTTAACATTTAAAAAGGAAAAAAAGTGTTGGTGTTATAAAAAGAGGAAACATCAACTACATACGCTGTGCACCCCCACTTTCACATTGTCAACGAAATATTCCCACACAACACTCGTGCGACAATAATAATCCCCTGAAAAACGAGCTGAATATACACTAACACCACACATAACACTAACGTGGTGCTTGGAACTGATTGTAATAATTCACCAGTTCTACTCGCATATTAAATCCCACAATTCCGCAGGAGTGAATAGTTATCGCATGTTTTCAGCATCTAAATTTTTTCACTTGCTTTTTTTTTCTGTTGCTAAACGATGAAAAAAGTGTCCTGCTAAAGAGTTTTTTTGTTTTTTTTTTATTTGTTGTTCGGCGCTTTCCATCTGTCCTTTGTAAGAACTATCTGCACTTAGTCGTTTCGTTTTGGTCTGTTGAAGGATTAAAATCTCATCAGCGGCAAACTGAAGAATTGCAGAATTGCGGGCACAATAACTACCCTTGTTTCATTAAAAGCTTTGACGATAATATTATTCCTGTTTTGTTATACATATTTGCATGCACAATTGTTTGTATGTATGTATGTGAGTGGGTGGGTATAGTATATAGTAGCTGGAAGCTAAATCAGATGGTGAAGGAGGCGGAGGAGGCATTTAGGCACTTTTGTCTGTAATCGTATGATGAAGGACATACTAAAGAGTGCTATTACCTACAGGCATGCGAGCAACTTTAATTGAAGTTTTATGTTATTGATGACAAATTACAATTCAAGTTCTGCAATTTAATGAAGGTTGAAATAAAAGCACAGCCTTGAGGAGGAATGGGAGGCAATTTCTAAGTTTTTAGGAAGTCGACAGTCCCATGTATATGTATGTGTGCATAATCGTGATTTCAAGGTAAACGATATACATATATGTGTGTTAGAAGGGTTAATGGGGGATCTTTTTTTTTGATAATAATAAATGAATGATAGAATTTAATGTAGTAGGAGTTTTGACTATTTCATATTAAAATATGGGAATCCATAAAAACTTTATGACAATTGTAGATTTATCATTTCTGAATGACTATCAGTCATTCTAGGGCTTAAGGGAATTTTTTTTCAGAGTGAACGTATGTAGTATTCATAGAAAAGAGAACATGGTATGGACTAGAATTCTTATGCAATCAACTAACAGATAGCTTATAGATATTATGGCAATCTCTGGAATTTATTTTGTATTTTTTTGTTTTTTTCGGGGATATCGGAAATTGGATGCGAAAAAAGTTAATGAAAATATAAACTTACATAGTTACACTTAAGTATACGTTATCTTCTATGCGTCGTAAATATACGGCATTTATTCAGAAAAAAGAAACTCCTATTGCAGAAATAGACTACTGCATACACATCCCCTTCGTTGTAATACTACAAGTTGGTATATCTGCGGCTCTGGCTTAGGCGCAATAAGCAGTTGATATCCTAGAAGAAGAACAGTTGAATATAAACGTTTACAAAAACGAAAAATAAAAGTTAAATTAAGATAAAACATAAAGTTTTGTATGGTAACACCAAGAAGTCGTTGCCCAATTTAGTAAATTTTTGAAATTTTTGTACTATTGTTACGAAAATTCTGTGTTAATTTCATATATAATGAAAAATTAAAGTTTTGTATGGCAACATCAGGAAAATGTTGTCCGATTTGTTCTGTTTTTGAACTTGTATTGGCAATATTTATGAAAAGGCTGTGTACAAAATTTGGGCTGAGCACCTGGACGCGTTTACAGCCAGTTTCCAAATATATAGGTATACTAGGGAGAGTCCGTTGGCGCTGCCGGGCAATAATATAGATACCTAGATTGGTGGGAGTGAGGTAGGGTGATTAGAGATGCATAATATCTAAGCTATTATCTGACTCGATAGCGCGATTCAGTACTCTAGGCTTTCCCTCTGTATCTTTTTATTTACCATTGCTATAAAAACACCACCAAATTTTTTGTATGGCAACTATACGAAGGAGTTGCGCGATTACTCCCATATTTGAGCTTAAATTTTTTTTAAAAAGGCCAGTGTACAAAATTTCAGCTCTTTTCAGCTCTCTATGTGTATTCGTTGTCAGGCAGTGTCCAAATATATACTAAAAAACGAAATATTTGTATAGTAACCCTAAGAAGAAGTTACAGGATTTAGTCCATTTTTCAACTTTCCACATAGACGCGTTCTCAGGCTGTTTCTCAGATCTGGACAACAGCGCGATCTATCGGGTTAAACGCTATCCTAACTCTCAAGCTGGAACCAACCAATCACATTCACAAAATTTCATTGCAATCTGTTTGGCGGTTTCGGAGATTATCGTGTATTTGTGGCAACACCAATAATGGGTTGCCCGATTTAGTCCATTTTTGATTTTTTTTTTGCTATTGCTATGGAAACACCTTGTACCAAATTTGAACTCTCCCTGCCGATGCGCTCTCAGGCAGTTTCCAAATATACCTGTATAGTGAAAAATCAAAGCTTTGTATGACTACACAAAGAAGGAGTTGCCTGATTTAGCCCATTTTTGAAATTATATTTACTATTTTTATGTAAAACGCTGTATATAACAATTCAGATTTGTAGTTTGACGCGTTCTCAGGAAGTATCCAAATATATATGTTGAAAAATTGATTTTTGTATGGCGTCCCCACGAAAGAGCTACCCGATTTGTCCCATTAACTCAAATTTACTTTTTTTTAAAGCTCCTGCCCAGAATTTCAGCGCTCTACGTGCACACGCTCTCGAGCTGTTGTGAAGATAGCCGGACGGGCAGACGGACGGATGGACATACAAAAATCAAAATAATTTTTAATATTATGCGTTTTCATTCGATTATACCAAAATTGTTTGCTGTGGTTCCACCGAAAAACCGTGTCCTAGATGCTCCGCTTGCCACCCTTTCTGCGTTTTTTGCACTTTTTCTTCAGCATGTCTATCGAAAATAGCTGAAAAAGTTCATTTCCAGAAGATAATTGCCTACTTTCTGGTACTCATAGGCTGTTATGTTCAAAAGTTACAGGGTGATCTATAAAAACATATTCAAATATCTTAAGTCCCGTTATCTCGGAAACCGTTAAGATTCTCCTCCCCCCCTCCATCCATCCGGACAGGTTTTTGCTCGTCTAAGTATGACCTATCCAGAACCTTCGAGTATCACACCACTTACGGGACATCCTGTATAGAAACCAGGATAAACCAGCTATAACTAAATATTTTCCGTTAGCGAGAAAAACCGAAAGCGAGTACCTGTCTGACACCTGAAGACATCACTTGCTTAAAATTAGGAATTTATATATAACAAATAAAAAAAAAAACAAAGAAAAATCAGGGAAATTTTAAGGATTACCTATATTTTTTTTAAACCCATACCGTAACCCCTAACACCGACAGAGAATACACATAGTCTTGAATTTCTACCCATAAATAAGAAATTTAACTCAAATTTCTTTTATTTAATATTAAAATGAAGATTTCACTAAACGAACCGCTTAGCTATGTATTTCATAAGCCCAAAATCATATTACAAAACTTACGGTAAATTAAACTCAAAATCTTTTCCATAACCTCCACCAAATATCCATATGTGTAACTATAGCAACACTAACGGATGAATTTTGATCCGATTACTCTTTCCCTCTGAAATAAAAAAATCATAATCCAAAATTTATCTTTAGTTTGGAAACAAATTTTCAAACTTTTCTTGAAGGCCCTCTCCCCCCTCCGGGATTACACAGATATAAATAAACTAGCTCCACCCTAAAAATCAACTTTTCTCATAACGACAGCACTTCATTACACTTATCATGGAGAATTCAGTTATTTTTGTTTTTGAGAGGAGAAAATTCCAACGTTCGCCGCTCGATAAGAGCATAAATTCATAAAAACAAAAACTATAAAACTTTTACAACTTGTGAGGACTTTTGAAACTCTTCCGGAATCTTTGACTGTAAGTCCTTGATAGTTTCATTCTTCCCAATTGTTTCGAAGACCTATCGCTCTATTATGTATATGTAATTATGCATGCAATGTAGAAATGGTCAAGGTCTAGTATAAGTCTAGAAACAACAACAACATGTACTTTAGTTTTACACGGAATGTATGTACATATGTAAATTCTGACCAATGAACGAGTCCCCCGAGACTCCCATAATAAATTTTTGTAGCAATTTTTCTCCGGAAATCAATGGAAACACATCCTGAAGGTTTCATGCTTGCTAATTGAATGATATCCATTGAGAAGTACTAAACACTACACTTAGAGGGAGTGGCATGCTATGGTCGCTGAAGCATATCGCATGTGTAAATTTCCCTATATAACCTACAGAGAAGTCCTGGAAAGTTTCCAAGAAGGGGGCAGGCAGGTTGAAGGTAAAACTTCTAAGGTCTTAACGAAAAGCACAATTGGGTGTATATGCTATTTGTACTTACTTAGCATACCATGCTGCAAAAGCGCAAAAACAAAATGTGAGCAAAACTGGCGACAGGACTATTTCCCTATTTCCTCCCCCGCCCCTTCTTTCGTCATACCCACCCTTGTTGTTACAGACAATAAACTGCAAATGGCAAAAGTACTGATGACTGACTACTCTAATGGTGGCAAAGCAATTTATCTGTAATTTTCAATTGAAGGATGATGTGGAAATGTCCTGATACCACGGTATACCTGTCGTGCTTAATTGGTTTCGAGGGGATGCTCTGTTTTGTTTACTACGCGAAGTAAATCGAAAGGATATGGGCGGTATGGCAAAAATAAGCAGTAAGAGAGGTCGGGGTTAAAGGAAACTTCCACTAAGTTTGTTTTGAAAAGTCATCTATGTATATGTGTGTATATATATTGTAGAAATTTCAGTTGATTCCTGAGACTGGCCTTCCATGGTGCTAACAATATATACTACCATAGGCAGGATAGGTGGGTAAGTAGGTATATAGGGGACGATGGGAAATTCACCTGTTGATTTTTCCATGAATTTGTTATCTAAAAATCCTCAAGGATTTCGTATTATGCTAAAGGGAGTTTGAGTAGGGAAAGTTAACTTTACGAGCACTAAAAAAGTATACCTACCTATACCTACCTATACACGGAAAATATTTTACACCTTTATCTCCTTCATACTCCCCATCCCCTTTACCTTATATCCTGTTTTGTTGATGTATGCACTTTTCACGAGGGCGAATATTAAAAGTCATAAAAAAGAGTTGTAAACTTTTATTGGAGAGACTTGATATAAAGTTTTTTTTTCTTCTTTTTTTTTTGTTATAAAAGCATAGTTCTTTATGGGGCTCAGAAATTACGGTTGATATCATACCAACTGACTTTGAAAAGAAACTGAATGAATGTCATAAGCCAATTTAAGTGGAATACTTGCCGTAAAGTATATCAAATATGACGACATAATCCTTTTTATGATACTGTTATATGTTCCCGAAATCACCATAGGGGAAAGAAATGGCCAAAACTTGGGCACATTTTTATATTTTCATACTTATACCAAGTATATTTAGGTAAGATTTTAGGAAAGGAATGATATTTTTTATTATATGCAAATTTGTACAGATATGTATGGATGAAGTAGGTATCTAGGAGCTTACTGCGAAAGAAGCCTAAGTATAAAAACTCATTCATGGGATTTGAGATGAATTTGGTTTTCTTGCTTTTTGTAATTTGGGAGAAATTATTTTCATCAACGCTTGAACTTTAGTTGCTTTATGACACCTATGTTGGTCTTGAGGACTACCCTATGTAGTTAAAATAGAATAGATTAATTGAAGATCATTTGAGGTCACATTCACTGCAACTTGAAAGATTTATTGTGAGTCTCCGTTTTTTAGTTTATATCCACTTTAGGGTAAGACTGGTGATGAAATATAGATTAGGTTTGGTTACGTTGGTAGGCTATGATACCTGCGATCAGCCATATTTTGACCACCAATGTTTCACTGTGGGACCCAACCTAAAAATGATTGTTTAATTTAGAGGAAACGTTAAGTCAAAAGACTTAATCAACCTCAAAATGTCCCTCAGCTCCTTGTCTGCTACTTACCCCAACTCGCGAAAAGAGTACGTACCTATGCGTATTGCTTCTATGCATGGAAGGATTAGGGTATTGAAGCAGGTGTTGAACGCTATCAACCTCTTCCCCGTTCATACAGCTTCTGTAGAAATCCCTGAATGCAGCTTGAATGGAAAGTTGAGCGAATTCGCAACACTACTCCCCTAGTGTAAACGTATTACCGTTATTGAAAGCGAAGTGGAATCTTGATCCTACGTCCTGCCTGTGTCATCCTATCTGGTGCTCTGAGAGCTGGACTTGCCATTTCTGGTGTTGCTGTTGGCTCCAGTTCTAGGTCGGTCATAGTGTACGCTGGTTTCACCCGGTCGATTTAAATTTTTGCCTTACGAATTGTCATTTCCACTATATAGTAGATCCCCCTTTTTTCAACGATTCTACATGGGCCATCGAATGGTGGTTGAAAAGATGGACAAATTGTATCATTTCTTACGAAAACGTGTGTGCTGGTTTTTAAATCCTTATAAACGAATGCCGTTGGATTGTCATGATGATCTGCTTGCTGCGGCTTAATTAGAGTCATGTGTTTTTTGAGCTATGTCACACATTCTGTAGCTGACGATTTTTTACTTGGCTCTGCAACAATCTCGCCGGGTAACCTTAATATGCTACCGTATACCATTTCTACCGGAGTTGCCTGTATATCCTCTTTGACTATACATCGAATACCTAAAAGAACGATAGGTAAAACTTCACTCCAGTTAGCTGCCGTTTGGCACATTAATGCTGACTTTAACGTTCATTGCCACCTTTCTATCATTCCAATTGCCTGGGTATGATAGTTCGTTGTACGAAGATGTGTTATTCCAGAGTTTTGGTGAGTTCGCTGAACAGTTCAAATCGGGATATTCAGCCTTAAATGAGAGATTTTGCCACTGTAGTTGCTTTCATGTCTCGAAGCAGTAAGGCTTCTAGCCAACTCGTGAATAGGTCGAAACAAATCAAACAGTAGTTGAAGGTTTTCGATAGAGGTAACGGTCCTATAAGATCGATGTTGATATGTGCAAACCGCTCGCTGGGTATAACGTACGTTGAAATAGCTGTTTTGATGTGTGCCTGTGAACCTTAGCCCGTTGGTACTGATTGCACGTCTTCATCAAACGAGAGCAGTCTTGTCGTAAAGATGGCCAAACAAGCGATCAGCTTAGCTGTAGCTCTTAATCCGGGATGCGACAACCCGTAGAGTTATTGGAAAATCTCGTTTCGGCATGCGTTGGGGACAGCTCGCCGTATACGACTCTGGGACGTGTCGCAATAAATAGTTTCTTCGATCTCTGGTAATTTCAGTTCCTTAATTACCAACGACAATTTTGGGGATTCTTCACGAATTCTTGAAAGCTTGAATCGCTTTTTTGATCCATTGCTAACCTCTTAAAATTAATTGCGGTCTAGATAGAGTATCGGCTACTGTGTTGTCCCAGCCAGCGATGTAACGGATTGTCAGTAGAGAATTGACCTATGAAGTTCAAATGTCGAGTTTGCCGGGGAGAAGTTTTATCTGCTTTTTGTTGGAAGGCAAGCGATAATAGCTTATGATCCGTTAGTACGTGAAAAACTTTTCCTTCCAACTGATTTCGAAAGTCCTTTATGGCTTTGTACATTGCACACAATTCTCTGTCGTTGGTAGTATTCCTTTGTTTAGCAGGAGCAAATCGTTTCGAATAGAAGGCGAGCGGCCTTGTCCTTCCATTGATTGTGTGATTCAGAGCGGTACCCGCTGCTTTATCAGATGCATCTACAAATAAACAAAGAGGTGCGTTCGGTGCTGCATGTGTCAACATTGTTGAATTAGACAGATCCGTTTTACAAACTTCGAACGTTGTATCGTTCCCTTTCTTGATAGAATCATAGAGCGAAGTATCGTTTGGCTATTCACAGTGCGTGGAATAAATTGCTGGTAAAATGAAATCATGGCTAGAAATCGCTTCAGTTCCTTCGTATAGTTTCGGTTTTACTCTGGCATATCTTGGGCCATAGATGTCTTGAAATCGCACATATATAGTTAGCTTTCCCCATTTGCGATTGGCCAGCTTACAGGCTACAGGCTCTTAGCTGATTCTAGGGCCGTACCTATGAATTCTCTTCTTGGCCAGAGCATTAGCTTTAGCTATATCACAGTGGACAGGCACCGAATTGAGAATAACTCTGTAGTTAGCAGCAGCATCAAGTTTCCCGAGATTACTGCGATAACGTTGGACTAGACGCGATATAATTGTATTCCAATCCATAGCTTGCAGCTTGCAGCTTGGCTGTCAATACAAATCCTGGCATATCGATCACTAGGACCTTTGTGATATCGAAGTTCCACACATGATTTATAGGTGGGAACCAGTAGGTATGTGCTCGAGATTTCACAATATCCTTCATGGTAAAAGCGGAAGGATTTTGTTTCAGCGAAGCCAATCATGTTTAGGTAATACCATAAACGGTAGTAATCTGCAAAGAACTCTGAAATAATTTTTAGATTTTATAGTTTTCTAAGAAGAAGGACTTTTTTACGATTTTTTCTTCAAAGAATTTTATTTTGTTGTTGCCTGGGGTAACTCCTTCCAAGCCGTTGGAATAAGGAAATTTTTACCAGGCTCTAAAAATTCTTTTTGGAGGCGTCCTTGGACAACCTGCTTAGGGGAAGCAAGATTTCTAGATCACAGCACGCTTATTTAAACGGTAAATAACTGTGCTACATGATGCAGTAGGAACCATTGAAAAATCAATCGAGAAAAACGAATACACTATTGGTGTATTTCTTGATATCGAGGGAGCCTTTAATAATGTTAGTTTATGGGCCATTCAGGATGCCCGTTTCTTTTATGGAGTTAGTAAATCTGGGCAGTGAGTTGCAAGAGTAACAGCAGCTTAACATAGCGAGGTGGTAAATTATCCGGGCAATAAAGTTAATGGTGTCAACTGTTTCACTTGTATCATTTCAATGTAAGCTAAAGCCAGAGCCAAGGGGGCATGTCGAATGGCACACCAAGCGCGTGCACGACGAAGTTTTTATTAACGCAGTACTATGCGATAAAAAATATTTAATCCACAGGCATGCCCGACTCAAGAGAGAGTGGTCTAGAAATAAGAACTCTTAAGGTCATCAGGATCTAGCTCACAGTCCAAATTTTTAATGCTGGTTACTCCAAGAATACGAAGTGTGTGCCAAAGTATTTTCGAAGGGCTAGTAGTATGTAGTTAGTCAGCATAAAATGCACGCTTAACATCTTGAACTTTCCTATTAACCAGACTACAAATCCGTTTAAATCCCAGTAAGCTGGTCTGTGTTTTGGTCATCTTATACAAGTGATGCAGGAAATCGTGCTCTAGAATTAAATTTCGTATTGCAGAGGAAAACCACGGGGAACATCCAACGACGTTTCATCATGAATCGTAAAATCTCTTAATAAAAAATAAAAAAAAATTAATGCACCTTGAGCAGACATAAATTGTATATTTTGTATGTATATAGGAAGTTGGGAATTTCAAAAAAATTATAGGTACCTACCAAAAAATGTATCTAGGTCAACTAACCAAATCTATACTTCCCACAAAATACATTTCTTTCAAACTTTAGATTACGCTTAATGTCTGAAAAAAAAACACCATTTCTGTCGGCAATTTCTTAAATCCCATCTAAATAATATACATACATACATAGTTAGCTACGGATATAGGTACATCCTAAAACAATTCATTCCAATCATCTTTTATGTTCTGATTTAATAAGAACCCGTCACAACATCAATAAAGTCTCCTTCAATATACGAAGCACTTCATCAAAATAATAAATCGATTGCATTACGGATCTATACAGGCATTGTGGAAGGATTCATTAATCAATAAAGCGAAATATCCATTGTATGTATATAATTACTATGTCTCATAATAATTATTAATAAATAATTTATGGAAAACTTCGTTACCCATAAGAAAAATAACAAGTAGCTATTCCCTCATCCCAAGCCTTTATGTTTGAAGCGAATATTCGAGAAAAATCCATTGTTTCCGGCTATGAAGAATTAACTTAGAGTTAAAGAAATTGAAGGAGAAGCATATGATGCCAAAGAAGTACAAAAAGAAGAAGAATAAGATGTCATGGAAGTACAAGAAGGAGAGGAAGAAGACCTTATTTAAAAATAAAAGTTCAAAAGAACCACAATCACGTAAGTGTCAAGAGTAGAGAAACATCGCTTCCTTTGGATAGATAATGATACCAAAACTCTACAACTCTACACAATATGAAAGGCCTTGGTTGGGAGAAGAGAGGGGGGATATAGAGTTGTTAGCATTCTTTTCGATCAATATTTCCCGATTCGGTCAAACTAATCAAGGCAGTAAGTGACGGGATATAAAATATCACTTAATTACTAAAGACAGACAGAGAAAACACAAAAGAAAAACTCTAACGAAGAGCAAAAAAAAAATCTACAACTCTGTTGTGTGCTATAATTGCTCCGAAAATCAGCCAAATGTGCTATTGATAAGACATTTTCAGGGGTGGCGATAAAAAAAAAAACGTTCGACACCGATAACTTTTCGCCTGGAAGTAGTAAGTGTGTTTTCTATACTCACATGTTGTAGGATAGGCACTATCTCTAAGGGTTCCGAAAACGCGATATCGAACAGCTATAACGAGCCAATAATTGGCTACACATGAGGCTATTAAGTCCAATCTTAATGGTTTTACTCTGATTATGCTATTTTATTTCCTTCATTTGCCGATATATTGGAGATAAAAGTTTCTTTCTTTTACGTCCATGTCGTGACCTATCCAGCTTGAACAAATTAACGCCTTCGCCTTGGTAGGATTTTGGGGTAGTTGGTTGGTGGTGATGGGTCTTTTAATACGGGCGGAAATATTAATAACGAATACGAAAACTAAGCCAAGTAAGAAAACAAAAAAATTGTGTAATTACTAAACTAACAATATTTAGAAAAAAGAAAAAAAAAGAATAATTTTATTGTTAGCTTAGCTTGTTAGCTTAGCTAAGTGGTGGGTTTTTGTAAATGGGCAACAATTTTATTTAATAACTGAATAATAACTGACGTAATTTAGATCCATTTCCATATAGAGAACAACAACAAAAATACTACACATCTCTGCTGCACAATGGCGGAAGATACTTCAATGTGCAGCATACCTGTTTTCTGTACAACAAAATGTCAAAATGACATTTCTCATTTTCAGAGATTGGCCATTTCTACAATCTCCGTAAACAGTTTTGAAATTGCACGAAATTGTCTAATTTCGACTTTGCTTTAGTGCTTTTATCTTTGACCAAACAACGTGCTCCTTTGTTGTTGTTTTTCGATCTTATTTTGCATCAGGGATTGGATTGGGACATTTCCAACCTTCTTTTTTCTTCAAACAATTTCTGATGATGAAAACTTTTATCTTAAACGAGCCGTAATAAGCTAAAATGCGGGTGCGATGACGTTTTTCTCGTTTAAATAGATTGTCCTTTTTTTTGTCATTCTTGAAAAAGGACTTTTCTTAACAGAGTACAGGAACACATCAGCAACAGATGTACAAAAAAGAAAAAAAAAAGAAAAAGAAAAAGAAAAAAGGTAAATCGTTCTTGTGGAAGAAATAAAATCTCTCTTCGTGGGGATATTCAAAACTTGTGTCAAGTCATTATTATATGAAATGTCTAAGGAGAAGTAGGACAACAGTTTTGAGATGGGCGCTTAGTCTAACTTGAGAGTAGTGTACGATTATAAAAGGACAGCTTTCCTTTGGTACTCGTAGTACCAGCTTAAAAGCATATTACGAAACGGGCATCGTGCTAGTTGCTTGCCTTTTCTAATTGAGAGGAGCTCTGATTATTGTAATTTATTTGATTGAGGAATTTAATGACGTTTCTATGATTCATTTTCTTAAAGCAATCCATACCCAGAAGTGTGATGGGGAAATATGGAATATACAGGGTGTTTTCTCCATGGTGGTCAGTAGAGCAGGAGGTGATAGTACTCACTTAAGCTAAACAAAAAATCGTATGGCAGGGGGGCATATCAACCGTTTCAGATTTACAGTGTCATTAAAAAAAGCTAGTTTTTCACCATACACCATTAAACTAGCTCCCCCCCCCCCCTCCGGCCGTACGATCTTTTGTTTGGCTAGGTGAGTACTATCACCTCCTGCTCTACTGACTACCATGGACGAAACAGCCTGTATACATGTCGTTCTCCTTTTTGAATTAGCTGTTAGTTGAAGCCGGGAGAAGGTTATATAAAGGCTCAAAAATAGCTCTAAAATGGCATTTTTAAAAGTACGTCAAATTGACGTCACCACACCAATAGTGAACCCGAAATTCACCACACCAGTTGAAGCTTAAATGTGGATACCCTCGGTAGTAATCATCTATGTGGTCGTAGAAACTCAGCTACGTCGTTGCGAACGTATTTTCCGCTCTTTAGATTCCTGTGCAAGCTCTAAGCATCTTCCTTTCAAGTTTTCTAAGGCGTTCCACATAAGTGAGAGGAACTGGAATGCCATATAGAAACGCAGTAAGTAATGACAATTTTTATTATTATTGGTAGTACAGCAGAAGTTTGTTTTTCGTAGTTTTGTTAACTGAATAAATTGAGCCCAAAAGTTATTTTTTTTTTATTTTTTTACCACCATAATTAAATTTTCTTCGAAACTCATGATGTTCAGCATACAAAATTTTAAAAGAAACAAAACATTAATCAGCCGTTAAATCTCAAAATGCGGTAATTGCGGTAAACTTGTAAGTCGACTAACTTCTCCGTCATGACTACGATTCCTACGTTTATTGCAATCATTTAATGGCATTGCCTTATAACTTACTCCAGCTTTATGGTTGCCTGCGTGGTGGTTACGTTCATTTTGTTCCAGGGGTAAAAGTTCATACAAATTGAAACCTAGGTATAGAGAGTTTTGCTATGAAAAAAATTCATAGCGAATTTAGTCAATATGAAATTGACCGCGTTTTGATGACAATGCACAGCTCGAGAAAAAAAACTCTTTTACAAACATAAAATCTTTAAAAAATATTTTTTTTGCAAAAGTGGGCGTTTCGTATCGGCAGCATCCGTATACTCATCAGTACGGCTTGCTTCCTGTCTGCCGTAAAAGCCAAAGTGCAGCAAAACTAATTCCATTTCTTATTGGCTAAATTCGCTATGAATTATTTCATAACACAACCGTCTATAAAATGTTAGTCTCGCATAGGATTAATCTTGATTGACATTCAAGTAAATATGTAGTTGTTCGCCTCATATATAATTCACACTTACATAAAAAGTATTTATTTTAAGTGCATATATGAGGTCGGCTTGGCTGCTCATTTAGGCGTATACGACAGGTAAGAACCGAGCCGTACTGATGAGTATACGCCGATACGAAACACTCTCATGTGCAAAGAAATTTCTTTTTCAATGATTTCTTGTTTGTAAAAGATGTGTTTTTTTCGACCTAATTATTTAGCTTTTTATGTGGGTTCGATAATTCCCAAGTTGTAGATGGCCTCTATAGTCATGTTTTTAGATGGTTGCCGGTTTCGCCCGGTCGAAGGTTTTCGAATGTAGATTAGTTCCGATTTTTGGACATTTTTTTTTATTCTTAATTTTTCTTATAAGATTCCAGTTTGTTTAGGTGTGTAAGTTGACTTTGTTTACAGCCAAATGTAGGTAGCGGAATTAAATCGGACACATGTTTGGGAGCCATCAGCATAGAGAAGTGTTGTCCTATTTTCAATTTGGAGATTGATCTTAAGTATGTAGATTGAAACATATTGGATCTAGTATAGACCCCTGGAGATAACTAACTTTAATTTTCTTGGGGGACGATTTGTGTCTTTCTAGTTCCACATAAATTAAATTATGTAGGGAAATCGAACTAGTTATTCGAAAGCTTTTTCAATATAAATAGGGAGGTGTCTGATATATATATTTTTGTGTGTGTGTATACATATAAATCAATTCATATATACTTACCACAATTTTCCTAATAAAATCGCTTCCTATTACTTTTCATGTAGAATGTAAAAAAAAAAACACAAAAAAAAAATAATCAGAAATGTCATATTATTTTATCTGTCATTCCTTTGGGTTTTTTTCATTTTTGATGTCATTTTATTGTGACAGTAAAATCTCCAGCTATACATATACACATCCTATAAAACTTATCTACCCTAAATATTACCACCCTGGGGATCCAGCTGTTCTTGTCATTTTGTTGGCTCCAAAAGTGAGTTATAATAACATTTTCGAACCAAAAAAAAAACCTTATTCATAAGCAAAGTTCAAACTGTCTATCATTTTCAAAAGAAATAAATATAAAATATTTTACCACCCAAAAAAGGACAGTGGATTTCAGACACAAATGGTGTTCAGGAAACAATGATTTTCCCGAGATATAATTAGAAACCTGTCAGAATTGCTTCCGTTTTCATTTTGCCCATCCACCACTACCACCACCATACGTCAACAATGGAAAGTTTGATTTCTTAAGATTCTTTCACCTCACCGATCGTCAGGAGGAAATAGAAGTTTTTATCAATTGAAAATGGAAAATTTAAGCTGCGAGTGAGATGAAGTTGCCTAAAGGAAATTCATCTATATATATGTATAAGAATATTCTTACCTACATACATACATAGATTTTTAGAGTATACTTTTCGTTCCCCCTCTAAATATTTCTAGATTGTAAAAAGAAAAAAATACTTAGCCAAAAAAACCTTTTCCCAAATTTAGAAAACATTTTATATTTTGGAATCTAGGACAACTCTGTTTCTTCCACTTCAGTCAAACGCACGCACTAAAAAACAAACACTCTCAATTCTACATAAAAATGGACCTGTCCAGGTACATATGTTTGTGTGTGTAGGTAATATCTGTGCAGAAAAATTTAACAAACATTTTTTATAATGCCTTCTGTCACATGCGCTTAGAACGCCTAAAATATTTAGTAGGGCATGAAAGCATCCGATTCAAACTAAGCACTTGACATCATCTCTAAAACGCTTGTCTTCCACAGTCAATTACTTCCACATCTTGGCATAACCCCCATATTACGTGGGTAGGGGTACCCACTTGTCGTACGTATCATAGCCGGCGCTAAACTTACATATGTAGACGCTTGTTGTTGGTTGTCTGGCTTGGTCCGCGTCTGGGTTATATGTTTTTTTCTCTATGTCCTAGTACTGTTTTTTTATCTTCTTCTTTCGATAGACAGGTAAAATACGTGTGACAGGTTCTGGCACATTCACACAAGGATATAGAATTCAGCATAGATATTGTGTTTGAAAAACACAATAACAAAAATGGCAGTATGGTAACTCTATCAGCCATGGTAACGTAAAAATTGTATGTGAGGTATAATTTTGAACCCGTCGACGGGGGAATGACACCCGGCACAAAACTATGTACATGCAAATATCACAAAATTTGGAGGATAAAGCGAAAGGTCGACCCGACAGGTAAAAATACATACATTCATACATGTTTTGAAGAGAGGTGTAGAATGTGTGATACACGAACAGAAGGAATCTGTGGAAAATTTTCGTGAGATCAACTCATATAAATTTCAGGATTAAAGCCAATGTCCTGGGTTTTATTTTGTAAGAGGATTCATACACGAGTTATCTCAGCAAGGCAAAGAAGTGTGTTGGTGTAGTTGTGGTTTGAGGTGGTGAACATGCTTGTCGAACAACGGCGCCTCGCGTGTAGAGATGATAACAATGACGGAATTTCTGGGTGAATCTTTGTGTGATTTGAGAGTAAGAACAATAACCGAATACGTTTTTGGGTTGTTTATCCGCAATCTGGTCGATTTGGTTGGAGGAGTGGTTTATAGCGTTAGCTATAAAAAATTCAGAGCAATTTTGATTTTTCACTTTTACAGAATTATTGTGGGTGATTTTTTTGAACGATACTGAACTAGAGCCTAGATTTACTTAAGCATATATAAGCCTTATGCATATACAGGTTAGTGTATATAGAAAAACTAATTTACATACAAAGACTGGGCAAGTAGAACAAAAATCTGTGACGCCTCGCTCGAATATAAAATCGACGATGCCTCGATTTGCTGACGTAACTAAAAGCATAAATGGCACAAGAACTAGATGTCACATGGCATACTAGAGCAGAGTATACAAATTGTGAAATGGGTAGTGCATTTTCGAAAGCCAATGTTTTTATAATTGCAGTATTGTATACATATGATCGACTTCCCCACCACTTCAGATACGAAAAAATATGAATCACTCGACATATACATCATTTCAAATATTGTGGTCCATTCCGGAATGGTATACTTTTCTATTACTGCATGCGACATCTCGTTCTTGTGCCATCTATGCTAAAAGGTAAGCGAGGAATGCTTCCCTCCAATATAAAATCAATGATGCCTCGACCTAGGATCGGATACTGTAACACGGAGAGTTGGGGAGTTTGGGGGATGAGAATTTTCGTTTTCCCCGATTAAAACTCTCTAACTATCTATTCGCGATTCTCTAACATATTTACTTCGCGAGTTAGGAAAACGTGAGAAGTGTCACAATATTGAAGGAGAGGTATGGCTAACTCTGTATGGCGAGGTCGTAGGAATTTTTCCTACGAATTTAGGGTCTCGGGGATGGGCTTCTAGGAATGGGGGGTCGTACCGCCCCTTATTGGAGATTATCCAGCAAATTAAAGAGGAAGCAGTGGGTAATAGAGTGGTGTAGTTCGGTTTTGATAATTTTAACGTCATACCCGACTTTTCCACCGAAAGAGGGATTTTGCACTTGGGTCATATACACCCCAGGTCCTATATTTTAAATATATTTTTGCCGTTTCACATCTATTAGTACTCTGTTGTGAAAATTTGTCTCATGGAAAGTGAACTTCCACGACGACTTCATAAGAATGAGTTGAAATGAAAATATATATATCCGTTTTTGTACCAAAAAAATTACCATTTTCTCATCTAAGAAGGACTAATTCACTTCTTTTGCAGTTATCTCCAAAAAAATTTATCGGACTGAAAAACTAATTACATATCTAATTAGGAGACAAAATGTAGATGCGATTTCATCTAACATACAAGCTTTGGCGTGCCTATTTCAAATTTTTATAGAATTTCGTCTGTACTTGAAGACAACCAGATTGACCATTTTCGTGTGATTTGAAATTTTTAGCGGGTACCTTCATACACCAAAATCCACATTTCTCTGTAAGTATTGCAAGGATTTCCATAATTGGTTTACGTAAATATAGCCAGGATATGCGGTGAATCCATAATATAATTTGAGTATCCGAGGTACCTTCACAAAACACAGCAAAAACAGACAATACTGACAGTTGAGAAATATTTTCCTTACTTCGTCACAACTAAAACAGCCGAGAGTTTTGTCGACTGGAATAGAGAGTTTGATAATTCTCAATACAAATTACCCGAGTTGAGTGTCAACAGAACTTTAATCTCCAGAGCTCCACAACTCCCCGTGTTAGTGAATCCGGCCCCAGTAATGAAAGCAGGTTTTGTCTTGTGTCAGAGCCAGTTGAGTGAGAAGTACTTTGTGTCGTGTGTGTATGAGTAGAATAGACGTACCTCCATAATACAAAGTGGCTTGCTGTAGATGAAAAATAACAAATTATAGGCAGTTTTAAGAGAAAGAAAGTGGCTTAAATAATGGGAAATGTACTCCCGAAAAATGTCGTTGAATGTAATGTAATTGCAGATTTGAGGCAATATTTCACGAAAATCAAAACTGGATTTGGCGAAGGCAATTATTTTAAGAACAAATAACGGTTGAAACTAACACTACTCAGTTAGCCCTCATTGTTGATTTCGATACTAAAAAGTTGATTTGAAATTGAGTTATTGGTAGAAAAAACCGAAAATTTTGTCGTTTTTGAGGCAATCTAAGGTGCGAAAAATCTAGTACTTTAGTCAGAATAGAAAAAGGGAAGTACTAAAATAGTTACAGAGTTTCGAGTGGAGAGTTAAGTGGCAAAAGTACTCTAATCTCCAGAGAACTCCACAACACTCGGCGTTAGTGTATCCAGCCCCAGGTCGAGGCATCGTTTATTTCATATTGGAGCGAGGCATTGCTTTCGGACCCTAATAATGTATTAAAATTCTAAAGAAAAAATTTCCAGTAAATTTCTAAGAATATAATCAGGACTTCCTTATACCGGATCGAGGTATCGCTGATTTTATATTGGAGCGGGGCATTGGTGGCTTGTACCCTAGACACACGGGACATATCAATGATCATTGGCTCCATTACGTAATTGGATCAGTTATCATTCCTGTTTTGGGGTGTCACACGGCGATGCCGGTCTTCACGTAATTAGATTTGACAGACTGGATTTGACCCATTAAATGTGTCACTTGTGCATACTGGCGATTACTCCCATATCTTTAAATTTCACAGACATATCCGCGTACATGTGGCTAGTTCTTCGTGCCTATCTTAGATCTTTTATATAAATGCGCCACAGCTTGCACAACTTATAATTTTCAGCAGTTTTCCTCAGTCTTGCTTTTTTATGCGTCTCTTTTTTCTTCGTCTCTTTTTCTATTTATGTATGACATTTTTTTTAAGGAATCCAATAATTTGGGAAACATGCAAAATTTACGAAAAATGTATCAGCCAATTTCACAAATGATATCTGATAGTGATGGCTGAAAAATCAGCTGATTTTTCCAGTAATATGCAGTTCCTCACCGCTGAAAGCGCGAGTTACATATACAGATATGCAACGTGACCTAAATACATACCTCGACTTGCAACGTGACAAGAGAGATGACACCCTGAGAAACGACCAGCGATTAGACATTCCAACCCGACCAAAGCCAATGGCTTGGTAAGTGGTAAATTTTCTCATGCTTCAAAAATATGCACTCAGCATAAACATAGAAAGAAGATTCTTTCTATGAAAACCAAAACGTTGTCTTCCCTTATGTGAAGAATGATAAAAGTGCTTACTCGGCGACACGAATTAAAGAGATAATTTTCTGCACTGTAAAAAGTTAGTTAGTCAGTCTGTCGGTAACTTTAAGATCGGTTAAATCCAGGTTGATAATAAGATTTTATATATTATTAAAACTAAATAGTAATAAAGTTCATTTTTATTTTAAAGGAAGTGATTGTTGTTTCTGTGATTAAATAATTTTCTTTTTCTCCTACTACCGCTCAGCGGATAAAATAACTGGCGCAGTCGGTAGGATCCTTTTCTGTAGAACAAGGATCCAGTGATTCGAACTTATCGAAATTTCATAGTGAACGTGAACGAAAAAGTTTATAGTGAACGTAAACGAAAAATTTACGAAATTATTTTGTTTTCAGTATATGAAAAAAAAAAATTTTTTTTTACTAAAAATAAATAATAATAAAGTGTGAAACGCAGTGATCTAAGGCAAAATTTACTGGATCACGAAGAAACGACCACTAAATTAACACAATTCTGGAGAGAAGAAATCATCGAAACTTAGCGATTGACCGCAACAGAGGAATGGCACTACCGGCTAAACCAAATATAATGGAGCAATGTTTAGTTGCATTGACGGAGATCCTAGGCAGGCAGGCTCAACAACCATCTATAAGAAGCAGAATTGAGAAAGAACTACGATTTTTACCAGCCTTTGAAGGAAGAGATGGAACTTTACCGGCATTTATTGCAGCTGTGGATCGAGTAGTAGCAGAATACGGAAACCAGGCACCCCTAGTATATACCGTAATTTATCATGAGAAAATCTTAGGAGCTGCAAAGAACTATCTAGAAACAGCACCCCCAGCATCGTGGGAGGAATGTAAAGAAAAGCTAAAACTACACTACAAGCCAACTAAGGACCAAGGACTTATCATGAAGGAAATAAGTGTATTAAAGGTCAGTTCAATTTTAGAATTATCAGATAAAATTAGAATGATTGTCAATGACATTGCCGAATGTGCTATTTTTAGCTTATATCAAAATGAAATTGTAAACAACTTAAGTAGTGTTTTAATTTTAAAAGTGAAAGAAATTACAGCCGGGTCATTAGCAGCAGAATTAATAAATAAATTTAGTCTAGAAGAAATCAGATCGATAATTATCGATATAATCGACAAGATCAATACAATTTAAAATCATTTAGATCAGACCCAATAATACGAGACAGATACCAACAGAAACAATACGGACCAAGACCAAACAGAGAAAGTTATAATAATTCGAGCTCAACACAAGCTAGTTTTTTTCAAAATAATTCCAAACAATTTCGGAGCAATCATTTCCAAAATAATCCAGGCCAGCCTAGAACTAACATTTGGCATAATAATTCCCCCCAATCGCGACAAAATAATTTTAGACAAAATCGAAACAATAATTTCAATAACAATTTTGATCCAGCGCGAAGAAATTTTCATAATAATAGTATACAATCCAGAAATTTCCAAAGTAATAATAACCAACCCCAGCCAATGGAGATTGATGCAATAAATACTAATCCTGAGATAAATCAATTAGGGGAGAACGATTTTTTTTATAAATTAGCCTCGGAAACAAGAAAAATATTTATTACAATCACAATAAATGGCAAAGAGTTTTGTGCTATGATTGATACAGGATCTACGATAAGTTTATTAAATTCAAAGAGTGTAGGAAGTGACATATATGAAAAAATGATAGGAAACAAAATTCCAATTAACACCATTAAGGGACCAGTAAAGAGATACACAGAATATGTCAAAACAAAATGTCCATTCGAATTCAAACAACCAATTAATGCTAGAATGAGATGGATAAAAATTCATTTAGATAAGGATTATGACTTTTTAATAGGAATGGATTGGATCGAGAATAATGCTAAAAGAATCGATATCGAAAATAAAGAAATAATATTAAACAACGAAGTTAGGTTACCATTTTTAAATAAAAGTGCCCAAGTAGAAGTGAATATGTTAGAAGAAAGTAATTTGAAAAACATATCTTTAAGTCACTTAAATGAAGAAGAAAAAAACGGAATTATGAGTCTATTGGAAAAACATAGGAAGTTGTTGTATAGGGAAGGGGATAGATTGACAAGTACAAATAGTATTGTACATGAAATTAAAACGATCACAAATGAACAGATTAATTCAAAATTATATCGCTATCCACCTCGACATGAGGAAGAAGTGCGAAAACAGTTGAACGAAATGGAAACCCAAGGTATAATTAGGAAGAGTAGTAGTCGCTATAGTTCACCAATAATTGTTGTTCCAAAAAAGAAGAATAACTCTGGAGAAAAAAAATTTAGAATTGTAGTGGACTACAGAAAGTTAAACCACGTCACCATAGATGATAAGTACCCACTTCCTAATATAGATAGTATATTAGACAAGTTGGGTAGAGCTCAATATTTTAGTTCCCTAGACCTTGCAAAAGGTTATCACCAAATTCTGGTCGCGGAAAAAGACATAGAAAAGACGGCTTTTGTAACGCCAGCAGGTTTATACGAGTATGTCAGGATGCCATTCGGTTTGAAGAATGCTCCTGCGACATTCCAAAGGTTAATCAATGATATACTAAGAGATTACATCAATAAAATTTGTGTTGTCTATCTAGACGACATCTTAATTTTCTCAACCACACTAGATGAGCATTTAAATTCCCTAGAAAAAATCTTCAAAAAACTGACACAGCATCAGCTAAAAATCCAAGCCGATAAATGCAGTTTCATGAAGAGGGAAACACAATTTTTAGGACACGTCTTGACAAAAGATGGAATCAAACCCAATCCTGACAAAATTGAGGACATAGCCAAAGTCATTCTGCCTAAAACAGAAAAACAATTGAGAAGTTTCCTAGGTATGACTGGTTTCTACCGGAAATTCATGAAAGACTATGCTAAAATAGCGTACCCCCTTGTTAAATATCTAAAGAAGGATGCTAAAATTAATATCAATGACCCTCAATATATTGAGGCTTTCGAAAAACTAAAAATGTTAATATCCTCACACCCCGTTTTAAAATTTCCTGATTATAAAAAGGAATTTACTTTAACCACAGATGCAAGTGATTATGCTATCGGAGCAGTTCTCTCGCAAGGCGGCCATCCGATTTCCTATGTGTCAAGAACATTGAATAACCACGAAAAAAATTATAGTGTGACGGACAAAGAGTTTTTAGCTATTGTTTATACAGTAAACTATTTCAGACCGTACTTATATGGTCATAAATTTAAAATTATTACAGACCATGCCCCTATAAAATATCTAAACTCGAAATGTAGAGGAAAAGAATTTTCTCAAAGGAACCAACGGTGGCTTCTAAAGCTGCAAGAATATAATTTCGACATTGAGTATCTTAAAGGAAGAGAAAACAAGGTTGCAGATTTCTTAAGTCGAATAAATAACAGCCCCCATATCAATGAGGAAAACAGCAGTGAATCCAACATGGACCTGTCTGACACTATTCATTCAACGGCTGAGCAACTCTTAGATCACATCGGTATTAGAGAAGAGATTGTTAATAAATACAAAACTCAATTAATCTTAACGTATAGCCCAACAAAAGAAATACAGGTATTACATGGGAAAAGAATTCTAGAAATAAGCCCACAAGTTGAGACAGAAATAATTAAAGACATTCTGAAGAAATATATGAAATCGGGTCATGTAGGAATATATTCAGAAGTAGAAGACAAGGATTATAATAAAGTGCAGCAGTGTATTATTGAACTGTTTTCAAATGATCGTAGAATAAAATTTATGAGATCAACGAGAAGGGCACAAGATATACAAAACGAAGAAGAGTGCCATAAGCAAATTTCACTTTATCATTCAGGCGAATCATTACACAGTGGTATTAGTGAAGCTTATAAAACTTTGAAAGATAAAATTTATTACCCAAAACTACAAGAGCACATACAATTGATTATTAACAATTGCGAAAAGTGTCAAGGCATAAAATATGACAGGTGGCCTATCAAACCTGTATTAAGTGTAACACCAAATAACAAAAACGAAATTATTCATTTAGATGTGTTTCATTATTGCAAACAAACGTTCGTAACTATCATAGATAAATTAACTAAATTCGCCATAGCTTATATAATTAATGATAGGAATTGGACGAAAAAGATCGCCATCCTTGAGGGTTATTTAGCAACATTCGAGAAGCCTAAGAGAATCATTATGGACAACGAGTTCAAGTCTGAGCATGTAAAAAATTATCTCATCAAGAAGGGTATAGAAGTGCATTGGACGAAGCCAAACAACCATACCGGCAATGCCGATATAGAAAGGTTACACTCCACACTGATAGAAAAAATTCAAGCAGTAGATGGTAACATTTCATTAGAACAAAAACTTCAAGAGGCAATAGGGAACTATAATGATAGGTATCACTCAACCATAGAAATGAGTCCAAGAGAGGCCCATAAGCTAACAGACTATACAACCTTAGTAAAGAAAGTACATACAAAAAAAGAGAGGTATATCAACAAATTAAACAAACATAGAGAAATCTATACCGAAAAACGGCAAGAAGGGTATATTAAAAATTATAAGAGGTTGAGACATAAAGACCAACCATATTTCAGGAAATATCTATTAAAAGATGTACATTTATCAAACATTAAAAGATCGTATAAATTTGCAGGTAACCGCAATACTGCTATTGATGATGATAGGTACAGCTCAAGGGCTACTGCAGGTACAGCCAATACCCGAGGAGGACGGACATGTAAGAATATTATATGCATATTATAAATCCAGAGGAAATATCACTAATTTTAAATCAACTAGAACTTAATATAGGCTATTTAAAGCTTTAGAAACAGAAATTAAATTAGTTAGAACTAAACTCCGAACTATCCAAAACCCAATAAAGCAAAATGATAATAGACAGAAAAGAGGTTTATTGAATATAGTAGGTACACTTAACAAATGGTTATTCGGGACTATGGACGATAACGACAGACAAGAAATACTTGAATATTTACGAATAATTGAGGAAAACAACCACCAAATCATACAGAATGTAAATCAGCAAGTCAAAATAAACAACCATTTTAACAAAACTTTATCAGATTTAAAATTACTAATAGAGGATGATCGAAACAAAATTTTAGACTCATTTAACTCAACCAATCAACATTTAACAGAACTAAATTATAAAATACTATTTTTGGAACAAGAGACTAAACTAAGATACATTGAAAATAAAGTTAATCAAATTCTTGATAATATTATGGCTACAAAAAATAATATAATCCACCCAAGTATGCTAACTCTTGAAGAATTAGATTCTTACGACATAGATTTCCATAAATTAAGTTTGTTAAAAGCAGGGGTAACGAAGTACAAAAACCAATTTCTTGTATTTGCCATTAAAATTCCAATCAGTTATGTAATCGCCGATTTACAAATAATCAAACCAATTCCAAATTTGTCAGGATTTGAAATTAAAGAACAAGAAGAACTTATTGTTGAAATACAGGGAAAAAATTATAAATACGATAAAGACGCAATATTGAAGGATCTAAAACTAAGTAAACATTGTATTTTCCAGAAAAAGTGTTCGTTAGTATACAATAATATAACAAGTATTGAAGAAATAGATGATGAGACTATATTGTTAATAAAACTGCACAGTGACATTATGTGGCAAAATTGCGACAAGCGAAAATTTAATTTAACCGGAAATTATTTAATAAGTTTTAATAATTGTTCTTTAGCAATAAGAGATAAGAAATTCCACAACAAGAAAATGGTCTTTGCAGAAAAATTCTATTATCCAACTAGTGATATTAAAAAGATATTTGTCAAGCCGATAAATTTTGAACAGATAATTTTCGAAAATATAAACAATACAAAAGAAATTCAAGAACTTAAATACCATAAAACAATTATGTACGGAACCGGCGTAAGCATTTTTATGATACTGATCATAGGATTTTTGGGAATTGCCTTGTATTTATCATGCAAATGAAAAGAGAAAAAATTACGATAATAAATTCGAAGTCGGAGACTTCTGACCTAAAGAGGGGAGAAGTTACATATACAGATATGAAACGTGACCTAAATACATACCTCGACTTGCAACGTGACAAGACAGATGACACCCTGAGAAACGACCAGCGATTAGACATTCCAACCCGACCAAAGCCAATGGCTTGGTAAGTGGTAAATTTTCTCATGCTTCAAAAATATGCACTCAGCATAAACATAGAAAGAAGATTCTTTCTATGAAAACCAAAACGTTGTCTTCCCTTATGTGAAGAATGATAAAAGTGCTTACTCGGCGACACGAATTAAAGAGATAATTTTCTGCACTGTAAAAAGTTAGTTAGTCAGTCTGTCGGTAACTTTAAGATCGGTTAAATCCAGGTTGATAATAAGATTTTATATATTATTAAAACTAAATAGTAATAAAGTTCATTTTTATTTTAAAGGAAGTGATTGTTGTTTCTGTGATTAAATAATTTTCTTTTTCTCCTACTACCGCTCAGCGGATAAAATAACTCGCGCTTATCGCTAAAAGAATTGACAAGCAATGCATAATTTCAAACGAATGAGCTTGTGGGGGCGTAATTGGTGCAATGACGAAACGAATGACCATTGCGCCAATGATGCAGTGACACACGACCTATGCAATGATCATTGCTCCGTCAATGATCACTGCTCCGTCAATGATCATTGATATGTCCCGTGTGTCTACTGTATTACCTTTTAGTTACGTCAGCAAATCACTGAATACTTGCAAAATGTCAAAATGGAATTTGATAAACTTCGTGGCAAAATTTAGCAGGTTTAATTTCTTGTAAGCATTAAAGTCATGGGATCTAGATCATTTTCTCTATGCTTTAAAAGAATTTACTACTTTAATGGACTCTACAAGTCAATTCTATTCGCAATCTCCTATGTTCTGCAATGCACTGCATGGCACCAAGGAAACATAGCTGTAAGTAGAGCACGATTTTGAACAAAATAATCACATTCATGCGAATTGAAATCACGTGATTTGGATATTATTCGACAAGGATATAGTACTTATTCTTCACAAGTTCCATCTTTGTACCGTTAGCATGTGGCGCCATCCTGTTGAAATCATATGTACTGTACATTTTGTCGTCTAACTTTCCGTCGCACGATATCGGTCACCATTGGTCTAGTTTCTATTAGCTATGGAAAAAACGGACTGATGATCCCACCAGATCAAATTGGGGCACCACACTCTATAATAGTGTAGAGGTCTTTCATTAATTAATTTCGGAAGCTCCGCTGTCCAAAACTAACTTTTGTGCTTATTTACATATCCATTCATCGTGAAATGAGCCTCATTACACACATAACTCAAATAAATAAAAACTTGGAGATCGTTATTGTGGATCTGCAGCATCTTCGCACTCCATTTGCGATGACAGCTTTGGTCATTCGCTTGAAATTTTTATGTGAGTTAAATGCTGTACGAAAAAAAGGAAATGCTTTTGTACAACTTTCCATACAAAGCTGTCGTGATGACACTATAACTTCTTGGGTGTGACGTCTACTTGAGAACATGCATATCAGAAACTTAAAGCAGAATCTCCCGTATATCAATGTTTTCTTGGCAACGAGTTTTTTCTAAGCTCTGCAAGCTTTCAAAAATCGCGCATCTCGCGAAATTTCTATTATAAACTCTTGAACAAAATGATTTTGAAAAAAAAAAAAAATTGATTTCCGAAATATAAAAAAATGAGTTGCACTTTTTCTATACATGATTCCAGCATTTTTCGATATTAATTATTCTCCGGGATCTGCATCACCGAAGATTAAATATTCATAAAATTTTCATGTTTTAGAGTCGGAGAAGGAAACAAAACACAAAAAACTCAAAATTTGTAATTTGTAAAATTTAAAATGATCATCCATCATTCTCGATTTTTCGGTATTGCTAAATCTTCAGGATTTTATGAGTTTCGAATACTGTGATCATTTTTTAGCGTGCGATCCTGCACTCATGGGTTTTGTAATTAGAATCCATTGGTATTCCGTATTTTGGAGTTTTCTAATGTCTATAGTTACCCTTCAATGTGTAACGAAGTCCATTTTTGCCTACATTGCCTGAATTACAAACTTGTCCATACGCCTGAGGAACGACGTGCAATATCGTGCGCAAGGAACACATAAAATCAGTAAATCAGTCAGTTGCATTAATAGCCGTCGACCGCCGGTGGCAACCAGTTATTGCGTTGTTCATCTACCGCTGGTAACCAATTGTTGGGTTGCTCGCCTACCGGTGTGACCCAATGCTATAAAAAGCCATCCGTCAGGCCATAAACGTCAGTTGACTTTGACCAGATAAGATCTCGTAGTACGATTGCTAAGCCAGATCAAGTTTGTTGAGAGTGGACATCCTCCCAACTATTCGCCAGTCTAGTTTGGTTTGACCATCCATATACCACGACTGATTCTAGTAAAAACGAGAATATCCGTGTTCTATATTTTGAAGTGTGTGAATATTCACATCTCCTCTAGTAAATGCGAGGCGATCCGTATTCTAGGCGCTGAGGCGTGTGAGCATTTACGCCTCTTTGTATAAAATAGGAGATGTTCCGCTCGTTGTATTGGGACTGGAGCTGTGACTACATGGACATCTCCTCTAGTGAGTACGAATACGAGGCCATCCGTATTCTCACCGCTGAGGCGTGTGTATATCCATGTCTAGTTTAGTGAAGCAAAAGACCATCCGTGCTCTGTAGTTAATGATGTGTGCACATCCACGTCCGATCTAGCCCGTACGAAGCTGCCTATATTCCGTTCGCCGAGACCTGTGTTTATACACATCTTATTCTAGAGACTACGATACAGGTTATTCTATTTACCGAGATGTGTATAGACCCCGCCTAATGAGTATGAGGCCATCCGTACTTCTATCAGGCATATGCATAGCTGCGAAAAAAGCCACGAGTACATCCGTGTGCCAATAACTATTTGAAATCATATATATACAAAGAATTCCTTTAGTTAAGTATTAGTTAAGTAGACAAATCTAGCTCAGATGTATTAGGGCTTTAGTGAAATCAATTGACAACCATTGAAGTTAACATACGTCTTCTCATTTATATTGGACAAAATATTCATTCTGACGTTGGATTTTGGTACCGCAGTAGGCACTTGAATCGTTCTTCTAATCATTGTAGTACCCATTTTCCCTGTCGTATTCTAGATCTGACCCGTAACCCAGTCCAACCACGTTACAAATTCTATATAAAAGATTCCTAGAAGATCTTTTAACTTCTTAAACGTAGCAAGTAAGAGGACTTAGATGCGATATCGTTAAAAAAAACTGATCGTCTGGGCAAGGGGGCGTCCCGTTCGTCACCCTCCATTCACCATCCAGAATAATCGATATTTGCGTGTAGTGAACAAACACCAATCAAGAATAAATACTCGAAATTTAATCCATCATATTACATCAATGTAATATTTTATCTGAGATTTGTAGGGGATGTAATTTCTATTCCAGTATTATCCCCAATCCGTAATGGATGAGCCATATTTGAATTTAATCCTTTATTACAGCCCACAGTTTGAGCCTTGATTTTCCTACACTGGCGTCAAGAAAGATCCCACTGTGAAATTTACCCGATTTTACTAGGAAATTCAAAAGGTTTTTAAGTATGAAAGTTTTAATTATTTAGAAATAATATTATTGTACATATGCCATCTAATTTTGCATTTTATTTTATTCTAGAAAGACAGGCAAATTATAATGTTTTATAATGTATTGAGCAGATGTATCGCTGGCAGCTGTCACATTGCGAGTTGATTTTTCCATTTTTTGATAGGTAGAGCACCTTGTAATCTTTCCACGAGGTACTTCAACTCTTCAATATGTTTTTCTTTTTCCTGCGGTGTTCAAAACGTTCTTCTAAATATGGTCTTAGATGACAACACTAAATTAAAAAAAAAAAAAGTACGTACGTTTTGTTTCACCAGATTCTTTGTTGCTTGAGTTTAAAAGACGTATAACTGCATTTATTCTTACAACATTTGAAAGGGCATAAAATTGGTCACTGGCGTATCTTTTTTGACACACCATATTTCTGACACAATTGGTCAAAAGTGTCGACACCACCTTTGGCATGTATACTACTTGTAGTAAACTTTTCCTTCATCTTTCGTATTGGCGACTTTCCCTGAAAAAATTTCTGGAATATTCTAATTGGCGATTTACCCTGAATAAATTTCTGGAATATTCTAATTGATCTGTTCTTACCGCCTTTGTATTTTTAAAAAAATGCACCGATTTTTTTTTTAATATTGGCGCCGAATGAATTTCAGTTATCCTTAGTAAGGTCTTAATACAATGCGCGATGAGAATTTGCAATATATTTTAGAGAAAATCATAAATGAATTATTTTGGGTTCGTTTTCGACCTTATGGGTAGTAAGAAAGGGTTAAGCCACAATGACAGCGTGACAGTAATATTTTGGTTAGAGATTTTGAATTTTTTCTCTACTTAAATAATTTTTTTAATATTATGTAACAAAAGTAAACTTAAAAATTTAATTATATTGCTTATTAAACTCTTATTTTTTTAATGACACATAAGCAAAAAACACATGGTTTTACACGAGCGGGATTATTCTCGGATAGGAAGAATCATTTTACATAGGAAATAGGATCATCCTCGTTGGTGTTTGCGAGTTCTTTGATGGTTGGTTTACGTTATTTTTTAATGACCCAAATAATGACATAAATAATGACGAATATGTCACTTGTGTAAATCCGGAATTAGATTAAATTTTGACGTTGTTGTTTCCTCAAGACTGTGGATTTTATATGAACATTGCATGAAATCAAATGCTTGGGCGCTCACAAAATTTCCTATAGTTAAGGCTTTTGAAAAATACTTCAATATACTGAAAAGTGCGTATCTAGAAGCTTTTACCGAATTTTGTAATTCTGAATATGTTTTCAAAAGAAATGCGATATTTTGGAACTCAAAGGCCGATTCACACCGCCCCGATCGCGATAAACTAGCGACACAATTCGTTTCAACCAACGCGATCGATCAGAGCGATAGTTACATGCATATGCCTAAAACAAAAAAAGACATTTGGGAAAAATCTGAACATGCGACAAATTAGAGTTTCCCAATTGTATTGGTTAATATCGATGGTGGACATGCTACGATTATATGTCAATTAAATGTGTACTAGCTCGACTTATATTGGGTCTATTAATTTTTTTTAAATTGAAAGAGTTTCTTTTACTGACCATCGTTGATATCGAATATAAATTTTTATATATCGACGTTCAAAGATATGGCAAAAATAGTTAACTGTTTCGAATATAGAGATCAAATTTGAATAGGGTTTGTTCGAAGAATACCACCAAATGTTTGCCTGATCATTATCAAAGAACACCTCATACCTCGATTGTCCATTAAGGATTCTCTTTCAAATTTTACTTGATGCGTCCTTTCATAGCAAGGTATGCTCGACAAGAACTTCAGAAAGATCTGTACAAAACTTAAATTTACACAGTAAATAATTGAACACATGATTGTAATTTCGGCACTAAATGGAGAATTTTTGTCAATACTATTGCAACACAGGCTGAAACTACTATTAACCAAGCCACATACGCTCTTCATATAACACTCAACAATTAGAGCCCTCTTAATAAAAAACGGGGGGGGGGGGGGAGCTTTAATAAATTTTGAAGTTAACGGAAGAAGACCAACGGAAGAAATTTTTCCAATCCAACAACGTTTTTGTACTTGTACTATAGCCTATGTACGTAAAGTTACCACCGTAATTTCGCCTGATTTAACTTGGAACTATCTCATAATTTGTCGCTAATTTGTCGTGAATAACATAAATTTGTGGTGTCCTTTTTTCTAAAGTATCCCAACTCACTAGAACTCGGCCAAATATTATCGGATTCGAAAATTTCACATTTCAGAATTTGTCGTTAATTGTCGTAGAAACATAAACAAAAAAACAAAATATCTAACTTCATGCTCAAAAAATCCCCATTCAGCCCGTTCGTTTTTCAGTGCTATTATTTAACCATCTCTTTAATATAGGATATTACCCAAAAGAATGGAAACAGGCCATTATCATACCAATCCCAAAAGTTAAAAAACCGTCTAATGTGATATCTAGCTATACGCTAATTTCCCTGCTGTCCTGTATAAGCAAAATGTATGAAGCAATAAGGTTATATCTCAACATCAATTTGGCTTCATGAGGCAACACTCCACCACGCATGCGCTAACAGTCTTAATGGAGAAAGTAGGACATAATCTGAATAGAAGAAAACATGCACTAGCCTGCTAATTAGACATTGAAAAGGCATTTGATACGGTCTGGATTGAGAGACTGATTTATAAAATAAGAAACCATTTTGGGTTCCATAATCATATCTGCCGAATCATCTATAAATACCTAACAAACAGATCTCTTACCGTCAGAATACAGGACGTACTTTCTCAAGCTTTCGATATTATGGCAGGGGTACTTCAAGGCTCTTTACTCGAACCAATCTTATATAATATTTATACAGCAGACTTACCTAAACCTGCAGATGACACTCTCCTATTTGCAGCTGGACCAAAGAAGCATGTCCTAAAACCACCATCAAATAGTTATTTAAATGCCCTTTCCAAATACCTTCACACCTGAGAAGTCAAAATTAATATCGACAAATGCGAGGCAATTCTCTTTAAGGGTAGGAAAAGAACTTCCCTACCAAATGCATGATTCGGGCTTCAAAACTAACACTTAAAAATAAATTACCATATTATTCCTGTTAAAAACAAAATCTTTTCTTTTACAAACACATCGAATATATAATTAATAAAGCAACAAATTGTTACTGGGCGCTTAAAACAGCTTTTAGACCCAACTCTAAATTATCCGTAAAGCTAAAAATTGTCCTCTACAAGCAAATGATTAGGTCAATTCAAAGCTATGCATTCCCGATTTTGCATAGCATAAGCTCAGCCCAAATGGAAAAAGTACGAGTATTTGAACGCAAAATTCTCAGAGATTGCATTAACTTTAAACGAAAACCTGGCTAATTTAAATGGTTAAGTAATAAAAATCTCTACAATAAGGCCAAGATAAAACGAATAGACTATTTCCTTTTCAAACTTCCAGGTAAATTTATTGCCTAAATTGAGTTTATTCAAAATACACTAGTCCAGGATATCAATATACTTTACGACCTATTCGCAAATATTAAATACCACCCATCCTTATACCTAAAATGGCTAATCACCAATGACCTCGTCTCGCCAAATGATAAACTCTTCTACGATTTGTTAATGTAAATAATTTAGTGTACGATACCACACCACCATATATCAAGCGAAATTAAGGTCATAGTTCCTTAAATATAATATAACCTACACCACACATACAACACACTAAGATCTAATATAAGTTTATCTAATTTTTATATTAGCATTTTTGTGAGAAATTAAAATTAAGTCTAAATTTAATTTTTTTTCCAACCATAAATGTTAAACACTAAGATAATACTTAAATTTTTTGATAAATGTACCTAAGCTAAGTACATACCAAAAATGCATCTTAATTTTGTAATTCCTTCTGTATTAGGAAAATATCAGGTAAATAAAATTCTTGTTTGAAATTCTTGTTTATTGTGTACTTAGAAAAAAGGACACGAGAAATTTATAGTTTTCACGACAAATTATGAGATAGTTCCGATTCAAATCGGGCGAATTTGCCTTTCTGACTTTAAGTACGTCTATAACCTGACTTCGTTTAAAACTTGTCACTTGAGGTCTTCGTCGGTGCATATTGCACACGTCGCTGTAGTCAGAGGTGCTCTTTCCACCCTTCCCGCAATGATCCAGCCCAGAATAGTGTTCTGCAAAATTGGTAGGTCTTCTGATAATTTTATCTGCCCGATGGACAATAATTGATGGTAGAATTCAGTTCCTATCAGGATGTCAATTTGGTCTGGACGATTGAAAGCGGGGTCTGCTAATTTTATGTTGTCTGGTATGGCCCACGAAGAGATATCCAACTGTCGTGTTGGCTGAGGAGAAATGATACTCCGAAGTATGAATGCCTCGACTCTGGTAGAATATCCGTTCAACCTTGACTGGAGTAGCACATTTACTCTTTTATGCGATTGCCGCTTTCCTTGCCCAATGCCCTCTATGACCAGAGAGTCGGGAGTGGGCGCGAGACCAAGGTTTTTAACAATCCTTTGGCTGATAATATTTATTTGGGACTCGACATTCTAAGATGGCTCGACATTCTAAGCTGCTTCCATTGCTGCTAGTTAGTATGACTCGTGCTGTACTTAACAATACAAAACCCCGATTTTGTTTGCTACTCAGGGCTGTAACACTGGACGACGAGTCAATTGGTTGGCCGACTGTTGAAAACGAAGACCGTGGTAGGGTTGCACGGCATGCCACCTGTCTTGGAGCTAAGGAATTAGAAGGTTGTTGTGATTGCAATCCCACACAGTCGATCAGATGTACTAGCATGTTATGCATCTTGTTGCATTTAGTGCATCCACGTGGTTTGCTTTTGACTGTAGTATGTCCTGATCTCATACAATTGAGGCACAAGTTATTCCCTCTCAGCACCTTTAACCGGTTGGATGGCGTTAATTTCAAAAATGTGGTGCATTGGTAAAGTTGATGGTTGCCCTTGCATGACACGCAAGCTAGCGGTGTAATGGCAACGGAAGTCATTGATTTGGAAGTGTTAACCTTCGCTGCTCATTTACATTTTTGCTCTTGTGGCCTAAGGCCTCCAGCGATTGGAACCTGCCCTCTAAGAATGACCAGAAACCTTTCATCGTTTGCAGTCACCTTGGATTTGGTAATGACTGCTAATATAATGTATGGCTAGCCTTGTCTAGCTTTTTGACCAGGATATGGAGAAGCAAGGGATCCCAATTTGTTGTTGAAATCTCTAAATTATCCAATGCTAATAAGCATTCTTGTGTCATATTGTGTGACATTTTCACAGCGGTAGCTGACACGTTGTCAGATGCATGGGAAGGTTGTCCCAAAAGTTTATTGATCAGGCCGGCTACTAAGATCCGCATATTGTTGTAACGATCTTGCAGCAACTTCCAGGCCGTTATGTAATTTTCCTCGCTCAGGGGGATATGTCTGATGAATTTCTCTGCCTCGCCCACCAAGTTTGTCTTTAAGTACCACATCTTCTGACAATTCGATAGTGGTTGATTATGGACCATTTGCGAGAAGAGATCGTAAAATTGGAGCCATTTAAGATAATCTCCGTCAAATTTGGGCAAAGTCATCTTTGGCAGTTGCAATGTAGTACCTTGTTGCACCAAATTTGGTGTGGGCGCCACATCGATCCTTGTAGAAAGCTGTACTAGTGTAGTTTGTACTCTTTCTTCCAAGCCGATGTACTCATTGACATCATAACCCATTGTGGCGGGATTATCGGTCAGTTCCCACAGTGAATAGTGCTGATTCTCAATTTGACACCAATGTTGACTGATGGTTTTATTTTATAATATTGTCGTGGATGAGTGTCGTCGTATTGAACCCCTTCGAGTACTTTCCGCAGCGATTGGATAATGCCTCTTTGTCGACGTATTATTTTATTGAATTCAACTGACTCGAGATTGCTCTGTGCCATGTTAGCCTTTTCTTCAGATTGAAATGGCTTTGGCATTGCTTGTTTTGGAGGTACCTTTAAAGATCAGTCTTGAGTTTCTGAGGCCTTGTCGACCTGTTGTGTTTCTAAGCCCTTGTCGTGCTGTTGAAGTTGATCTCGTTCTTCTTTGTCGAAGGAGTCGATCTTTTCGTTGAAATGCTTCCGGTATTGCTCGTAGAGCGTCCATATCGAATTGTAGTAGTCCTTCGCGAAGTATGGATGGTCAACAGGCAGCTCGGGTAGTGATCTAAGTTCATTGTCGGTTTGTTCAAACTTTGACCATGCTTCTTCTAATCTCCTTTTTGTAGTTGTCTATAATGCTTTCTTGCGCCTTCCCTAGCTCATCCTGTCGTTTTCCAAACTGCTCCATGATGTAGGATAATGTCACACTCCTGAGACACTGAGACAACAATGAGTTTCGCTTGTGACGTGAAATCACGTCGGGGTCACCAAATGTTTGAATTCGGGTAAAATTGTTTTACCTTACCGTTAACGACGTAGGCCTTTGGTTCTTGTACGAAGACCTCTGATGGGGGAGCACAAGCGCATAAACTTGTACACCAAGAAATATTGTCCGAAAGGGGATTAGCTGAAAATATTTGGGATAGGAGCAAAAGTAACAACCGTTCGCTTTGCGTTTTTAAACCAAACTAAACTTTATTCAGAACTAATTAATTCACATAAATTTCACCTCAAGTGAAGACGTGTACTTCACCGTGTGAACAACTTACTCAGCACTTTGTCTTATCAGTATGAATATGCCGGCATGAAGCTCTCGCAAGTAAAGATAATTCAAGCCGTGGACACGATGCTCAAGTTAAAACGGAATGTGATAAATAAAAATGCAATGTACGAAATGCTGATGAGTATAATTGCGACAAATGCATGCTGATAAGCTAATGTGAGATGTTATGAATTATTATTACGCGGCTGGATCTTAACAGACACAATAAATCTACTCTGGTCGCGATGTCCACAGGTACAATGGCCAAGTCAGCAATACTCTTAAGCTAACCCAACTTGTATTCAACTCTTTGCCAATATTAACCCCCATTTTGTCCTTTTTTCTACTATTTTTATAATGTTTTAAATACAGATCACATAAATTTTAATTCATTTTTCAAAACCCACTTGAATTTTCAGTAATTCATTTTGATCTCACAACTCGCGATAGATGACTAAAATTGCGCATGCTGCGATAGACATTTGAAGCGCTAGCCCAAACACTACAGAAATTCTTTGTATCGCGATCATCTATCGCATCTGTTTGAGCGTTTACAATGAAAACTATGTGTAGCGATTTATCACGGTCGCTTCGTTATCGCTATTGCTACGTAATCGCAATGGCTATCTCAGCGATGTGAATCGGCCTTAAATCGTTGAAGCAAAATTCCGATGCACAAAATCATTTCATTTTTAAATGGTCTCGATAAAAAATCTTGTTCACAAAATTTCGATAACCAATTGGAATTTTATCTGAGTAAGCTGCAGGATCTGCGTAAATTACATGTACGGAAACATAGGTACCCTCCATATGCGGATGTCCACCATTCCATGGTCGACCCACAACAACAACAACAAGAAAACAACGGTCTGATTTAATAGTCCCCTCTCTTAATCCCAATTAGGTATTTACGATTATCACGTATTTAATTTTATATATGTATCATCATGACACATTTAACGAATTCATAATTTCCTTATTCAAATTTGTAAGCAGCTTTTCCGAGAGGTGTGGAATGGGGAGATATTATACGTGAACAGATTTTCTGGTGGGGCGGCGGTAACAACATCTTATTTAAATTCCCCTTCAGTTTCAAGATATTTTCATTTTATGTATATTTCCACAATATTTTGCACAGTTCAAAAGGATTTTCGACTTCTTTTCGATATTAACTTTGGCGCATATACTATACCCCCACTTCGGCTGATTTCCATGTATCTGTACTATTTTGGTAGGTACTGCTACTGGAGGTTTCGTGTTTTTTTTTTCTTTTTGGAAAAGAAAAATCTTTTCTTCTCGAACTCAACGAAAAAAAAAAACGGAGAAAGTATAGAAAGCTTTCAGCTGCTTGCACAGTTCCACACAGAGTAAAGGCGGAATAAAGCATGAATTGTCAATTTATTCTGTGGAGAATGCGACGACGACGTATTATTACCAAAAGTTGTTGAAATTTCTGACAGGTCTTGTCTGTCATTCAAGATGGTGTTTTTTTTTCGTTTTTCGTTTCTAATTTATTTTTTTATTTTTTTTTTGTACAGACATGATTTTATGTCGAAACGAAAATTCATTTCATATTCAAAGGGGTTTGGATGAATCGAATTGAAGCTTCAAAGTCAAGTCAAGTCTTCTTAAGGCTTTTTTTTATCCCAATTTTTTTTCTTCTTCTTCTTTTTTTATTTCACCCTCCCTCAGTTTAGTGTAGTGTGTCCTTTATCCTTTTCAATAACACTTTGAGGTTTCCTGCTGAGAAGGAAGTTCTCACGCAAAATGGGTGGGAAATTCATTTTATTTATCCGCAAAGTAATTTCATTTTCAAATTTGAGCTGATTTTCTATTCTTGAAGAAGGTTATGCATGGCGGCACAATACCCAAAACGTATGTAAGTAGGAAATCCGCCTATCTCTGTGGTGGGATTATTTGATTTAAGTTGAGCGAGTTTCGATTGAAGATGCTAAGCCACATGGGTAGTTTTTTTTTTTTTTTTGCTTTGAGGTGGTTGGATTTTATTTATGTATGTGTGAATTTATGCATAAGTGGCCAAATGTTTATGAAAACGGATTTGAAGTGATCGATTATATTAGTTATGTTTAGAAATGTCAATTGAAAAGGTTAAATTGAATATGTGGGTGGAAGTTAATAAGATATGTATAAAAAATCCCTTGATGGATAGCTGATGAATGAACCAGGAAGGAATAAATACCTGTAAGTGGAAAGTTAGCCTTTTTCGCAGTATACATATTTGTACATATATATCTACTAAAAATTGGAAGAAAGTATTTTGTACTTGCCTTAAGGCGTGTCCACATAAAACAAATATTCACAAATATTTGTAGAATGTTTGATGGATGTGGGAGTAAATTTTGCAGTTATGCGTTTTTTCTTAAATTCCAATTTAATCGAAATGAAACTGACAAAATTTGATGTTTGTTAAGATTTATTTATGCAGTACTTTCAATTATCTGTTAACACTTGTGGATAAAGAAAGTTCATTTTGGAAGTTTTTAATGATAAACTCTTAATCGTATGTATAATAATATTGTGGCAAAATCTCTTTGATTTGATCTCAATCTTCTGATAAATACAAGAAGACAATTAGGGCAGCACGTTAGATTGGGGGGCCACCAAAAAAAAACAAGAGATGGCGACACACTCCCCCTCAAACTTGCAACTAATCGACTTAGAATGTCATCAAGGCAGGCAGATCGAAGAAGGAAATTTTGTAAAATCCAAGTATTTTTTATTTTGTCAAATTAAAACATTTTTTTTTTTGTGTAAACAAAAAGTTGTAAAGGAATTTTTGGTGTTAATTAATTAACAGTGAATTGTAACGTAGAAGCCAAGCTTCTGATGTGGTAGGAATCAGGAAGAATAATAGTATAGTATAGATCCAAATGCCTTGAAAAAATACTTCGGAAGAAATTCGTTAGCACCTAATACTTTTTCACAAGCTTCACTCACTAATATTTCTGCTAAAGACTTTTATTCTGATAGCTTTGCTTTTCGAAACATTAATGAAAGATAAGTTTTACTGACTATGTCCTCTATGGATCTTCTAATACAACGGGACCAGATAATGTACCTTCCCGTTCTATTAAATTGATTGGACCAGATATAGCTAGGATACTTGCTCATATCTTCAACTACTGCCTTCTGACATATCAGTTTACTAATCAATGGAAAAACGCCTTAGTGGTACCCATTCCAAAAAAGTTCTCTGCCGACTAATTACCGTCCAAATAGTCTTCTCTGTTTCTTAGATAAAGTCTTTGAAAAGGTGCTCTATTTGCAAATCATGGAATATATAGACCTTAAGGGTCTCTTAACCCACTGCCAATCAGGATTCCGCTGTATTCATAGCTATGAAACTGCAATGCTTAAAGGAACATCAGATATTCTCGAGGCTTTAGTTAATGACCATCTATCAACATTAGCTATACTTGATTTCTGCAAAGCATTTTACTCTATTGACCATGGTAATTTTCTGCAAAAGCTATCTCGCCAATTCTCTTTTTCATCATCAGCAGCTAAACTAATTTGCAGCCTTCTAAATAGGCGCAGCCAAGTTGTAAGAGTACATGACGAGCTCGCAGATACAGTGGTGTTCCTCAAGGATCTATATTAGGTCCATTATTATTCAGTCTTTACATAAATGACCTTCCTGATGCCGTCGTGGATAGTGTTGTGAAATCGCTCGAGTCGGCGCTAAAACGCTCGAGTTGCGGCTCGAGCATTATAAAAACGCTTTAAATGCAGCTCGAGTAATTTGTGAAAAGCTCGAGCATGGGTCGAGCGTTTTAATAAGCTGCTCGGCCATAACGCTCCTACAACGCTAGAGCTCAATGCTCGAGCTCAAAGCTCGAACCTAAGTAGTAATGCTTACGAGCTTTGAACACTCGAGCTTTTAAGGCTGGAGTGCCTAAGACTCCCAAGCATTAAAAGCTCAACCTATAGCGGTCGAGTCGCATGGTTTTGACATGAACAAACACGCCGATTCCAAGATTTTCCAGATTAGTTCCACGGGTAGACCCGATAGTATCCGATACCGACCTTAAAAAAATTCAATTCAGTGCAATTTTACGAATCGTTTTATTCATATTATCGGCAGTGTCAAGTGTGTATATTACTGTATTTTTTTACAATGTCGTATGAATCTGAAACTAATAATAATAGTGGTACTTCCATGTGTTTATCCTCTTGGTTGAAAAAAATTTAGTATTAAATCATGTTTTCTAAATGAATAATTTAAAACCTAATAAATGTTTAAAAAATATAGAATATATTTCAATTTGTACTTTTTTTTAATGGCTTAGGCTCGAGAGCTCTCTAGCGAGCATTAAACGCTTGTGAGCCTTAAAGGCTCGTAAGCACCGAGTCGGCGCTCAAAACTCAGCGCTCAGCGCTCATTTTTACATCACTAGTCGTGGATGCATCTATTCATATGTATGCTGATGATGTACAGATATACTTAACCATGCCCATATAGGCTTAATGGAAGACTGTGCATGCTGGTTAAATGATGATCTACAACGCATTTATAACTGGTCTTTGAGTAATAAATTAGACTTAAGTCCTGAAAAATCTACATGCCTGGCAGTTTATAGGAATATAATCGATTCTATCTCTTTACCAGCCATATTTCTCAATAGAACCAGACTTGTCTATGTTGGTTCTGCAAAAAGTCTGGGCTTTGAACTCAATTCAAAATTTTCTTGTTGTGACCACATTAGTGCTACCTTAGGTAAAATATATGGCTGCTTAAGAATATTATGGCTAAATTCAGAACTGCTAGTATTCCATGCTCGGAAAAAGCTTGTAAAATCATCAATTCTTCCCTACTTTACTTATGGCTGTGTAATATTTTCCACGCTTGACTTCGTCTGCTGGAGATGGCTCCTAGTGGCTTATAATGATGTACCTCGCTTTTGAAATAAACTATCTCGAGATAGTCATATCTCCGCATACATTACTTCTTTGCTTGATTGCCCATTAGAAGCCTACTTAACTCAATATAGGCTTACATCGACTCATATACCTATTTGAAAAGCTGAGTTTCATGCACAGTATCTTGTAGCATTCGAAGATTATTTGCTAACTTGATTTGTCCAAAGGACAGTAGGTTGTAATAAAACTCTGCTCGCAAAAGCATATCAATTGAGTCGGTTATCTTGAATTTAGAGTCGGCAAGTCAGATATTTTTAGGTATGTCCCACTCAGAGATATCAAATGACTGCGTTGGTTGTGGAGAGATTATTTTTGGCAGCACAAAGGCTTCTACTCTTGTTGCATATTTTTCATTGTGGTCTCTAACCGTCAATTAACCTGATGTTGGATTCTTCCTTTCTTGTTTCCGACGCCATGTATGGTGATTTTTTTTTGAACTTGGTGTCAAGTTTAGTTTCCTGATAACCCTTTCTGTTATTATATTAACTTGAGAGCCTGAATTAAGAATCTCCCTTGTCAGATATGAGTTTGACAATGGCTGTGCCTAGGAGAACATAACCTCTTGGTTGTTGGTTCGTCAATGTTGCTACTATGGCCTTTTGTGACGGTATATCTACTGCTGATGAGGTACTTGGTGACTTAACATCAGCTTTTTCAGCCTTCCCTGCTGTGTCTAGATGTATGTACAAGCGTATTGTGTTTTTTGGTGCATTTGGTACATCCTCGAAGTATGCACTAGCTGTACCAAGCTTGAGACAATTAAAACATAAGTTAGGACTGCGTACAAAGCTTAGTCGACTGGCTGGTGTCAGTTTCAGAAACTGGGGGCACGTGAAAAAAGGATGCTTCCCCTTACATGACATACATGATGCCCAACTTGTGGTGGAATATATTTTCGAAGTTAGTGCCTTGGAGCTGCCATATCTTCTTTGATAATCGTCAATCTTGTGCTTAGTGCCGAGTGCCTCGAGTGTTTTGAATCTGGTTTCCAGAAATGATAGAAATATTTTATACTCCGTATTTCTCTGGACTTTGATAGTGATTCCTCATATAGATTTTACGTGTTTCTGTCAAGCTTCTTTGTCAAGATATTAAGCCAGAGTTGATCCCAATCTGCCGTTGAAACAGACACCCTTGTATAGTATCATGTAGAGATTTTATTGTAGCAGCTGAAGTATTATCATTTACATGTGCGCTGACGCAGATAATAACTTGTTAATGAGTGCTGTTACCAACAGCCTGCGATTGTTATAACGATCCTTTAAGGTATGCCAAGCAGCTGTATTGTTTTCTTCTCAGACCGTAAAGTGTCTTATTATTCTTTCTCCTAATACCACGATGTAGATCCCAATACAGGCAGCATTATTACTTTGTCCAATATGTTCGCAAATGGAATCTGTTACCACATGATATACAACTTACTAGGACCAGAGGGATATACTTTAAAAATCAGATCGGCTCGTTTTGGATTTAGTTTTTATTGGTGTGCATTATTTAGTTATCTTTATTTTTTTCTTTCTTTTTTTTCACTTAGTATTATTTTTATTTTACTCATTGCAAGTTTTCTTAGTTCTCCCTCATTTCTTCATTTCTTAATACATATAAGTCTTTTGCTTTAATTTTTTTCCTCGTTGAATGCCTACATGTAATGTACAATTAAAGATCTTGTTATCTTAGCACCATTCCAAACAAAGGAAATATTATCTATAGACACAAGTATCAAGATCTGTATTGGCACTTATATCGGCACTTGTACCTACAACATTGTATCACCACATTTTTAGACTTGTACATATTCAGAAAAGCATTGACTTCTGTTCACAGTAGAGGAGCACTTGTCTATATATTGAGTTGTTTCCAGGGCAGTAATAAAATATTAGCTGTGTTCTTTTGTGTACCTTGTTCTAGAACTCCCATATACTGGAGAGAACAAATTGCTCTGTCGATTCAAGCGAACTATTTGTACTGTTCGCTTCATTTATAAATCTTCTAAGAAAATGTATGAGGCGTTCTTTTGTGTATCTTTTCTATTCTGTTCTGCGGACACAAAAGAACACAGTTATTATTAAATTCGTAAGATTTCCTTTTTTTTATGTACTTAATTAGTCGTTTTAGACAAAACAAAAAATGCTTAAAGAAAGCGCAACCAATGGCAACGTGAAGTAAAAAACAGAACGTGAAACACATGAGGCATATAATATGATTATAAATGAGTCAACTTTGGAAGATGTCTTTATTTTGAAAACTATGTGAGAACATGGCCATCTTTAACCAAGTAGGGGCTCATGGCACTTTACGATACGGGGGCCCTCTAAATTTTTTTTTATAACTACTTTGGGTTATCAACATCATTCTAGTTATATTTTTTTAATATTTGAAAAGTACGAACATATTTAAAAAATTTACATTGATATAGAAGGTACTTTTCTTGTTTCTTAATTTCCAAAATCATGAATGTCTTCTTCAAAGTCTATTTCTTGAAGCACATCACTTTCTATAGACATCAGCGACAGCTGCTCCATTTTTCTTGAAGCATTTTACTTCTCAGTTTATTATACCCTAGATGAAATCTATAGGGGTATACTAAGTTTGTGATTCCGTTTGTAACACCTTAAAATAATGATGGTAGAGCAAAATGGATTGGACACTCATTCATAATATTAAAAGTTATTTTGATTTTTGCATGTCCGTCCTTCCGTCCGTCCGTCCTTCCGTCCGTCTGTCTGTGCGCACGATAACTCGAGAACGCGTTCACCTAGAAAGCTGAAATTTTGTACACGGACATTAAAAAAAAAAGTAAAATTAAGTTCGAAAATGAGACAAATCGGGCAACTCCTTCGTGGGGTTGCCATACAAAAATTTCGTTTTCCAGGATATATTTGGACACTACCTGAGAGCACGTCGATATAGAAAGCTGAAATTTGGTACACTGTGTTCTCATGCCAATTGCAAATAAAATTTCAAAAATGGGATAAATCGGGCAACCCCTTCTTGGTGTTGCCATATAATAATTTTGGTTTTTTACATATACTTTGAAAACGATCAGTCCTAGACATTTTTATTGGACTAAAACTTCTTCAGAATAAGAAATCCTATAAAATTGGTTATAATCATTTTTTCTGTCCGACGAGCCGTTCTAGAAATATATGCGAGAAACCAATGCAAAAAATCAAAATTGCTGAAATGGGTGACCATACGAAATTTCATACGTGCATTCATCTAGGGTATCATAAGAATTGGTCTTAGACCAATTCTAGCTTTTTCACTTGTTTTTTATTCTTTTAAATTTTGAGAAGGACCGTTCCCCACTACAATTTGTTACCATCATGCATAAAATATATATATATTTCTACATTTGGAAATGTGTCTTCGATTTTGTCTTCTCTTCTGAAATACTAATAGTTTCTTGATTCTTACTTATCTGGGTAGCTTTCAAATATTCTGTCAAGTGAAGACATTCCATCTCTAGTTCTTTAGCGCTAATGTCGTATGGTAGATTTTAGCAAATTCTTTGCAACTATGTTTCAACTGTTTTGAATTCAAAGTTTTCAAGTGCGATAAAAATCCGAATCGTTGGCTGATTTCCTTGTAGGAATCTAGTCGCTGCTTTAGATGCACGGTCCGGATATCAATTATTGGAAAAAAATGTCTACCTGGAATATGTCTTTGCCATTTAGTCATACAGATGGCGCAGAACCATCCAAAAATATCGTAGGTGAGCTTCTAGCTTTGATTCTTTGAGATTTGTCCTTATAGTCAGCTTCAAAAGTTTTTTCTTTCGCACACGTTTCGAATTTATCAAAATTATCCCTGATAGCATTAATTGAATTACCAAGCGAAGTAAACAAATTTGTTGCAACGTCCATTGTTATAGTTTCGTTTTGAAGGCCGTTACTTGTTTTGTCTATTCTTTCCAATATGGTACTACACATTTCGGTTTGTATAATAAATTTCAGTTTTTCCATTTTTCTGGACAGACTAATAGCTTCGTTTCGAGTTTCTCGTGGCTGCTCTGTATCTTCAGCGATAGATGTCAGTGATTCTAGAATTTGCTTATAACCACTATTTAAGGCACTAACTGTATCGGCTCGCGCAGACCATCTGGTTTCAGAAAGACTTTTAAGAACTTTAGTTAAACCCAAATATTCTGTCAATTTACTCCAGCGATTGGTACCTAGAACTTGAAAATAAAATTGTACAGATTTTGAACCATTTGAAAAAAAACTTGTTGCCTCTTGTACTTACCCGGGAGTATGAAAACCTACTAGATTAAGAGAATGTCCCGCACATGGAACAAAGGTAGCAAATTCACATTTCTCCTTGATTCTCGCTTGCAATCCAGAATATTTTCGCGACATATTTGATGCATTATCGTAGCTTTGTCCTTTATGGGAATATTATAATTTTCTAAAAATTTCAAGACTGTATCCGCTAAATATTCAGATTTGTGCTCCTTAATAGGCAAAAATTTCAAAAACCTTTCAATGGGAACACGGTCTTTCACGTATCGAATTATAAAAATCAACTGGTCAATATGAGATAAATCGGGCGTACTTCGAATAATATTTTGCTGATTTAACTTCACTTATAATTTTCAATAGGATTTCTTTTCCCATTATGTCAATGAACTCATTACAAATATTTGCTGATAAATAAGAAACGTGTCCTTTCCCGGGATATAAGATATTAAGAGATCTGCGAGAAATGGATCAAATTCACTTAATAACTCCATACATCCCAAATAATTACCGTTGTTGATAGACCCAAGAAACTCGTTGTCACCACGAAATGTAAGCCCTTTCAATGCCAAGAATTTTACAACATGAACAATACTTTTTAATAAATTTGTCCAGTAATCCATTACTCTTTTATATTGAGATAGCAAGTCTGTATCGACTCTACCAGTAGTTTTACTTCGTGCGAGATAAGTCATCATTGATTGTCTATGTGTTGAGCTATTTTCGTCCTCCATAATGATGTGGTTTATATGTTTCCAATTGTTACATCCACTCGGAGAACAGAAGCTTATATTACAAGGGTTGAATAAACAATATGAAAAACAAAATAAGGATTTCTTCGAAGGCGAATATAACAGCCATTTTCTTTCAACACTTTCATTGGTCTTTAATTTACGATGAAAGAGTGTTTTATTAAAATGTCTAGTTTTTGATCTACCATCTGCTTCTATGCAAGTTCTGGATACTTCGGAGTAGTCACAATCTTTATTTTGAAAAAAAACTGCAGGTCCTTTGAAAATCAAAAATTAGCGTACATATCTTTTCTGTACATATTTCATGAAAATAAACGCCGGAATCCTGAGAAAAGATTTCTGTGGCTGACGACAGTTTTTTGATCAGCAAAAGCAGTTGTCGGTGAAGTTGATGTATTTTTGCCGCCGTGACGATTACTTTCTAAATTATTTGATTTATTCTTTTCTTTGTCCGACTCGGAAGAAGCTAGCTTAGAAGACGTGGGTTTCTGAAGTTCCTTCAATATTGTGCCAGTATGACTCGTGTGAAGGATTAATTTGAACGCTACTTACAGAAGTTCCTGGTGTAAAATATGATGTTGCTCTTTTTTTCAGAACCGCTAGGATATGATCGTGTCAACATATTTTAACATATTTATAACACTAAATAAATTGTAAGCACAGCACAGGTAACACACTGATTGAAAGTTCAAAGCCAAGTAAACTTATTTTCAGTTTCCAAAATAAAAATAACGTTAAGGGGGAATATAGGGTAACTGCACTAGTATTCGGACAGCTTCAGTATTCGGACACTTTTCATTTTCTTTAAAAAAATATTAAAAGGACACGCATTAGCCTTAGCAATCCGTTAGAATTTTGTTTATTTGAAATTTTTAGATGCACATCCAAAATTTGGGTAACTCACGTGTCGTTTTTGAAGAAATTCTTATCAGTCTGTATATGTACTTCACGTCACTAAGTTCAACACATGTTTTATGTAAAAAGCAATTAGTGCACTGGACATCAGCGAAAGTGAGATAAAATTATTAAATATTGCTTTATTTAGTTTAACTGTCTTTGTATTGGTGGAATATTGCATTTTATTAGTATCAAATCATAAATATGAAATATTTTTTATTAAATTATTAAAACTTTTGGATATCCGGTAACTAAAACAGAAAAACACAATTTTGTTTAGTTTCCGGACAGGCTGTCCGGACACTGACAGTATGCTTCAAAAGACATTGTTTCCTGCTTACTCTCTAATACAATTATAAAATATGTTTCTAATAGGGCAGAAAAAATTAAACATGTTTTTTTATTGAACCTTTAGTATTCGGACGCATTTTAGGAAATTCCATTTCTGCTGGCCGACTACTAAAATGGCAGTTTCAGTGTCCGGACAAAATATTTAATACGTAATCGATTAATTAAAAATAAAAGATACCTGGGTAGTAAATAATCATAATAGCTTACAAAATAATGGATGACAGTACTTATGCATACAAACCGAAAAAACGTACAAAACGATCCGATAATGACGCAAAGATGTCTTAAGCTATACTACAGCGAAAATAAATTGAGCATTATGAAGTGTGCTGGAAAATAATTATGGAATGTTCTTGGCAAGTGTGGAATTTCACTTAAACAAGATAACTTTGTCAACACTATGCAACATATTAAGAAGATGCTCGACGAGGAAGAACATGGCTCAATTCCTTCTTTAAACGAAACACATCAATTGCTGTAAGAAAAGCAGAAAGTCTTACTAAAGGCAGAGCAATGATTACTGTTTTTGAAATGGTTCGAGAACTGGACCAATCTTTAAAAAGTATCGGATAGGGCGACATATTAAACTATCCAGTCCGAATACTAAATGGGGATAAAACTAGGTTTTTTCTTTGTCCGAAAACCAGTAAACGTTAATCAAATTTATACCGGAGAAGAAAAACAATTTTATTTTCTGCAGGCAGAAAAATGTTCCCCAATGGTAGCCTTTTCGCATTTGCGTCACTAACGGAAGCGAAACTTTTTTTGGGAACAGAAAAAGGAGTAAGAAAATACCAGATGGCAGGCACACTTTTCATAGACGGCCACAAGTCACACATGACGTTAGAGCTGAGTTAAAATTACAAGAAAAAAAGTATAATTTTATATGCATTGCCACCAAACACCATTCATATGATGCAGTCAGCTGACGTCAGTTAGAAAAAATCATTCGAGAATGGCAGTCAAGAGTGTTGCCAACTTATAAAAACAACAAAATTTCTGCCCTTTGCTGGAAACTGCAATCTTGCGAAATCTAAAAATTTGGAAACACAATAAAAGAACTTCAGGATCCAAAAACAGTTGTTTTCAGTGAATATGTGAAAAATGTAGTTAAAAATTTTGCTGCTACTCATGATTCTGATATACCAACTACAATACAAGAATCAATTCCAGTACAGAAGTTTCACACTGCTTTTGTGGTTATTGAGTTAATAGATTATAAATAAAGAATGAGAAATATTCACGAAAATGTAAAAGATTAAGGAGGCCGGAACAGAAGCTTCCACATAAACGTTACCAGAACTAGATCTTACATTCAATGATCTGACGGGAGGCACATATGATTTGAATGACTGCAGAAAGTTGCAACTGGTAAGACTTAAATAAATTAAAAAAGTTGAAACTATTTCTCCAGAGCCTAGTCCTTCTTGTGTGTCGCAGACGACTGCTCCCTCTCGTATTGCGATAGGAACTCCACTTTTGATCTTGAGCAGAAGATCGTGCACCAGCTCAATTATTAGTAAGCACCTTCTTTACCCTAAGTTAGTTAATTATGGGATAAAACCCGAATTAAGAAAAAAGGTAGTGATAGATCACTCAGTGCCATATCTTCAGAGGGATGGCGAAAAATATGCACACTAAAAGAAAAAAGCCAAGCGGGATCAATTCGTTGCCGTATAGAGAAGACTAATGAAAAAGGAACAATGTCTAAAAAAAAATACAAAAAGAAGAACAAGCAATATTTTAATTGAATTACAAAGCGGTGTTGAAGATGACGATTTGAAAACATTGGTTGGGATTCTTGCACCAGTTGGTTACTGGTACTACCCCAAGTGAACTCTAATGTTTTCATTATGTTAAGAGGAGAAGGCAAAGATTTCGTGTGCTCGAAATATTAACAACAGAACTGACACGCGATAACTTTTTTGAGACTATTGTTTTTTTTTAGTTATCTACTTTAAAATATTTTCAAAACTACTTAGATATTTTTTTTTTCATTATTACCAAGTTTGAAGTATTTGCCTGCATAAATTCTTCAGTTTTTTTTTAAGAGAAAAGTGCCTTAATATGTGTTCATAGTTCTTTGAATTAATAAAATGTATATAGTTTTATGAAAAAGCTCATTTGTTTTTATTTTCTACAAAAAATCAGTAATAAATGTCTTCCAAAAAGCCATATCCGGACACTGTAGTGTCCGAATACTAAATGTTGGGTCCGAATACGAGCTAAAAGCGAACTTTTTTTTTTCAAACTCCAAAACTATAACAAAATATTATTAAATGACCTAAAAATCTTTACTGGCTAAATGCAAACAGCTCAAATAATACTAAAAAATAAAATATATTGCAATATATATATATATATTCAATAAAATGAAAGATGATACGTTAGGTGTCCTAGTACTAGAACATTTACCCTACTGAATCCCTGATTTTCGTGCGAAGCATTTTATTTCTTATACTTTAGTAAATTAACTCTGAAAGAACACATATTTATTTCGTGAGGATCGAAACAGTATTTCCGGAAAAAGAAAATTAGACAGAAATTGGGGTTAGCATTTATTTTGCTACTAGCACATTTGCGCATTTTGTGTGAATGACAAATTCGTCGAATTTATTGCATAGCGCATCTTTCTTCGTTAAATTTTGATTCCACAATTCATCAATCACAGAGATATCGAGTTGGGATTTGTTTTTAAAACTTCGCCTATTTTTTTTTTAACGCAAAATAAATTTATGGCTGAAGATTTTTAGTTTACTAGTAATATAGCCACAATAATAAAATAAATGCAATAAATTGATGTATCACAATTTAACCCCGGAAACATAAAAGTATTGAAAACAAAATATAATTTCATATATTTTAATTTAAACCTAAAATTCATTCAAACTCACTCTATCATATTATAATAAAATGCAGTCAAGCATAAACTGATTTTATTATCAGACACTTGCATGATAGGCATATTTACCTACATACAGTACCTTCTTCCTTCCCATGTACACAGTACAAACAGATAACTCTTTACTTCCTCAAAATTCTAATATACATATTCTTGCCGTCTTAAAATTAATCTTTAAGATGACGATAACAGGCATATCAGATTACAGTTTCTTCATGCAATTGTATTGCATCAAAACTTTTTGTATTTTCTCACGTACATTTTTTTAACCTCATGAGAAATCAATAAGAAAAGCAAAAGAGTTTTCGAATATCATCAGCTACCTGGGGGCAGCTAGCCCAATCTTCTGGGCTAGTATTTTTTGTTTTAAATCTGCCAAGTACTGTTCGGGTAAAGGTTTCGCTTAAAAGTAGTTTGTTTTAGAGACAAATAATAAATCAAATAAAATCGAATACAAGGGGAGTTTGTGAAAAAATAAAAATAATAAATCGAATGAAATCGAATAAAATGAGTTTTGTTTATAAATACGCTCTATGCTCTCTGCTCGGAGGACGGGGCACACTTTCATACAACACACCGTCGAGTTCTTGACCCAAAATTAGGAAAAACAAAATATTTCTAAACAAAACTGTTTTTCCACAGAAATTTGAAATATTCCAACAAAACCAATAAAATTTCTCATTTTCCTCTCAGCGTTATGGAAATGGTTTCTGTTCTACTACATGAACTCGTGTAGACGAATCAAAAGATAAATTCAACGAAAAAACAAAAGTTTAGTTCAGCTACCTCGACTTAAACAAATTCCGGCAATCATTGGTACGACAAAAGTCATTTGAATTATTCCCTGTCAACGGACAAGTAAAAATCGACCCGTGTCGTCTTTGTCTCCGGTTATCTCTGCAAAATTACTTTTCCACTTTAGTTTTTCCAACACTTTCTCATTCCATTAGTTTGGTGGGACATGAAAATAGACTTGTTTTCCTCGTCCTCCTCGGACATTTATCTCTCATTTTGTGGAAGTCTGAATTTTTTTCGCTATCACATGATGAAAAAGCAAAAATAAAATTGTATCAGATGAACACTAGAATTGTATTGATGGTAGACTTTAGTGGATAAATCTGGAATGTCAGTTGGATGAAGACTTTTTTTTTTTTTAGTGAGCAAAAGAGCACCTCTCCAATTGTTTAACTTTAACTTACATTCTTCGACTACATTAACTTTTAATTGAGCTAAACTTCAAAAATAATTATTTCGACAAGAAGAATAAATAAAATAAAATAAAAATATATAACAAAGGTAGGTAGTATGCCTTAAGTCATGTATTAAAGTTTGAAGATTGACGACGAACGAATAAATTTTCTTTCCCCGTAAAAAAATGTTTGAAGTAATGAGAAAAAGGAGGTCTGTGAAAAGTCGACGACTCGTGATTGAGAAAAAAATTGTCAAAAGAAATAGACTAAATAAAAAGGAAAAAGAAGAAGGCGGAAAAAGTTTTATCGTAGAACTGTTGTTTTTCCTTTAAGGAAATTTCGACGTTGAATATTTATGGGAAAAGGAAGAAACTTCCTGAAACGGTTCTTCTGAAAGCAATCTTTGAGGAAAATTTATTTGCTTTACCTAAAAATCTGCTGCTGCTGCTGCTGCCACTACGAGCTTTTTCGTCAATTGACGAACTTGATTGGTGTGGCTGTAGGATTTTTCTTCCATCCTGAATGCAAAATTTCATTTATTTTCTTGTTATCTCACCTTTTATTTTATTTTTTTTATTTTTTATTTTTCCTAAATTCACTTTTCTTTAGTGATTGTGTTTTTTTAAGAATTCTTTTATATTTGAATAGATTTATGTGTTTTAACTGTAAACTGGTTTCTGTTCTTGGTTTCCATTTTTATACCTGAATAGCAGTGCGATAATTTGAGAAGTCATGAAGTAGAACGCCTGAAAGCTTTCTCAGAGTTATTTTATAATATCATAAAAAAAAATCAAATTAGGAAATGGAATCATTTATGCTTGGAACAGAATGCATCGCAGCCACCAAGCAGAATGCGGTGATGAAGTGTGAAAATCGCAGCCACCAAACATGGTGAACACAATGAGCATTGATGACTGCGTTAAGATGAAATTTAAATGAATTTTGTTAGCCGTATTAATAAGAAATTGGGACCACAATATTATTATTTTTAAACATTTTCACCACCATAATTAAATTTTCTTTGAAACTAATGATGTTCAGCATACAAAATTTTAAAACAAATAAAATGTTAATCAGCTGTGAAATGTCAACGCAGGATAATTGCGCTAAAGTTGAAAGTCGACCAACTTTTGTGTGGTGGCTACGATGCCTACGTTCATTGCGGTCACTTAATAGCATTGCCTTATAACTTACTTCTGCGTGACATTTTCCTGCGTGGTGGCTACTTTCATTCTGTTCTAAGGGTTAGGCTTATTTATGTTAACTATAGATTTTACAGACTACCTTTACTTTATGAGATTTTCTGACAACATGGAAATTTTATGAAAACGTCCCTTTTCAACAGTCTATAAATACAAATTTGATGAATGATAATAATTGAGATGGTTTTGTTCGATGATCTTAGTCTGGTTTACAAAGTAAGTTGTAAAGTTAATGTTAGAAATTATCGAAAAGAAATAGAATAGTTTAGTGCGATTCACAAAAATAATGCAAACAAAAACTTTTTATGTAATTGTTACTATTATACTGAACTGTTGCAAAAAACTGTTCACAAAAATAAGGAAAAAAATCCCTAAATAATATATTCCCAGATCTCAAGTCTTTAAACACAAAATTCTCAAGGTACAACATATATAAATGTTGAATAATACTGAATCACAAAACCCTCAGCACATAAGATCCCAAAATATTGAAAAATCTCAAGGCTACAAAATTCTCAAATGTTGAAAATTCCCTAAACAGTTAAGCTTTCAGCACAATATATCCAATCCCAGAGTCTCTATTTAAAATGTCCAAGATACAACTCATAATTTGCATGCACAAAATCTCCAAGTGCTGAATAATGCCTAAGCACGGAATTTTGAAACCCAAAATTTTCAAGCAGAAAATCCCCAAAAATTTTCAGGTAGAAAATCCCCATATTCTAAAAAAATACTACAATTCGAAAATACTGAAACTGCTAGAATAAAATACCAATCTAAAAGTTAAAATAACCATGACAAAAAATTCTCAAAATCAAAATTTCTATGAACAGGTAACTTCAAATTTACAAACATGAAATCCCCAAAAGCTGAATAAATACCAAAAATTAACACTGAAGTTAAAGGAAAAACAATAATAAAACAAAGCGACTTTAAAAGTAAAATAAAAAAAAAATCTAAAATTCTAGAGCAAAATCCATCAGTAAAGGATAAAAGAGAAGCATAAAACAATAACCCACCGGTCACAACATCACTCCTCCAATTTTTCACCAATAATAAAGAAATTTAAACCATGCAGTAATCTGTAGTGGGAGGGGGGGGGGGCTAAATTTACATACATATATTTTGGCCATTATCTATGTATCTATGTAATTGACTCTGTTAAAGAGGTTTTAAATATTTCGTTTACTAACAATAAAAAAAATTGTACCGGCCTAAAAATTGATCCTTGTGGAACTTCAGAATTATAGCTGGTACAGTGAATGCTTTCGAAACGTATCGCAGGGTAATTAAAAAGACTTTTACATATTTGTTTTCAATGAAAAGCATAAACTTAATGAAATCAAATGTTAAAAAGAAAAAGAAAAATCAAAGTATATTAGGACAGTAAGCATATCTGAGTTCCTCAATGACTTTCATCAGAACAAAGGCCTACAACCATGTTTGTCCGAAATGAATATGGCAAGTCTGTTTGTATTTATAAAATTGGAAATCTCAAAAGTCAACGAAACATATCCAAGTCTAACACCGCTAATCACTGATCCATCTCGAGTCCTGATTTAAATTTCTGTTGAGAAAATTCCGTAATTTAATTATGCTTCTTTCTCCTTTGTAATGATCTTGCGAAGATTGCGTGTATACGTTTAGTAAAGTTCATGCTGACATTTTTATACATGGCCCGTTTAATAATGTTGTAGGTCTAAGTTCGAAAATAGGATAATTCAAGTAAAGTATTTGTAAGACTGTCCTACAATACCATATATTTGGACACTGATTGAAAATGGGTTGACATCAAGTTCTGAAATTTTATACGCGAATATCTGAAAAGTATTTTGTATATAATTTGAAAAATGGACTAACCTAGGCAGCTCCTTGTGAAGTTGCCATACAATAATTAAATTTTTTTTACGTATACTGAGAAAACGAACAGTCCCACCCACAGATTTTTAATCCACTGAAAAGTTCTTCAGAATCCCAAAACTTATGATATTGGTTATAACAATTTTGACTGTCCAATGAACCTTTCTAGAAATAAATGAGAAAATCCAATTTAACGAGTTAACTTGCCCAAATGATGACATACATATGTATATAGCAATTCCATACGAAAACGATCAAAATTATCAATTTTCAGAAATGACCCCCCCCCCGCCGATTTCGATGAAACTTTCAGAATTAATTAAGTATTAAAAAATATTTGACCCATATGTTTTTGTTTAGTCTAACGACCTGAGGCACAGATAAGTAATATCCAGATATGGAAACCAATGTTAAAAATCTGCTTCTCCTGAGCGGCTCCGAGAAATAACGCCCCATGAAATAACGCCCAAAGCGATAAGTGAAATAAGACCCAAACGTTCTATATAAATTTCAACGTGACAAATGTGAAATAATGTCCAAAATTTTTGAGTGTTATTTCACAGTTTTGGATTTTATTGTACTTATCGGTTTTGGGCGTTATTTCATAATGATATAAAGTCCAAAAGTCGTAAATAAAATGAAGCCCAAGAACCAACATTGATTCTACTGAAATAATGCCCAAAAATCATTTCCGTAAATGAAGGAAATATTTCCCAACGATGTGTGTAAAGTAATCAATTCGCGGTCACCCTGACCATTGCCGTCTTTATGTTCATAAACATAAAGACGGCAATGCCCTGACCCTCTCGCCGCCGCCCCTCCACGACCGCACCATGCGACACGTTCTTACGTTAAATAAAATATCTTGGGCTTTGGTTAGCTTTTTTTTCCCATTTCTCATCTACTGTGGATTTTATTTCATGTCTGTTTTCGGGCCTTATTTCATTAGGAAATAAGACCCAAATTTTTTACGACTTATTTCACTTATCGCTTTTGGGCGTTATTTCATTGGATGTTATTTTCCGGAGCCCTCATGAGCCCTCATGCACATTAACCAGTCTGCAGGCCAGCCGAACTAAATTCCATTCAGTCTTCGCTTCAAAAATAAAAAAAAGCTGTGAAAGTTTTGTTAATATATTCAAAGGCTTTAGCAAATACTTTAACCAAAAGTAATGTACAAAAAAGCTTGAAGATGTCACTACCAACGAGACATGAAGTGACTATCCTATCTCCTTCACTATCTGGGCATTGGTCTGTTCGACCGTCTCAACACTTCAGATACGAAAAAATATGAGTCACTTGACGTATGTATACATCATTTCAAATGTTGTGGTCCATTCTGGAATGGACCATCCAGCCATATAAATTTTGTATACTTTTTTGGTACAGCATGCGACATCTAGTTCTTGTGGCATCTATTATATTACTTATCTGTGCGTGAGATCTTGGATACAGGTGACTCAAAATTTAAAGTTATCGCTGTTGTCATGTTCTTTTAATTTGCTGATTAATTGGGATCGGGTTACTCGATAATAAAATTTAAAATATAATATTGAAGAAAAAACTAAATTTTTATTAATTTTGGATTTTTGACCCCCTCTAAATTTTTATTAATTTTGGATTTTTGACCCCCTCCGGAGGAGAAACGCCCCAAAAAAATATTATTTCTGCAATGCTATTATTATTAATACATATCATATCAAAAATTAGTGAATGTTTAGCTCTTATTTTGGGAGATACAATTTTTTTATTAGCCTCTCTCCAAAATTTCATATAAAAGATTTAGAATTTACTGCAAAACCCCGTGCTGAAACCAACATTAAAAGGCCACCTGAAAGTAAAATTGTTCAAAAGATTCTAACTCCAAGTATTACTATTTAGTGAAACTAGGTTAGGAACACACATACCTACAAGAACGTCGATAAAATAGTTTTTAGTGGAGACAACAATCGACACATTATGCGTACATTCCACACAAACAAAATCGGGACACAATCCAATTAGAGGAAATTAACTTGTGATAGATAAACTTTACGCATATCAAATGTAATTAGATTAAGGTATATTTTCAGGTAAATGTATTTTTTAATAGGTAGCAAATTAAGTAATATTAGAAGAGGTATACAATCGTATACTTTGTAGTCCTTATAACTTTACCTAGGCAAAATCAAGAACGGCAAACACATACTCAGATTTGCAGTTACTACGCATAGCCGGTAAGGCCAATGCAACATGGTTACTATGCGTAGTTAAGAATTGTTAGATGGTGTCAATGCGCTGTTGTTGCTATGCGCAGTGTAGAGAAATTTGCTGGTGCCGTGCGCAATTCAGAGGCAATATAAGTCGCAAGCTAACTTGAATATTTCTCTTTTTGCATTTAGGAATCGACTTGGATAGTGGTAATAACATAGAATTATTAACAAATTTACTTTATTCTGGGTAACGACTATAATAAAGAGTACCAACAAAATAACTTTATCTTGGGTAACGACTTAGGTAAAGATGTTTATTCTGGGTCTCGATTGGAATAAATTTGGTTAACGTAATCACTTTATCTTGGGTCTCGACTGAGATGAAGGTAGTTATTCTAGGTATCCATTAGAATAACAGTTATTCATCTCAAACCCTTATCTTGGGTCTCAACTGAGATAAAGATATTTATTTTGGTTACAGACTAGAATAAATACTACTAATACAACTTTGCTTTCTGTCTCGACTGAAATAAAGTATCTTGTTCCGGAGAACGACTAGAACAAGAATTCTACTAATCAAAATACAACTTTGTTTTGGGTTTCGACTGAAGTAGAGTATTTTGTTTCGGTGAATGACTAGAACAAGATCAGTACTAACACACAAACTTTGTTTCTGGTCTCGACTGAAGTAAACGCTATTAAGTCGATTCCACATTTTAGAGTGGTGAGTACATATTTGATTAACCATTTATTACATAGTTAGTTTTATATATCACACTTATTAAATATATTGATAAACATATCTGCATCTTGGTGCCACTGCTAAAAGGTGAACTCTTTAAGATATTATCTAAAATTAGCATAAGGTTTTAGTGAAGTTGATACACACGTGAAATTTTATTTATTAAGTTACCTTGTTGAAAGTGTAATTCTCTTAAGTTAGATTAGTGATTGTGAAATTTGGAATCGTGTATAAAAATCGGACGCATTGTGAAATAAACCACTAACTTTGAATGTTCATCGGCATTATCATTTACACTCCCCAGCCTTATATTTTTTTTTAGTGTTCTCATTTTTTAGCTCTGTAAGTGCAAAAATGTAAATAACTTTTAATTTTATGCATTTATGTCAAATCCATTTTGATGTACTATCAATATTTCTATGTGTTACAAACGGAATGACAAAATTATTATATCCAATAATTTCATCTAGGCTATAAAAATGTTTAGAGAATCGGCGGCAGAAAAGCTTAAGTTCTGATTCTCTCAGTTCATACTTTCGCAACATTTGCAGTTGGTTAAACCTTAAAAGTATGCTCGGGCTTGGGATGGGAGATTTCATATCTACTTGTGCGTTGTCTCAGTGGCGGATCCAGGAGAGGGGGGGGGGGGGTATGTGAGTGATGCCCCCCCCCCCAACCCTCGTATGTGCATAGGTTTTTCTCAGAATTGGAGTTTGGGACCCCAACTTGGGTGATCCAAAACCCTCGAGACAGACTTCCCAAGCCACGAAACAGACTCCTTCACTACCACATCAGAGCCCTAACTTATTCCTAACTCCTAATATTCTAAAATATTCATTTTCATATTCATTTTTGTATGATTGGCGGGTAATTAAATGAAATCGTTCAATTTTAGACACAAAAAGCGGTAATCATTTGTTAATAAATAATGTCGAAATGGACGTATCGAAAATCCCGTACGTGTTTCACTTCAAAATGTTATTTTAAAGATATTGTTAAAAATTCAAATGAATAGAATAAAAATTGTTGCAGTTATGCTGCGTGCCGTTTTGAAAAATCGTGTTTCGGGAAAAACACGTTTAAAGTTTTGAAATGAGTTATTGACATGAAAAGTTCGACTGTTTAAATTTTACATGTATTGACGCTAACCTAACGTACTTTGCTTGGAAATGCTTTTAACTGAACATAAAAACTTCCTAACGACATTTGTTACTGTATTAGTGTCAGGAAGGAAAGAAAGCACCATCATAGTAGGGTTTATTTGACGCAGGTAGTCGTTTCGGAGCAGACCGACGCGAGGGGCTCGGCCTATAATTTCGATGAAGAAAATTCCTTTCAGGTATAATACTTTATGCCTCATATTCTAGTAGGCTCAACATGGTTCAATGCATCTTTTAAGCCAATAAAAAAAAAATTGATTTTCTGAAAAATTTACAGTGGTGTTACCCCTTAAATTAACAAAAATATCTTACAGACGTAAGAACTATTTTTGACAAGTAAAATTGTACCCGGATGAAATAGCATATCGAGCAGTCCAAATTATATATGCCAGTGTGTACAACTGAGAAAAGTTTGGTATGAATGACTACGGCAGATTGGACCCTAAGGTACTATTCTATTAAAAAATGAGTTTTTGTAAAAAGTTGTATTAAAAAATGACACATCATCCACACCGCTTAAGGCGGAAACCTTCCTAGTACCTCGCTAGTGGCTATACTAAGCGATTTACGGCGCTGGTCAAGTGGTGCCCTATTTGATGTTTTTTGTTAATTAAATTGCCGTAAGATGACTCCCCCCTAGTTACAATGCTGGTCACTGGTCGCTAGTATATGTTTCCAAGTACAAATGAAATTCTTTTAGGATAATAATCACTTGGCAGTCTTGAACTAGAGTCTTCGTCTAGCAGAGAATGAATATAAATTATTTTCCACCCAATAAACCAGTCTCATACGCCCCTTCTTTATGAACAGCGATCACAAACAAACAAACAAACAAACAAAATAATCTCAATTGCAATAAAAACATCCTGCACAACAACTTAATACACGGGTTATTACCCATACCGTGTCGTATCCTTCCAAATATTAATTTGCTAAGTCATTGCTAATATTGTGCTTCCAAAAATATTTCTCCGCTTCGAAAACCATTAGTAATTCTCTTTAACAAACCATGTCAAAACAAATCATCTAAATGAACAAGTGTATAAATAATGTTAAGACTAGTTAGCCAAAATCTATATTAACCAAAAGGAAAAAAAATCCGAAGCTTAACTTAATTGATTGATTGCAATCCTCTATTACAATAGGGATACTACTAACAGATTATATTAGCTGACGTGCTTCCACCTAAATCACCCCTTAGCCCATGCACAAAATATTCTTACCCAGGAATAAAAGAAAAAAAAGCAATCCTTCTTTGGTTTTCGTTTTGATATGGTTTGAACATGATTTTGCAAAAACGCAGCATAATATCCCTCCCCTTCCTTTCCCTTATCCTTTGTGAAAGGAAGAGAATTAACAAAAAAAAAAATCTCTTCTTCATGGCACCATAAACTAGGAACAAAAGTACGAAAAGTTTCCGGAAAATGTGATGAAAAAATGTGTCAGCTGCTGTGTATAAGATAACGAGACTGGGTAGATGGAAAAACCCTTAAGGAAGGTAAGGTAACTGACAGTGAAAGCTACTTAAGGAGAAGTTAAGCGAACATTATGCAAATTGGCTGGAAAAGTGATTAAGTTCATTAATCAGGTGCCCCAAAAGCGTTCAGACCTCCACTTTTAATGTGTTTGCATATGCTTTGATATGAAAATTCTGTGCGAAAGTTTCAGCACTACTCCTTCTTCCCAAAAAATAGATCGCTTTGGATGGGGAAGGAGAGGGTAGTATTTAATTTAGCATTTTGTATGCGCAGAAAATGAAAAGTATACAGGGATGAATGAATATTTATACTTTGGTCATTTTATAGGCTTTTAAGAGTTTTAAGAGTATTATGGGGGTGCTATAAAGGCTCATATCCTTCCATTCATGGTAAAATGGATAGAGTTTTTCCTCTTTGTTCACCACAATTCAAAGTACCTAAAATAAAAATTGTTAAAAGAATACACGGAAATACAATTTTTGTTAGTATTTAGTTAGCACTCACCTCAGAAAACTTTTGAGATTTATAGGATCTTTAATGCGAAGCTCCATTTTATTTAATGAGCCGTCTCCAGTGTCTATACTCTTTTTAGAATTACTTTCAACATGTCTGATAAGGCGGGGATATATGTCCAGTTTATACCTAGTGAACAATTTCTTATTAAATTCTGATGATTTTGAACTAGTTTTGAAGTTTTTAGTTTGTTTTAAATTTTTAACGAAATACCCATACGAAAAATTACAGTTATCACAAGGTGTTCTATAAATAGTTAATAACCAGAACCAGCTGTCGATAGGTTTACGTACATTTTTAATTTACTATTTTGTATTTTTCTAAAACCATGTCATCAAATTAGCTCAATTTAGGACGTAAGCTAAAGCATTCAAAATGTTTTATTACATTAACTATACGTTTTGCACTAAAGTAAGAGCATTTGGGCCAAAACAGGATCCATAAAAAACAAAAATAATAAAAAAATAAGATAGACTAAAATTGGATTGTGAATACCCAACGACGTGAAAGAAACATCATTTCGAAGTAATATTTCTATTGAAATTCTCAAAGGAGCGACATTGAGAAACCAAGAGCATCATGGAGAAGAACAGTACGCAAGCAGAAATCAAAAGTTGTGGGTGGTCTTGTAGTGAACCTGAAACTTGTAACGCAAACAGGAATCTATTGCAAAGGAGAGAAACCATTTTTCTCCTATGTTCTTTTAAGAGATGAAAAGAGCTAGGTAATGATGACGAACAAATTTATGGAAATTATGGTGCTACAATTTTTACACCTTTTTTTATCTTTATTATGCAAATATTCTGAAGAAACATTGCCGAGAAAATTCTGAATAAAAATAAAATAATAAGTATAAGTTATAAAAAATGTTAACACTCACCATACACCAGCTCCAACTCTTAATCTTGTTGGACGCCAAAGTTCCAATTCATCCATTTGTTTCTTAGTCTGTTCAATGGCAACAATTGTGCACTGTTAATTATCATAAGAACAAGGAAAGAAGCTAAGAAAAATGTTTTGTCACAAGAAAGCAATCTTGGATTAAAGGTGTACACAGAGTTGATTTATTTTTTCAAAATAATTCCTCCAGGGTCGGATCTAGCATTGAAATTGGGGGGGGGGGGGGGGGGTCTCGTTACTGTAATGAAATTTAGCATAAAAAAAATCAAATGGGGTACCACTTGTCTACATCGTAAGTCAATTAGTTTAGCCACCGCACTTTGATACTCGGAAGGCCCCCCCCCCCCCCCGATTCTGCCACTGATTCCTCAATTGGTTGATGATAGTACACCAAAAATGTTTGATACAAATTTGAAAATTTGAAGAAGACTAAATGACCTACATTTGTTCTATAAACACTTGTAAGAATCCTGATATTTGCAAAACCAGCAAAATTGCATGTCAACACATGTACCTATATATGGAGAATAGAAGAATTTTAAAAACTTTTATTTTAACCGATTCAAAATCAAATCATGAATACAAGAGGAAAAAACAACCGCCTCGTCCGGGATTTGAAACCGGGACCATCCGCTTGCCGGGCGACTGCTCTTAGCGCTGAGTTAACTAGACAGATGACTTTTCCTCTTGTATTTATGATTTGATGTAATCGTTAAAAGTAAAAGTTCTTAAAATTCTTCTATTCTCCATCTATGATCGATTTTAACAAGTGTGGGTTCGATACATATACATATATTGACATAAAAAAAAAAAATAAGTCATGTGTAAATTGTAACAATCTCGCAGTAAAACAATCCAGCTAACTGCAGAAGGACAGTACACTACAGTCGCACATTGTAAGTGTTTTTGTTAACCTAAAGTGAAGAAAAAGAGGCGAAGGCCGGTAAGTTTGATATGTAATTAGTTACAGCGACGGAAACGTGAACAATCTTCCAAAAAAAGTTATACGTATAGTACCCCTTATACAGGATTTTTCGTCCATAGTGGTCCAAAAGACAGGATGTGATAATGGTCAGCTAGTCGAACAAAAAATTTTGTGACAAGGGTGGCATCTCAACAGTTTCGGAGTTAGCGAACGGAGTTGCCACACATTTTTTTTTTATTGACTTCGTTTGACGCAGACGGATACCCCCAACATGGGTGACAACTTGGATTTTTTATCGGGGGGCCCGAACTAAGTAGCGTATATAAAAATCACAACTACCCTACTTTTTGTAGAGCAAAGGCCTTATTTAATCCCTATTGACTGGAATATAGCCAAGAGAAAAACATTTTTATACTCTGGAACCTAGCTAGTAGATGAAATCATAGCATGGCAGGTGGCACTCTAAGTTTATTCATATGCTTGTTAATGATATGATACAAGAAGAAATTAATTAGATACAACACGAATATAGAATCATGCAGGATTTCAATTTTTGTATGTCCATCCGTCTGTCTATCTTTCTACCCTTCTATCAACACAATAATAACTTGAGAGCACGTCAAGTTAGCTATAGCTAACATTTTGTATCTACAGAAAAATTGTGTAGATAAGAAACGGTGTTAAGTTGGTTAAGTAGATGGATAAAATGAAGTAAATCATTGGTAGTATTTGCATACAGAAGTATTGATTTGTACTATATATTTGGACAACACGATTTAGAGGGATGAAAGCGCACAACATCTACCATCGCTCTAGAAACACTACTGAATCTGGCGTCACTAGGAAACGGATTTGAAAAAGAAGCTGGGTTAATGGTGCACAGAGCCCTGGTAGATGGATATTGTGAATGAGACTCAAAAAGTCTACGCACTAGAAGCAAGTGTACAGAAGCAAATCCAATACTGGACATGATGTCAGACAGGATGGTAGTTAAATGCAACCTCCGTCTGCCATTCAAGATTAAGATACTAAATAGAGAGAAAATAGATAGAAATCTAGAAAATGAAGCCCAAATCTTGTACACTGACGGCTCTAAAACCGAGAAAGGAGTAGGAGCTGAATACGAAAACCTGAACCAATCATAAACTAATAAAAACAGAACTCCTATAATACCGTGAACCTTTCCATACAAAATTGGGTTCATAACCAAATGCAAAAGAGACGAAAGATTCCGGACAAGCCAAAAGATTCATTGAAAGACAATCACCAAAGCAAAGTTTGGATTATTTAAGGCTATCTTGGAATCATTACAGGAGTCTCAATTGGACACTGCAAATTCAACAAACACTTGCATCGGATAGGTATGTATATCACCCACTGATGTATGTAGATTATGTCTCGGAAAGGATGAAACATCGGAGTACGTTTTATGCGAATGCGACGCCATTGTACAATGTAGATTCCAGGTCGTTTGCTCATATTTCCTAAAGCCTTCGACTTCGAGGATATTTCATCAAAAAACAAGATAAAGGTCTCCCTAGCAAGATTGGGATTATTGAATGAAATGTAAACGGAAACGGTGCAAAATAAATCAATAAAGGGCTGCGTAAAATTGGCCAATTCTTTCGCAGTATTACCATACAAAAATTTAAATTTTTCATACATTCTTGCAAAATTGTTTAAAACACTTGGATCTAGACGTCAATTTAGTTGGAACCACCATTTCATGGTAGAAAAGTTTTGAATACATCAAAATCAAAATTTAGGCCTCAAATAGGGCTAATTTATTGCTCCAGTATTTTTTTTACGAAAATCCATGAATAATCCAACTTTATTAAAAGTTAGGACTACCACTACTGAAATATGGTTAAATAGTGTGCACTTCATAATATTTTAGGGTATAACTACGGCTAATTTATTGTCTCTCCATCAAAAGTAAAAAAGTAATCGTGGCCAATGAAACATGAACATAAAAATTTAAAAACAAAATGCTCCATCGATCTTGGGCCTACACCTAATAATATTTTTGTGTTTTTCAATAGCATTAACATTTGTGATTAAGAAATAATACTGGAAATGTATTGAATACTCTAAATCCATCCAGATTGATAGAGGAATAGTAAGGCCTTAATCATAGAAATGTAAAGAAAATATTTGTAATTGGATTTTTTTTTATAGTATTATTGCTAATCTTCAAAAAATCAGCTAACTAACCATGAATCAACGGTTAACCATTGCTAGGTGAAACGGCGAATGGGGAATGCCAATTTTAGGCTCGATACGTCAAGACATGAGAGATGTCTTAAACGATGTATTATGATACTCTGAACATATTTTTTTAACACTGTTTATTTCGATTAAGTGGGGGAAGCTTGGAGTCAAAACTTGATCTACTACATTTTGAAAAATCTAGTAAAGGATCGAATTCCTTAGGTCCTGAGAAGAAGTTTGAATACCCACACTACTATACACGGAGGCTTTAATAGCTAGTTATAGCCATCCCCATACTTAGTTTTTTAGTAATTCGCTCTTTTATTCGAACTGAAGTACTAGATTTTTCGGACCTTAGATCACCATTAACTCGGTAGTGTTATGTCCGATCGAGAAACGCGTATCACTGCTCACCTCAGCTCATCACCAACTACAATTCGCGGAAGAAAATTTTTCTGTGCATACTTTTAGGTTGTGTGAAGTAGAGTCCGACCGAACGGACGGCTTCGGCTTCGGCCAGCCTTCGGCAAAGAATAAACCTTCGGCAAAACATTCGGCTTCGGCCAGAATCAGGCCGAAGGTTTTACCGAAGCCGAATGTAAGATGAGTGAGGTGTGCAGGCGGCTTTGAGGACGTGGAGCGAGTGCAGAACCAGCAGCAACGAGGGGGGAACGCTATCGTGGCCGGCCCAATGACATGCACATGTGCAAGTCGCTGTGTTTGTTTTGTCACACAGAATTTCATTGTGCCTCAAGGACAGTTTTGTTGTAGAAGTGAAACGGAAAGGTTGTGGTACTTGTTGAGACTGATTGACTGTGCTGTGCGTTTTACTGAACGAAAATTTATTTTAATTTGTTCTTTGATTTTTCGGATAAACAAAAAAACTCAAAAATAATTTGATTGCTTTGTTTGTTTACGTAAGTAAAACAGTGTAATTCTGATTACTGATTAATTAGAGATTAGTTAATTACTTCTCTAGTTCTCTCGCATTAGGTACTAAACAGTGTTTTGGTTGTCTGAGGGACATACGTAGTTATAGTTACCTTTAGATTAATTTGGAAACTTTTATTCGTCGTGTTTGTGTGTATGTATATAGGCAATTTATTTGTATTGGTTACAGGTAAAAGGAATTTATAACATGGCAGCTAAAACTCTTATTTGGGACTACTTTGACAAAAAAGATGCTAAAGCAACTTGCAGAATATGTTCAAAAACATTGTCACTTGGTAGTTCGGTACAAAAAAAAACAAATAACAACAAATATAAAAAACCATTTAGAAAAAATTCACAAGGAGGAATGGGAAAATTATATTGAAGCCGAAAACATATATCAGAGTATGATTAAGGTCAGAAAAATCGAAAATATGAAATCACCTCATAAAAAAGACAAAAATGGGGATTTTATTTAGTCGACTTTGCCACAGATTATATGGAACGAAATATAGCAGCTGTACGGCCCGATGATCATCATATTTCTTTGCATTGATAAGCATCATGGACCTTATAATTGTCGACATATTTGCCATACAATATTGTCGAAGATAGTGCATTTCAAAGGCTAAATTTTATCGATCCAATAGCCCATCACGGTATAGGAGGAAAACAGAAAAATACTACAGAACGTCTTTAATGCCAAGCATATACGAAAAAGTAAAACAAAAAAAAAGGTATTTGACCATGTTTCCAGAGCTGAATGGATAAGCTTTACAACTTTGAAAACCTGCGCCCTATTGAGTTTTACGGCACATTTGATGGTCCGACCAGACCAAAAATGATATTAGGAACCATGGTTCTGGATGAAGATCACACCGGAAACTCAATGAAGCAATTGACGAATATAAAAAAAACGATAAAATCAATATGGCTGTACGGTACAACGCCGCTAATATGGTTGCGGCTATGCTTTCTGGAGGAAATTTTACTTCTTTAAGGTGCGTAGCTCATATATTGCAGCTCGTGATTTATGACTCGATCTTCAAGAACGAAAAAATTAAGATTTTAATAAAAAAATGTCGCAAGATTGGAGGCCACTTCAAAAAAAGCGAACAAATAAATCGTTATATCAATAACTGTCAAGAAACGTGTGGCTTACCGAAGCATGCCTTAATTCAAGATGTAGACACAAGATGGAACAGTACGTATTTAATGATGGAAAGACTGTTTGAGCAAAAAGATGCCACAACGTGGCGGAATTGATGTCCCATCTGTGGAAGAGTGGTGTCTGATGAACAACTTGATAATCATATTAAAATGTTTTTATCAAGCTACACTTGATATTTCTGCCGATTCTGCATCCGTGTCTCTCATTATACCCTTGATAGCTATACTAAACACCAAAACTTGCAGTAAAAACGCAAGATTCCGAAGAGATAAATAGATTACAAGATCGCTTGTGTGAGCTACTCAACAAAAGATCAGAAAATGACAAAATTATTGAACCTGTTGCTCCTTCAACTTCATCAAATCCTAATCCTCAAGAAATGGCCAGTAATTGAATTCTGCAATTCAGAAGATTTTCCACCTTTTGAAGAACACCTGAAATCCTACTTAAAAGAACCTTTACTTAAAAGCAACGCCGAAATTTTTCATTATTGGGTTTCAAGACCTTCTTCCTGCTTAAAAAAAGTAGCACAAAATATTTATCAGCTCCCCCTACCAGTGTGACGAGCGAACAATTGTTCAGGGCGGCTGGACAAATTTATGCGAGCCAATTTGCGCGGAGAAAATGTTAATAAACTTTTTTTTGGCCTATAATATTAAATTGTTTAATTTTGATTGTTAATTGAATGTTACTGTTTGACGTAAATGCTACTTATATTATTTACTCTTTTGTTAGGAAAAGAATGTTTATTTTTCGTTGTTTTTTTTTTTAATTAAGAAACATTGGATTAGGGTCTAGAGCCCATTGTAGAAATAAGTATAACTTTAAACTTAAATGGATGTTCGTTTATTTTTTGTAAATTAATACAAAGAACTAATTTTTTTAAGTTCATTGGCCTGAAGAAAAATAACGTTTCTAAAAAACAAAACCAAAGACTGAAAAAGTCATGTTTTTAGATAAAACTTAAAAAATAAACACTTGAAATAGTGCAAGGTTTATTTACTTTTTTAATTAGAAGAGTGATATTTTTGTATTATTGTTCTTGAATAAATGAAATAAAAATTGTGCTTGTATTATTTAAATCACAATAAGTATTTTTCCTCGCTTCTTTAGCATTATGCCATTATGGTCAATTGTCAGGATCACTTCACTAATTCACTATGAAAGTGGTAATATAGCCGAAGTTCGCTTGGGCTCCGGCAAAAAAGCCGCCATTCGGTCGGTGTCTATTGTGAAGGAACCACCAGCGGGCAGAGGTGGGGGAGGGGGGGGGGGATGATTCCAATACGGTGTACTTCTTTCTTGATTCAGAAAACTTTCTCCGGACGTTTTTGCAACCGAAAAACCCGTTTTCATGCACTTGGGTCACATAAACCCCAGCTATTACATTTCGCATGTATTCTTGCAGTTCTTTCTTCATAGATGTTACTGTTCTGTTGAGAATATTTTTCTCATAGGAAGTCATTTTCCTTGACTCAGCAATTCCGCGCAATCACGAGAAGTAGAAAAGTCAACTTTTTCACTCAAGAAAATCGCTCAAGCTACATCCGATCGCCAAAGCTTTCTCCTGCTTAGTTGAAATAAACATTCTTAGTAAAATATGTTCAGAGTATTATAATACATCGCCTAAAATTGTTCGTTTTTGAAGTAGCAAGAAAGTTATTATATTCCAATTTGAAGTTGCAACCATCGTTGTAAAACAAGCCGATAACATTTCTTCTTCCATGGTAAAAACTTTATTTACATTTTACATATGACGTTACATATGCCTTACTACATTTGTAGCTCGTTACTTCGTATTGGTATGGTTTCGAGTCATAGCAATGAAAAACGTTTAGTTCGATAAATAAGGTAATATTATTGACATCGGCGACCAACGAAACCAGCACGTACAGGGAATCATTGAGGCAATAAATTAGCCCTAATTGAGCCCTAAAATATTATACAGTGCTCATTATTGTGACAATACTATTTAACCAATTTTCAGTAGTGGTGGTCCTGACTTTTAATAAAGTTGGATTATCCATGGATTTTCGTAAAAAAATACTGGAGATGTGACATTAAATTAGCCCTAATTTAGCCCTAAATTTTGAATTTGACGTATTCAAAACTTTTCTACCTACCATGAAATGGCGGTCGCAACTTAATTGACGTTGGATCTAGTGAAGTGAAATTATAAAATCAAAAAATATTGTTTCGAAAACCAGCGAAATTGGGTAACTTACGTGTAGTGTAAAAAAATAGTTGTATTCATATATTACAAATTGTTGAGGGCGCCTTGACTTCTCAGAATTTTTGAAAATATGTGATGTGTTGAAATAATGTTGTGTTGTGTGTTCATACCAAACATATTCCACTATAAGTGATGCTTGTTAGTGACGAAAACTCTTTAAAAAAGAAAAATATTTTTTAAAGGAAATTTCTTTAAGAAAACGGGCATAGGACTAATCATGCACGTATTGAAGTAAATAGCTATTATTTCCCCTCATATTATGATTCGCACTTGAAAATTTTTCTAAATGCATATATGGGATCGTCTACAGAAGGCAGGGCAGAAACAAAGTTGTCGGTAGATACTAAAGGATACTTTACGAAACGCCTTTCATTTTGAAGAAATTTCTTTTAATCCCATTTTTCTCGAGCTACAGAATTGGCAGCAGTCCCAATCAATTTCATAATGACATTTTCTATGAATTTATTTCATATATCAGGTCTGTTCGTGTACTCATTTTTCGGACAGAAAGCTGTCAGATTTTTCGTGGACACCTAGCTCGAAACCTTAATTAGACGGCAGTCTTAATACACGAATTAGTAGATAAGCCACGATCAGTGCCCTCAAGGGGCAGAAGATATTATATTCTGTTTCAAGAGTACCAGCTTATGTCAGTGAATGCTTGACATAGGACTAGTGGTCGAAGTGAGGCCTATCTAAAATCTCGTCCGATCTTTGGGTTATGGAACCCGGTTGATTTAGCGCAACTCCACGCTGAAATCGAATCCTCTAAGATTACATTAATAAACGGCCATTCTTCTGATCCTCGGACCCAGTTCAAAGAAGAATGTCCACCTAAGTCATGTAGAATCAGACAACCTTTCTCTGCCCGCATATGGGCCACGTTAACCACTACGATGATCCCACAAGGCGAGCTTCTCTACGTTGAGGCGAATAGTACTATTAATTGCAGCACTATCCGAGTCTCCTCAACTCCGTATAGTACCAAGTTAGCAATGTCGGCAACCTAATTGGTATGTTTCGTATAACATGACCATAGGGTCATGAGTACTCTCAGTGGTATCTTTGCATGTTGATATCGTTGTGGTAATTGGACTAGTTACTCCATTCGGGCCTTAGATCTTATTAGTAATGTCTAAAGAGATTTGTACATATCCTATACAAGCAAACACAAACCTTAGTAGGCGCTGACAGCGGGAACCACTTAACTTTTTTGTATGTTTACCTGTTTGTCATTCATACCCTACTACAGTACCCACAGAGTAAGAAATCTCAGTTTTTATGTCACTAAGGTATAGTTGTCTCGCCGTTGAGAGTACCAATTCGTGCATATCATATCTTGTTGACCTCTTTGTCATTCATACCCTACTACAGTACCCACAGAGTAAGAAATCTCAATTTTTATGTCACTAAGGTATAGTTGTCTCGCCGTGAGAGATATCAATTCGTGCATATCATATCTTTTACTCACACGACCTTACCTATGTACCTTCTTGGGAGATGCCAGATCATCACTACTTCAAAAACTCCAATACTCAGATTCAACAATTCATTGAATAAAAAATTTATTTTGTTAAGTTTTGGAATAAAAATATTTTGTACATTTTTTGAAGTTGAATTACATAAATAAAAAATATATTAAAAGACAAGTACCGAAGTACTGTCAGTTTCTGGCCTAAAGCCGAATATCAAAAATTCAATAAAAAATGTTTGAGGGTTAGGTTAGGTTAGGTAAGAGGGGTGCCGCTGGACAACCAGCCAGCCTCACTTAGACCTCCAACGGGTCCACTGTGCCCCTAGACCTCATGAGGTAACCATTCAAGCCGTGGATTTATCCTGCTTTCCTTGGGAAACTCAGGATATATCCAAGACCTTTAGCCTAGATCCATCCTGCCTCGCTCAGAAAACTCAGGATGTCTCTGAACTTTATACTTTGAAGCTCCCCCAGACTTGAAAAGAAGTAGCTACCTAGTAGCCTACCTCTCTTATTCATCAGAGCGGGGCATTCGCAAAGCACATGCTTGACGGATTCAATTTCCTCCGGTCTCTACAACTCCTGCAGAAATCGTTCGCAGCCATTCCCAGTCTTCTAGCCCCCTATGGCCCAGTGACCCGTCATGACCCCTACTAGATTCCTGGTATTTTCTCTGCTGCTGTTAAGCAGCTCCCTTGTCCTTATTCTGTCATATGCAGGCCACAATTACCTCGCAATACGTCAGGTATCCCTGCTGGTCCATCGGAGGCCTGCCTTTAAATAGACTTCCCTGATGATTTCCTCTTTTAAAACTCCGATGGAATCCTCACGTAAGCTACAGCTGCGGAGCTATCCAATTCGGAGCCCCTTTTGGCCAACTCATCAGCCATCTCGTTGCCTGAGATATCCTTATGGCCAGGTACCCAGCTTAGGGTCACCTTGTGCCTTACAGTCAATTCCTCAAGCCTGGTTTTGCATAACTGCACCAATTTTGATTTTACCAGCCCAGCATCCAGCGCCCTGATGGCTGCCTGGCTATCAGTATATATGCAGATGTGCCGTGCGGGCTCTCTGCACATGGATACCAATGTTGCCGCCTGATAAATCGCTGTGAGCTCTGCCTGAAAAACACTGCATTTGTCAGGCAGTCTATAAGACTCGTGCCACTGGAGATCTCTAGAGTACACTCCAGCCCCTGTGCCCGCACTCGTCTTAGAGCCATCCGTAAATATGGAAATATCGGATGTAACGACCACCTCCTTCCCCTCCCAGTCACTCCTGGTGGGTGTCGTTGCGTTGATACCCCCACCAAAAGTCAGGATGGGTACTTGATAGTCTGTTTCTACCCTGCAGTCCCTACAGTCAACCTTCTGGAGTATATTGAAGTGCCAAAACCCCTCTCCTTCCACCAGCCCCCCGCTCCCAGCCTGACAGCACTAGTTGCCGCCACACCCTTACAATGAAGGTCCAGCGACAATAGGTCAAGCATGACCTCCAATGCCGTCGTGGGCGTGGTGCACAGACACCCAGTTATACCCATACAGGCGGCTCTCTGGATATTTGACAGCACATCAAGGTTACAGTTCCTCGTCAGTGCCGTCCATCAGACCGTAGAGCCGTAGCAGAGGATGGGCCGAACTATGGCTGTGTACATCCAGTGTACCACCCTGGGTTTTAATCCCCAGTTTCCGCCAAATATTCTCTTGTAGATTAGCCTTCCAGTTCAATTTGGAATCGAGGACGACACCCAAATACTTCGCTTCACTGGAGTGAGTAAGCTCCTCTCCTCCCAACATTGGAAGTCTGAAATCTTGCACCCGCCTCCTTCTAGTAAAAAGGATTAGTTTCGTCTTCGAGGGGTTCACCCTCAATCCACTATTATTGGCCCAGCTATCCAGCTTAAGCAGCGCGCACTTCAGCCTTTCGCTAATAGTAGAGAGAAATTTGCCAGTTACCAGGATGCATATGTTATCCGCGTAGGCAACTGCCTTGAAGCCCTCTCTCTCTAACTTGATGAGGATTTCATCCATTACCAGTAGCCACAGGAGTGGTGATAGCACCCCCCCCCCCCCCCCCCACTGCGGTGTACCTCTATAGACTGCTCTTCTGACAATAGCGTCTCCTGAGCAGGAGCTGATCTTTCTACTGAGAAGCATTGAGTTGATCCAGTCACGTAGACACTTATCAACACCCACCCTCCTCAGTCCATGAAATATAACCTCCGTCTTCACGTTATTGAAAGCCCCCTCAATATCCAGGAAAGCACCTAGAGTGTACTCCTTATACTGTGGGACCTCTCAACAACAGACACCACTGCATGTAGTGCCGACTCTACCGATTTCCCTTTTGACTACCACTGCCGCTCTGCCAAACATTTCTTATATACATCTCTATCAATCTCTCGAAGACCTTAAGCATAAAGGAGGAGAGGCTGATAAGTCTAAAGTCTTTTGCCTTGATATGGCCTGTTCTGCCTGCCTTCGGAATGAAGATTACCCTCACTTCCTGCCAGACCCTGGGCAAGAAACAGAGCCTCAGGCAGCTCTTATAAATCGGCACTAGCTATGGTATTATGTACCTTAGTGCCTTCTGAAGCATAATGGGTCTAAGTCCATCCACCCCAGACGCCTTAAGGCGATTAAAAGAATGGACCGCCCATTTTGTCACTTTTTCACTAACTATGGAGCTGATCACCTCCTCCTTTCCATCCTGTAGGTGCCGTTCTGAAGAACTCGCCACCGACGGACCTATCTCCCCACTGCCCGGAAAGTGGGCGTCAAGAAGTACATTTAGCAGCTCCTCGTTTGTGGTTGTCCAGACTCCGTTCTCCCCTTTTATGAAGGACGGAGTACTATGGTCCTTGGCAAGCACCTTCCGAAGTCTGGACGCTTCTGTATTAGACTCTATTGACTGGCAGAAGCTCCTCCATGAAGATCTCTTTGCCAGCCTTAGCGCCTTTTTGAATGATCTTAGGCCGTCCTTATAACACGACCAGTCTACCTGATCTCCGCTGCGCTTGGCTGCATTAAACAACCTTCGCGATTTTTCTCTAAGCTTACCCAGTTCCGCATTCCACCATGGTGGCCTTGATTTTCCACGGGATCTGCTTGTGGTGCAGGCTTCCAGGAACGCTACATTTAACGCCTCGGTGACAGTATTGACCGCATCATCCACTGCTGACTCTGTGATGAGTCTTTCGGGTGGTGAACCCAGCCTATATTCTCGTATATTGTACGGGTCTCGAAATAGTAAAACACTCATTACCACTTTCTACTTAAAAAATATATTTTTTTAAATAATTCAATTATTTAAATATGTTTTACTTTAATTTTTATAAGTGGAGGGGAAGGACCCCCTGAATATATCACTGCTGATGGTTTATAAACTGATAAAAATGGTAGATACATCCTGACTTAAAATGGATGAAACTCACATCAAAAACTTTTTGGTTGTTAATTTTTTATAACCAGAAACCTATCAATATAACTAGCAATGTTGTTATTTTTGTACTAAAACTTAGTCAAAATTTTATACCCAGTAGTTATATTTCTAACCAATAAGTTATTCCAAATAAACTTGTCATTCAAATGATCTAAATAACTTTTTATTCATATTTATAACTAAAAGATCGTTCTAACAGACTTCTTATTTATAATCAGAATGGCGTCGTTGAAAAATTGATTGATCATATTTAAGATTGAGGTTAAGAGTAAGAGCGCCTAGGTGGCAACTATAACCTTACGAAAACCGCGACCAGAGTTGATATATTGTGTCCTTGATCATATTTACAACCACATTTTTGACAAAAAATTGCAAAAAACTGTGTATCAACATAAGTTTTTTGTTTGTTTATTAACAAAATTGCGTACTTCTAGTAAAGTAACGATTTCGTAACAGTCGCCTTACAGTCAAATCATTTTTTTTTATAACGATAAGGTTACGATATATCATAGAAATAGCTTAAAAGTGTTATTATTTTAGTGATTTAATGATCAATAGCTATTATTTATCGATTTATCTGTAACCAAAAAGTTAAGAAAACTGAATTTGTAATACCAACAAGTTTTAATTACTTGGACCTATGGCGCAATGATTATTGTAACCTTAAAGTTATCTCGTATTATTTGGCATAGAGGTGAAGGAGGGTTGGGGGGGGGGGGGATCACACTTGGCTTTTACATTATCGATAGATCAGGTTCGAAAGGAAAAGTGCGAAGCCTGAAAAAGAGAAGAGAGACAAAATGAAAGGCTGCTCTAGTCCCAAAATCTAGAGAAGTTATGGGTGGAAGACAAAATGACAAATAGTAACATCGTAGAACTCTTTCTACATTAAACAAATTCTTATCTATCTTTTACAAATTATTTACATTTTGAACACGTTTTTATATATTGAAAAAAAAATATTTATTTCTAAAACTTAATACGCATTTGTCTCATATCCTTTCTTTTTTCTTTTTCAGGTAAGCTTTATTTTATTGACCCTTGATGATGATTACGGTAAGAATATCAGAAATATAATATAAAATTGAGTCTACAATTATTGAATAAAACAATTTTCAAGTGCCTGAAAACAATCTTAAAATAAATCTAAGATCTCCTCATACAAACATCCAAAAGCACCCACTTTAAGTAAAAATTACGATTTTATTGAAACAAATTGATTTCGAGAGAGCTTAAATGTTGTACATATAAACACAGGAGGATAAACAGGATACAGGATATTTTCCTTCCGAAATAGCATTAAACCCCTCCGCGCTGTTATATCGGTTCCATTTCTTTGTGTTATGTTTATATGGTTTACTACAAAACCTCTCTGATCAACTTTAGAATCGTTTCCCTTAATAAAATCAGAAGAGGCCCAGTAGGTACCTATCTATTTGGAAAAATTGTTTTCAACGGAAGTGACTTCCATTTCTGAAGTATCATCCTGTTTACAAGGTCTTCTGGAAATATAGTAAATACATCCCTCCTACTTCCAACACAGAAGAAATCCTCTTGTCTACCATTCTCAAAAAGGAAGCAAATATATAAAATGTAATTTAGGAAGTAACTTACATACATAGATAGGTTTGAGGGTTATACGATAGGCATAAGATTTTTCAGAAGCATCACTCTTGAAGGTGCCCATGTCTATAATGGTAGTGGTGGACTGATTTCTTTTTCTTTTATTTCTAGCTTTTTTTTTCTATTCTCAATTTCTTTTCTTTTAAGCTTGATTCAGCTCTCTTCTTCTGTTGTTAACTGAAAATTTCTCATGCGTTTCAAACCACCGAAGCATAGGATGGATGACAAAGAAATACTTATCACCATTACCCTCGCTTGTGAAGCAAAAAAAAAAAGTTTCGTAAAACAATTTTTAAGGCACAAGGACTAGAAAGAAAGATCTTGTGAATGAAGCGGATTATAACTAACTTCTCTATAAAATCAGACATTATGGTGGTTACTATGATGACAGGACATTAAAGGGGTGGAGAAAGAGTACAGAAGGGGAGGCAGATCCTTTTCTTTTTATATAAGAAAAAAAAAACAAAAAACAAAATCAACCTTGGCAAAAGAACATGAAAAAAAACAACTTCGTCAAAAGCAGGGAGAAGGAGCTGGAAAAGGGTGACGAAATAAATGAACCTTTCAGCAACTTTTAGTAGAAGTGTTTTGCTTATTCTTTTACACTTTTCTTTCATTTTTATTGGATATCAAGGACTTCTTTCGGATAAAAGATATCCAAATTAAAGTTGAAAGGAAGAAAAGGAGGCGGCTACGGGAGAGGCGGATACGGGTGACGCGGATACGGGAGAGGCGGTCGGTGGGCGGTAGTGGTGCGTATATATTTTCCTGATTTTTCCACATTATTATTTCTGGGGTTTTTTTTTGGTTTTTGTTATTTTTATTTATATAGATATCACAGATAATCAAGAAAGGATATCGTCGTATGTAGTCCTTTTGCGAGGGATATCAATGAACAAACACAAACCCTTAAAAGTGATTTATTTTCTGTTAAATGCTGATTTTCTTTGTTCTTCTAAGGACCAACCCAGGTCAGGGGGCGAAAAATTCTTTTTTTCTTCTTCTTGTAGATTAATGAAGAGAAATTTTACAACTTTTCCTTGTAATAAGTGTTTCACCCTGCTGAACTTCTGTTTTTATGCATGAAATGTTGCACCTTTTCAAGTGGAGTGATTTACTTACTCAAAAGGTTTTATTTGTTGTCAATAAGTTGTTTCTATTTTTTTTTTTTTTTTATAATGAGGAAAGTTTTCAATTTGTTTGCTTGTTTAATTTTTAGTTTTAATTAGAGGAGAGATTTAGGTACTTTTGTAGGAATGGAGACTTTTTAATTAAAATTAAAAGTTTTACGGAAATGAAAAATTAATTTACATTTTTTTAAATTATAATTATTTATGATTTTGGCTTCTAATGAGTTGTATATTGAGTGAAAAAAAAATGATAAATGTATTATTTACTGACTACAAGTGCTACATTATAGCCATTAAAAAATCTTTTATTCATGCTCGTATTACCTAGAACCTTACTCTTAAGATTCACACTATTGGAAGTCATGGTTCATTATGACTCTCCCTTGGGTGACTATGAAAGCATAGTTGCTTTGCAGATAGATTTGGAGATCAGTAGAGGTGTGATGAAATTTTGATTAGAAAGGTCGCCCATTTTTCATTGCCTGCTAACTTGATTGTTTCGTCCTTTATACTTTATCAAGATCTCGCTGAATTTAGCATACAAACATATACTTCAATATAAGAAGATAAAATGACTTTAATTGATATTGTACATAATCTTATGTATAGGCCTAAAATCTTGACTCATCTTGACAATCCTTGAGATGCAGAATTATGAAATTCAATTGTGTACGTTATATTAAAAATATTTGCCGAGTGAGGTAAAGTAAGCATCTTATATTTTCCTTTTTCCTAAACCAAGCAGAAATCCTTCGAGGCCTCGTGCCCGGTCAGGAAAGCACGAGATAAGAGATCAACGTAAAGCGATGCCTAGGCTTTACAACAAAGCGAAAAGATCAAATTTTGTTAAAGAATACTCGGCTTACCAGAACGGTCTACGTCATTACAAATATTCGATCCGCAGATCTAAAAGAAAATCCTGGCAAATTCTCTGTGAGAATGCGGATGGCGTAAATGAAATGTCAAGGTTTAAAAGATTTTTATCCAAGATACCCAGCCAACGCGAGCTCCTCACTAATAGTGATGGAGTGCGGGCTTCTTCGCTTGTGGAATCTTTGGAAATTCTACTAGACGAACACTTCCTTGACGTTCCTTATGATGGCTCCTCATTTCTACCAACGGAAAGATTTCCTTATGAAATTGTTCCTGGGGAGGAAAAAGTAGCTTTCATCACAGAAGATTCATTGAAATGGGCAGTGCATTCATTAAAGCCCCAGGCAAGGACGGGATTTTTCCAGTCTTCCTTCAACACTCGGGCGACTCATTGATTAGAAACCTAGTCGCCTTATTTAGGGCCTGCATTAAGACTCCGAAGCTATGGCAAGAGGTTAAAGTTGTGCTTATTCCCAAGGCTGGCCGGATAAAGCATTCAACAGCCAAGGCATAGGTATAGGCCAATAAACTTGACTTTTTTCCTACTCAAAACACTTGAGCGTATTGGAAATTGAGATACTTCATACCCAGAAGAAACTTGTTACAATACCAGAACGCAAATCTGAAGGGCATGTCAGTTGAGACGGCCCTCCACGAAGTTATCTACTCGAATGAAAAGGGTTTTCTTTTTAAACAATCTACGCTAACTGTCTTCATCGATGTAGAAGGCGCCTTCAACAATATTCTTCTACATAAGTTTACGAAAATGTTAACAAATCATGGAGTAGACCAGTCCGTTTTATACTAGATTGCACACATGTTGAAGAACAGAACTGCCTTTGCCAGTCTGGGCGGAGTGAACAGAATTAAAAGTATCTACAGGGGAATCCCTCAAAGCGGTAGTTTATCACCTTTATTATGGGTGCTCATTATGGATGACCTCTTGTCAGTAGTCACCCGGATGGGGTATAAGTTGGTTTGTTATGCAGATGACATGGTGATATTAGTAGTAGTAGTAGTTATGAATGTGTTCTCTGTGGACTGGTGCAAGACGCAATCCGACTAGTCGTAGACTGGGCTACGGACTTTGGATTATCCATCAATGCACTGAAAACAGATTTTGCCCTTTTCCCTAAGAAAAGTAATGTCTCCAGTCTGGACCTTCTCCACATTGGTTTTACACGTTTGGAGCTAAAGCAGAGAGTTAAATACTTCGGTATCATACTAGAAGAAGCTTCACTGGAAACCACACCTAGAGGACAGAACGAATAGGACCCTTTGAGTATTCGCAATGTGCCGCAGAACTATAGGGAAAAACTAGGGACTCAAACCACGGATGATCCTATGGATCTACACTAGCATCTTCCGACCCATAATAACTATCGGTTCTGTGGTGTGGTGGCAAGCAATGGATCTCACCAACCCTTGTAAGTCATTGGAAATGATTCAGAGGCTGTGCCTTCTTAGCGGAAGTGGTTCTCTCAAGTCAACCAGCAATCGGGCTTTTGAGGTTATCATCAACATACATCCCGTGTAGATACGTATCAAGAAGGGGGCGTCAATCGCAGCGCTGAGGTTGCATGTCAATCAGAAATGGATTCACATTGGAGCAAGAGCTCCACACCTGACCTCGGCAGGAAGAGCGATCTCCTTCTAGAGACTATACTGAAAGCGAACTTCAATCAATAATTCCATCTAGGGGAAAATGGGCATCACACTCTGTGGTTCAACCGTTAACAAGCCCTATGGGTAAAAAATCGCCCTACACTTTGAAACCTATCTTATGGCTTTTCAGGTGGAAGTCAAGGCCATTTTTGAAGCGGGAAGGTATCTCCTTAGGGTAAGTACGGTGAACAAGGACATTGCCATTTGTTCGGATAGCCAAGCAGCTCTAAAGGCCATGTAAAAGCCGTTGTAGCCTCCAAGCTGGTACTGAGGTGCAAAACCACACAGAATTCCCTCTCGCTGTGTAACAGGGTACTCGTTGTATGGGTGCCAGGTCACAGCGATATTGGCGGGAACGAAAGAGCGACTGAGCTCGCTGGCATCGGTGCAACCTTAGAGGAATCATTCTCTATAATCGCAACATTCTTGCATCTAAAATTTTGGCCTGGGCTGACTACCAACAAGTTGCCTTTGGCTGGAGGATCTCTCGGATAGAATTATTAAGGAACTGTGGGCTAAATCTAACGCAAATCTGACGAAAAAGATATTGGGACTAAACAAGTCAACTCTGAGAACACTTGTGTCAATTCTCACTAGGCACTCTTTTCGCAGGGGTCACCTACATAAGATAAGATTTGTTGATGATCCTCATTGCAGAGGATGCGGAGAGGAACACGAAACTCTCACTCACTTCTTGTGTTACTGTCCACCTCTCTCCGGAAAGCGTTACAGATTACTTGGCGGACACCTCCTAAAAGAACTCCACGGGGTAGGCAGGGAGGGTTGGAGCTAATTCTGAATTTAGTTATAGGTCCGGCTGGGATTTATGAGCTATTGCGCTTAAATCTAGAGGGTGCGCAGTAGGCCTTGCTGTGTGTATGTTGCGTAGGTTAAATGTTGCCTTTAAAGACTGTGTCCAATTCGTTTTTGGTCTTCAAAGTTTCGATCATGTTTCTAAATTTAAGTCTATGCTACCTGGTTACTCTCTGGAGGCATTCGTTACCCGTAAATCTGTATTATTCCTCCATATTCTTATACGTCGTGGTAAAATAACTTACTTAACTGACCAGATTCAGTTCCTGCAGTCTTCACGGCATCATAAATTTTGATTCCCTGACATAACAGGCGAATTCAGGAGGGCTCTTACATTGTGCAAATAGCGCGAGTTTGGAACAATTTGCCATACAATGTACAGCTTTTGAAAGTCTTCAGAATTTAGTTAGCTGTGTTATTTATTAGCTTACACGGGATTGCTTCTGCTATTTGTTTTTCTATATTTTCTTTCTCTTCTTTTTTCATATATACATATTCTATCATTTAAGATTAATGTACCTAGTTACTTATTAAACTAATATTATAATTTTTTATTCTCTTCTTTTTTTGATCGTTTATTTTATATCTAAAGGACTCAAAATAGATATACTTTTTTAAACCTTTTAATTTAACATATACATTTATAAGATTATAAACTTTACCAGCTGATAAATGAATTAAATTGAATTGAATTGAATCTTCTTTAATGATTGATGTAATCACTTAGATCATAACTCTATTTGACTTGTCTAACTGCTAAGTGGTTTTATCCTCTACAATTGCTTGGTACCCAGAGGGATTCATAGGAGACTCACTGTACTAATCTACGTAGCAAATATGTCCGGAACTTTTCGAACATAATTTTTGAGTCTGCTACCATTTGCGATTCATATAATGTCATTCTCGATCAGAATGCTTAAGCGCCGGCATAGAGTTTTAGCCACCACTATTACCGTTATATACTTCTCTCTTGGTGTATATATCTTGGGCATATCTGCGTAAATTACCAATCTGTAAAATCTCTCTCTACCCCACAAAACCACATCATACATGGGTTACCGCGTTTTTCGTAAGCTGCGGCATATCAGCTTGGGAATCATGAATTCATTCATTCTTGAAACACGTCCAAGTAGAGATACAATAGCCATAACTATGGGAGAAGGTAAATATGTAGTAGTAGGATATGAAGTCTCTCTATCGTAGGTATATGCTTAAAGGACTACCCCAATTTTGGATACATCTGAGTATGCTCTTGATCTCTTTATATTGCATGGACTGGATGGATTGAGAAAGTGGTTGGGGCCGCGAGGGGCACTGGAACATAAGCCAAAGCAAGTCCCATTATTTACCCTCCAGACTTATGAGCAATTGCTCATAGGTTCCAACCGGACGCACTAACAAAACTGAGTATTGCCCCCGTTTAAACCTGCTTGCCGACTTCATGCAGCTCGTCCAGGAGGTATGAGCCAGGAATCTGTAGCACTTTTCCGACCGAGCCGGATAGTGAAAGAGAAAGCTAGTCATCGTTTCAAATTCCTTTCCGCAATCCCTCCATGCAAAATCAACAACAAGACTCATCCTGTAAGTATGCCCCTGAGAAAAGAGTGCCCAGTCGGAGTTTACACTAGAGTTATCAGGGCTTGATTGTTTAGTCCGAAGATCTTATTTGTTAGGTTTGGGTAGGTTTACCCCACAGTTCCTTTGTGGCTCTACACGAAGGTTCATCTAGCCAAAGGCGACTCTTTTGGCGATCAGCTCAATCCGAAATAATAGAGTCACGGTGTTTTGGTGCAATCCCGTTTATGAAGGAAGATTCCTCCGAGACTGCACCAAGATGAGCATGCTCGTCCGCTATTTGGTTCCCATTGATATTGCTGTGCCCTGGCACGCACAGAACGAGTAAGTACACTGTTATTCTAAGAGAGGGAGTTTAGGTGTTGACTTCCGCCTGGAAAACCATGACATGGCTCTCACGGTGTATGGCAATTTCCATGTGAGACTCCTCGCTAATAACGCCTGCTCCATTCTGTGAATGGCTGAAGCACAGAGTGTAATTCCCATTCTAACCTGTATGGAATTCCGGATTTAATATTGCTTTGCAGTATCGTCTCGAGAAGGTAGTCCCAAGCCCTGTCGATGTCAGGCGCGATGGACTGCACGATTTCAAAGATGGATTCGTGTGGAACTCTTCTTTCAGTGTAAATCCAGTTCCAATTAAGATGCAGTCTTAGCGCTTAATTGATTGATGCTCCGTTCGTGATATGTGTTTGTGCCTGGTGTATGTTGTGGATAACCTCAAAAGCCTGAGTGCTAGTAGACTTATGAACAGCATTTGCAAAATTATATTCAACAGTTGAATGAGACTCTCGCCAGTAGATGCCAATTAGAGTCTGACATTAATCCTAGATAATTTTCCAGATTACTGTAGACTATAATTCCCTATATCCTAAGAATTTTGATTTTACTAGTCCTTTCCTAGTAAAAGGTAACAGGGGAGTCATCCTGGAGCTCATATCGTGACTATCCACGGTACACCACATTGTGATATTGTCAAAAGTTTCTAAAACCTGCCCAAAAACCTCGCTCTCAGAGCTAACCATACGATGAAGATCACTATGTCGTTAGCATGGTCTTGTGCAAAGAGTTTTTCTCTGTTAAAACCGTACTAACATTGTATTCAACACCGCACAAAAATCCAAAAGAGCGACAATTACATTGAATGCAGCCTGTGGTGAAAGTGATATCAAGCCGCCCATTCCCTTGCTCTGCCTGTTGTATTGCACAGCAATAGTATCATAAAATAGTGGCATCAAGGAGCCCCATTCCCCTTGCCCTCCCTCCTCAACTGCACAGCAATAGAGTCACAATCACAATATGTCTTTGTTCTCTTGTAACATTGCAGGATAGCATCCCTGTGAAAAATGAATTACCTTGCAACCATGAGCAAGTCTACTTTTTCTCTCCTTCCTCGTAACAACAACAAGGTCAACCGGAAAATCCTCATCGCTGCTAACGTATATATGTACTTGCTCAATCACTGTACCGGAAATATGAAATCGATTGGAAGCTCCTTAGTCTCCGCCCTACTTAGTTTTTGTAAAGCTATCGTCTAGTTTATTGTGCGTCCCTAATGCGCTTGACATTGTTCCTTCATGAGAATCATATCTAATCTCTCTACCGATATATTCGATGCCCAAATAGAAGTTCATCCAACTAGTAATTCTCGATTTTCGATACAACACTACAAGAAAAAAAACAATCTCCTTTAAGATAAGAAAAGTATTTTTGTTTTGGAGACACTAATTTCGTCCTCTTAATCCCTGGGTAAAGGCATACAATTTTTCCAATCGGAATTACTTGTCACATAAGTCATATAATTCTTGGCTGTTTATTATAAGTCTTCAGTCGGCATCAGAGCCTCTAGCTAGTAGCTTCATATATACATAGCCTTCCATCCATAAATCTCCCATAGTACGGATATTGTTACGAAATGCTAGAATTATTGTCGTTTTCTTATGTTTCTTACAGATTGAACGTAGAAATTTATGAAATTGCGTAGAACTCATTTAATGCAGCCATAAATAAAAATCTAAGTTGAGTCTTAAGACAAAAACAGCCTGTACCACCATCCTAGACGCAGCCACACAACACTTCTTCTATATAAATCAATGCTGGGCGAAATTACGTCGCCGCGCCGGCAATATTCGAGCAACTTAAATCGATAGCACGCGCGTATGTTTGCGACAAATACCATCAATCAAATTTATCGATTCTGATATATCCTGCGGCCATTGATTGTAGTTCAAGTACACAGTACAACCACCAGGATGTGTAGTGTATGCGTTTCCTGTGTCACTTCGTGTGATAGCCGTAATTGGTTCTGATTAGATGTCAAATCAGCTGTTATATTCGTCTATTCACACAACCCGCATACATACATATAGTTTTCAACAGAAGTATAGGTAAATGAAAAGCGGAAGCAATTGAACACTTTACCATAAGACTGCCATTCCTATATGTGGGGGTATATCTATCAGGGGTTTCCAATCGATGCTATCCAAGAACTCATGCCCGCACATGTATATCTTAACCCAGATTCAACTTGAATTCCTCTACTTGAAGAAACATTATTAAAACCAATTGAAGCTGGGTAAAAGGAGATTTTAAAATCTCGTCAAGTTTGAATAAAGTTTATCCATCTAGACCCAACTTGTTGGGGCCGGGAGGGTTTCTTCAGCCATTACTTCGCATAGATGGGGATGTTCTTAGGATGAATGAATAAAGAAAAAAAAAAAGGTTTACCATGAAGGCTCAACGAATATACCGAATAGGAAGAGCAGAGTAATAATTTATTTTTCTTTTAGATGTTATTTTCTAGTAAAAAAAAAAACTTGTTTTGCTTATGTTCAGACTTTTATCGTTTTTGACTTAAGTGAATCAGAAATATTCTCTGAAAAATTTATCAAAATTTATCGCCTATCGAGGGTCATCATCTCACCGTCTTCAGATTCGATGAGCATATTATTTTGTACCTTTTTTTTTCTTCTGAAAACTTGTATGTATCTCGCCCCATTTCAGTGTTTCATTTAAAAAGGGTTCTCGATTGAGGGTTAAAAGCTTTCAAATGCAATTTTGAATTTTTTGATGTTTTTACAAAGTAACAAATTATTTTAGGTACCTACATATATGAGTATGTATGGGAATGTTTGTGTGTATGTAGAATATATATGTAGTAATAAAAAAATTACTCATCTCAACATTAGAACCGAATACGATCCATCGCAAAAGACAAATTTAGCATTAGACTAACTACTGATTAGTCGCCTTTTCATTGTTGAAACGTTATGGTTTTAAGCCCAAGTAACAATTTTGGTTTTAACATCCTAAGTAACAATTTAAATGCTATTTAGTTTTACGGAGGTTTTATAATTGTTTTATTACGGTTTTGAACTTGCTAAATAAAGCATTCTCAGATTTATTTAAACCGTTACCAAATGAGTTCAAAATTTAGGGAAATAAATTTAAACCTTGAACAGTTGATTTTAAACCATTAACAAATAAATTTAAACCTTGAACAAATGATTTTAAGCCTATAACAAATAAAATTAAACCTAAAACAAATGATTTTGAACCCTTAACAAATATATTCAAACCCCTAACGAATGAGTTTCAACTGTTAACAAAATGACTTAAACCTTTAGCAAATATATTTAAACTCTTAACAAATTTATATTTAAAATATTTAATTTCAAGTTAAGTAAGCATTTCATACAATTTTTTCTCAAATTTTGGGTGCATATATAGTCTACAATACTTCTGAATTCTTAGTGCATCGGTTAACCATCCACTGCCTTGGGAATAAGTAAAACCAAATCCATTATTAGTTGGAACTTTCATTAGGTGTGATATGTTGTATGTTGCAGGCTATCTTAGTTCACTCATGTCACCTAAAACTGAACGTGCATGTGCCTTCATTTTAGAAAACGATTTCGATAGCGATTAACATAGGCGAGAAAGGAGGCAAAAATTATAGCGTTAAATTCGTGGTTATAATCTTCGTCTTATAAAATTTCAAGCCTGTGTGGCAGAAATGATACACATATTGCTGCGATAAGTAACCAAGAATTTGCAAATTCAACTTGCAATTCCGATGGGCTTTCTCTATTTCTTTGCGAACTTGTTAAAAAATTGCAAACAAATCCATCGCTTAGTGACCCATGTTTAATTATGGATAATGCGAGAATACACGAAAGACAACAAGTTCGCGTTGTGTTATCTCAAAACAATTCAACAATAAAAGTTTTGCCTACTTACTCGCCTATGTTAAACCCTATCGAAAAATCGTTTTCTAAAATTAAGGCTAATGCACGTTCAGTTTTAGGTGATATGAGTAGAGAACAGACATAATCTTCTCTCAGTGATCGATGACTATTCCAACAATATTTTGGATTTGGTTTTACTTATTCCTGAGGCAGTGGATGGTCAAACGTTGCACTGAAAAGGCAGAAGTATTGCAGATTATTTATGCACTCAAAATTTGAGCAAAATTGTATGAAATGCTTACTTAACTTGAAATAAATTATTTTAAATATGAATTTATTAAGAGTTTAAATATATTTGCTACAGGTTTAAGTCTATTTGTTAACAGTTGAAACTCATTTGTTAAGGGTTTAAATTTATTTGTTAATGGCTTAAAATCTTTGTTCAAGGCTTAAATTTATTTGCTTAAAGTTTAAACTCATTTGTTAATGGTTTAAATAAATCTGAGAATGCTATAGTTTAATGCTGATTGTAAGTCATGCCAACTAATCTTCTAGACCAGAGGTCGTCAAACTTTTTTGTCTCGTAGACCACTTGCCGTGTTTTTTGGTTTTAGGTAGACCCCTCGTTTACCTGATATTGATTTTTTTACAAATTCATCAACTTAAAATATGCTTGTGACAGCCGGTAAAGTTCTACAAACTTTGGAAAATTTTATTTTCTAACTGTAGTGGAGTGTAGTATGAAAACTTTAAAAATCGCATGTTAAGTTTTTTACATTTATTAATTAAATTCAAATTAAAACGAACCAAATTAAACTTCAGTATCTGTTACATAAAATAGCTAAGCAAGAAATAAATTCTTCTAGTGGGAGGGATGAACCTGATGCTTTAATAATAAACTTTCAACATTTGGCATCAATTTAGTTAGGGTTAATCTCAAATCTCCTCGGTTAGTGAAGTCCAGTTTTCTTACTTTTTTTTCTTTCTTTTTTTGTTATGAGATTGGCAACCGCGCTGAAATCCCTTTCCTCTAGGTATGAGGATGGTAATGCAATTTTTTTGACAGTATGTCTTTTTGAAGCCAGAATTGCTGATATTCGTTTCGAAACTGTACCTTAAATTCTTCGTTAGTGCTTATACCGATCAGTTCCTCTTCTAATATGACATGCATTTCTTCAACTTCGCCATATGTATTGATTATCCATTGTGGTATTATCATATTTAAAACATCCTCAAACTTAGTTTCAAAATCTAAATAGAGGGCATTTAAATTTTGAACGTAGGTTGAAACATTGTCTTCCTGGCAATTTTCTCTGACAAATTGGGGAACTGGGAAAACTCGCGCCGTCCAATGTCTTGCTTCATTAGCTTAGTTCTGGCAAGACCTTTTTTGTATCAAATTTAGCCTTATTAAATTTAGTAAGCAAATCTGTTAAGTAGGCAATATCTGGTTTCAACTAGATTATATTATCTTTTAAAATTGGATCTTTAGCATCCAGAAACTCTAAACTAGTCTCAAAAAGTTCAAAAAATCTTCTCAAACATAAGCCTTTCGACAGTCATCGTACTTCAGTGTGAAGGGGTAATTGAAGAAAGTCATTTTCTTCAAACAACTGCGTAATCAACGCGTTGCTTCGGTTTACTGCATTAATGACTAATTGAAGAGATTCATGAATTTGAGCAGAGTAAGGAAACGTACACTCAACCCAAGTAACAATTTAAATGCTATTTGGTTTTACTCAGGTTTTATAATTGTTTTATTAAGGATTTCAAGTTGCTAAATAGTTTTATGGTGATTGTAAGTCATGCCAATTGGTCTTCTAGAACAATTGATTTTATTGTGATGTTTTAAATACCTCCTGAAGAGTAGTAATAAAATTATTTAGCATTTAAGTCCACTTGTACTTACAGAAGTTTTATGGCTGTCATCAATTCAACTAGGATAAAACCATTAAGCACCAAAATAGGAATTAAATACTACTTGATTTTATTAAGGTTTTATAGCATGCGCCAAGACTATTGTATTAAGCTTTGACAAAACTTAAAAATAAGACTCATGAAGGTTATATTAAGAAGCACGGATGGCTACTTTAAGTCAAATTTATAGGACAATTTGGTCTGGAGAGCTACTGGGCTATGTAGGAATCTATCATAAAACTATTATACAAAGAGGTTCTTAAAATGCATTTCAAAATTCTTTCACAAAATCATTTTAAGATTAAGAGACTTAGTCAAATGCAGTATAAACCTAGTACGTCTCTCCAAGTGTCTTCGTCTTCGTTATTATTTTTCGAGCTATCCTATGTGATATAATCAGTAAATTTTCAATCGCCGTAAAATTTCCTATATTAAACTGTTAAAACTGCACTTAAAAAAAATTGAATTACATTCCAACATATTAAATTATTATAAAGTGGAACATATAAATCTATTTAGTTCTATTATTATTAATATGGATTTAAAGATCACTTTTATTTTGAAGTTTCAAGTCTAAAAGGTTTGCTTAAATAGTATTATTTTAGTATTTCCAATGCCTTTTTATCTTAAAAAAGGATTGAGAAGTAGTTTTAAGATGGTTTTGATAACGATATGGGGATAGATTGATGAGTTCAAATTACGCTTTTAGTTTTATGAAAGGTTTTATAGAGGACTGCAAATCATCGCAAAGAATAAGCCAGATAAGACCAACAAGGCTTAATATAGTTTTAAAAAGAGGCCCTCATAGCTTATTGTAGCGTGCGCCCTTTTAGTTTTACAAGAGGCTTTTTATGGTCATATTATTGCTGGGTTGAATATATAGATTTCTCACAAGTTTTATGAAATAGTGTAGACAACGTTACGTAGGCTATATTAAAACTAAAATTGTTACTTGGGAGCTGCGCACACGAATGACTCATGAGTAATTTACGACTCACGTGCGTAATTCAATATAAGAAAGCGCATACTCATGTGCGCACATGAAATTTCTCACTACTCATTACTCACGGGTGAGTAATTCAAGGGAAGAAAGCGCCCACTAGCGAAGAAAAATGTTAATATTAATTATCCACGTTTTCTTCATAAATGAAATTGCACACAAATTGGAAATGAGCAATGAGAAATCTCGTGTGCGTTTTCTTCGCTGGAATTACTCACGCGAGTTAGAAAATTACATTTATCTTCGGATAAAAAATAAAAAAAAAAATAAAAAAAACAACCAATTTATTAATTGAAATATATATATGTTTTATTTATTTATTCACTTTCAACTTAACAAACAAAAATTGGCACAGTGTCTCACTGGAGTGAGAGCTTTTCTAGTAATTCTTAACTATGATGTTACCGACATTAAACTTCCGACAGAACTGAGCTTATTACATTCTAACTGTTCTTCACAGCTTTTTCTTTACGAAAAAGTGTGAGAACGTTTATTAGCTTTTTTTGATATACATTGTGAGAACTTATGAAGTTTATCCGAATGGGTAAACTTATTGTTGCCACAGATTTGCGACGGAAGAATGTGTTACGTTACTTATGACTTTATATATTTTTCCTTTAGTTCTTCTAGATTAAAATGTTGTGATGAATACAACGGATTTGTGTATTCATCACTTTTATTGTGGGAAAGTGTATCTTGTAACTTAACTCGCTTGAGTAATTCACTCATGTGCGTGAGTGGAATACGCAAGAAAATCGCACACGACTCATGAGTATGTGTGCTTTAATCGCACACAATTTATTGCGTTTCCGTACACTGATTTTTAGCAACTAAATGTTGTCGATGGATGACTCTAACACCCCGATACATTTTGTTTTAAATAGCTTATAAATCCACAATAACGGCAAACCATGTCAGGTGGTCCATCTGTAGCTACTCATATTATATTTCATAAAGGGATTACTTTTTCCGTGTAGTAATCCTTCACAACATTAAATATTGATCTATAATATAACGAACATTTGCAAACAATAATGCTTCATTGCCAGGTAAAGTTGACTCGTCAGCTGTATAGAGAAATGGGTCGGTTGCAATTAATTACATAAGAAGCTTTAAATATTGAAACTCATTTTATGAATACGTCTTTCAACTGTGTTGTTGCTTAATAGAATTCCTTTAATGATATCAGATGCAGGTTTGTATGGAACAGTTTTTAAAACTTCTTCAACGGCTGGCAAAACAAAATTTTCTCCGATAGTATGCGGTTTTCCGGATTTAGATATTGTAAGACACCCACAAACCATCAACGTCTCTTTATGAAGTCGAAGCGAACATCCTGTCCACCGTATTTTATAGTTTTTCCTTGAGTGTTTGAAAGTATTTCAAATCCTTACCTATTTTATCAGGGTGACATCTTCTCAGATGATCCTCCAGCTTAGATGGTTTCATAGCTGATATGGACCCCTTGCAGGTCGTCGACGACTCCTGGGGTCGATATAGACCACTTTGGAGATCACGGTTCTAGACCAATTGATTTTATTGTGATGTTTTATAAACCACCTGGAGAGTAGTATAGTATATAATAATGAAATTGTTTAGCATTTAAGTCCATTTGTACTTATAGAAGTTTTATCGTTGTCAACAATTCAACTAGGATAAAGCCATACAGCAGCCAAATAGGAATTAAATACCGCTTGATTTTACTATGGTTTTATGGCATCCTCCAAGACTATTGCATTAATATTTGATAAAACTTAAAAATAAAACTCATGAAGGTTATATTAAGAAGCACGGAGAGCTACTTTAAATCCAATTTATGAGATAATTTGGTCTAGAGAGCTACTGGGCTAGTATACGCGGAGGTTTTAAGAATGCAATTCAAAATTCTTTCACAAAATTATTTTAATATTAAGAGGCTTAGTCAAACTCTCTACAAACGTTGTATACGGCTTTTCAAGTGCCTTCGTTATGTGACATGCAAGAATATTGTAATTCCATTCTAGGTCTGATGTAAGACTTGTAGCGCTAGATTTGACGAACTGAAATATTTCTTACATCTTTTAAGAAACCCAAGATATTTTCTATGCTTCTTTGGCAACAGAGAAGATCTGTCCGGGTTAACTTATTGGAAGTATTAATGCCAAAAATTCTTAGTGACAGTGAATCAAAAATTAATGCTCCATAAAATGAAACGGAAGTGGTTAAGTGATGTTCTTCCTTTAAAGAAATGATGAATCATTGGAATGATAGATTTAAAATTATAAATTAGATTATAAATGATTACACGTCAAGAAGAAATCGACAAGTCAAAATATAAAAATAAATAGATTTATGCAAGAATAAGTAACATTATCTGATTGTATCTATAGACTTAGAACGGTTTTAACTGCGTTCAAATAGATTTGAAAAAGAGCACCGGTTTTATTACCAACTAAATTAAAGTCAAACACGTTTATTTTGCCTTTATATGATGATGATGATTTAAAGCTTTTTATGAATAAAAATACCCTTTGAAGCTTCAATAGGATTTGAATAGTCTGGAATCCTGGTGTGTGACAAATTCATTCGAACTAAATGCCTCTAAATGCAAAGCTACGTCATCTTACCATTTGAAACATCACATATCCTTTCGTTATAGTGTCAGAAATGTTATTTTTGGCAGACCTTCAAGTATAACTGATCTAGGTGTAATATTTGATAAGAAGATACCGTTTAAAGAGCATATCGATTATGTTATATCTAAAACTTTTCATTTGCTAGGATTGGCAGACAGGTGAATTTAAAGATCCTATAACATTAAAATCTTTGTATTTTTCATTAGTACTAAAATAACTCATATTACATGTATTGAGCGGATTCAAAGAAAATTTACATGTTTTGCTGTGTCTAAACTAAATTGGGATCTTACGTTGGACTATAAATCACGTTGTCTTTTATTAGGATAGCATTCTTTAAAAACAAAACAAAAGCTGTTAGAAAATGCAATTATTGGAGTTATTTCTCTGCCATTTGTATTATACTCAGTAATTTATTCTGATTTTAGTATTTTTTTGGATAGATATTCGAAGAATGGGTTCCCTCAATGTAATACTGTTATTCAATTGAAACACCTGAAGTTTTCATTCTTTTGTAAAATCAGGATTTTTTTGCAGCTCTCTTGAATTTTCTATTTTTTAAAAGAATGTCATAATAATTTAATTTTTTCGAGTAGAGGAAAAGGGGTTGAAAATGTAACTTTTTCTAAGAATTTCCCTTTCTTCTACCTCGAATTGCACCTGGTAAAAAATTTCGAATTCTGAAAATTTAAATTTTTCGAAAATCAAATTTTTTTTTTAATTTATGTATTTTAATTTCAATTTTATGAAATACAGGGTGCTTCCCACTAGGAGGTCAATAGAGCGGAAGGTGATAGTATTCACCTAGACGAACCAAACATTGTATGGCATGGGGGGTGGGGGCATATCAACGGTTTAGGAGTTACAGGGTGATTAAGAAAAAAAATATTTTTTCACAAAACACCCTGTTTCTTCAAAACTACAGGGCGTACTGTCACAGTTAACAGCTCATTATATGCAGAACTTCATGGCCAGCTCAAACAGCTGCACACTCCTCTCCCATCAAGAATAATGGTTGTCCAAATTAAAAATTTCGAATATTCTTATGTTTTTATAATTTATCCTCTATTATTTTTGCAAAAATGTCGTTGACATAACTTTTTTTTAATAAAAACTGTAAACTGTAGACTTCCCTCTTTAATGTGACCTATTACACACAATGTGCTATCTGAAGCCCTTAAGAGTTACTAGCTCTAAACCTATTCTCAAACCTATTTTCAATCTTATTCTCAACGACAATCTGCTCCCTCAGCACGTCATTTTAATAAAAAATATCGTATAATTTCGGTGTGGCCTGAATAGGTTAAGAGTTAATAACTTTTTATCAGCTACATTGGGTGTAATAGGTCAACTTAAAGAAGAGAGTCTACAGTTTACAGTTTTCATAAAACAAAGTTATGTTAATGACCTTTTTGCAAAAATAATAAAGTTTAAATAAAAAAAAAGGTAAGAAAATCCGAAATTTTTAGTTTAGACAACCATAATTTTTGATGGAAGAGGGTTGTGCAGCTCGTTGAGCAGTCGTTCGAAGGCCCATGAAGTTTTGCATATAATAAACCCTTAACTGTGACAGTGCGCTCTGTAGTTTTTAAAATACGGGGTGTTTTGTGACAAACCAAACTATCTTTTTTCTTAATCACCCTGTAACTCATAAATGGCTGATAGCCCCCCCCCCCCCCTCCCCCACCTGCCATACAATTTTTGGTTCGTCTAGATGAGTACTGTCACCTCCTGCTCTATTGACTTTCTAGTGGGTAACACCATGTATATTCCGAAAACCATTGGCAAAATCTAAGAATAAAACTATTGTTTTGATGGGGGATTGAGCGAGGATGTAAGATAGCTAGCTCAGCCGAGGTTTTCAAGCTTATTTTTACTAATAAAGAAGAGCTAGCTAACTTTGAGCAATAATTCACTAGCTTCTGAGCTAGCTCACCAGTTCAAGTTAGCTCTATTTATACAAACTCACTAAGAAAAATAGCTACGCTAGGGCCCCGAAGGGTCCCCGAAAACTTAGGCGAGAACAATGCCCATTGCTCATCCTTCAGACTTACGATCAATTTCTCATAGGTGTCAACCGGACGCTCTTGCAAAGTTATGAATTGGCCCCAACACTCTTTGATTGATCTCGTCCATGGGCCGGATTCTGTAAGTTGGAGAGTTGAGGAGTTTCGTAGATGAGAATTTTCATTTTACCCCAATTGAAACTTCCTAACTTTCCATTCCCGATTCTCTAACATACTTACTTAGGGAGTTAGGGAAAACGTGAGAAGTGTAGCAATATTGGAAGAACGGCTAACTCTGTGTGGTAAGGTCGTAGAGCATTGATGTTTTTTTCGACGGATTTGGGGTCAGGTGACCAATTTCTGCGGGAGGAGTTATTGGGGCTGGGAGTTGTAGCACCCTACATTGAGGATTATCTAAGATACGTCATGTTTCACATCAGATTAAGGATGGTGAACCGGGCAATCGAGTAGTATAGTTTTTTTTATCATTTTAACGTAATAGCTGACATTTTACCGCCAAAAGACGGATTTCTTTCACTTGGGTCATATACACCCCAGTTCCTACATTTTGCATATCTTTCTCCCGTTCTTTGTTTCACATCAATTAGTACTCTGTTGTGAACATTTTTCTCATGGAAAATGAATTTCCACGACGTACCAATTCTTCATAATGATAAGTTCAAAATATATGTATCCAATTTTGTACCAAAAAGCGGCCATTTTTTCATCATAAGAAGGACTGATTCACTTTTGTTGCAGTTATGTCCAAAACGTCTTACCGAACTCAAAAATTATTTACATATAAAATTAGGGGAGAAAATTCAGATGCTATTTCATCCTAAATACAAGCTTTAACGTCCATATTTAAATTTTTTATAGCATCTCTTCTGTACTTGAAGATGAACGAATTGACCATTTTCGCGTGATTTAAAATTTTTAGCGGGTACCTTGATACACCAAAATCCATATCTCTCAGTAAGTATTGCAAGGATTTCCATAATTTGTTTTTGTAAATATAGCCAGGATATGCGGTGAATCTATAACTTAATTTAAAAATTCCCAGGTATACAGCTACCTTCACAACACATAATAATAACAGATAATACAGTCAGTTGAGAAATATTCTTTTTTATTCGCCACAACTAACACAGTCGAGAAATTTGCCGAGTTGAATAGAGAGTTTGGTAATTCTCAATACAAATTCCCCGAGTTGAGAGTTAAGTGTCAAAAGAACTCGCATCTTCACAACTCCACAACTATCCGTGTTAGTGAATCTGACCCCATGTGGTGTGAGAGAGCCGGACAGTTACAAAGAAAGTGAGTCATTGCTTGGAATTCCTTTCCGCAATCCCTACATGTAGGATCATCAAAAAGTCTCATCCTGTACAGGTGACCCCTGAGTAAAGAGTGCCCAGTGAGAATTGACACTAGACTTCTCAAGGTTGGCTGGTTTAATCCCAAGATCTTTTTCGTATGTACTTAACTTACCTTTCTATACCCTAGATGAAATCTATAGGGTATACTAAGTTTGTCATTCCGTTTGTAACACCTCGAAATAATGATGGTAGAGGAAAATGGATTCGATACCCACGCATAATATTAAAAGTTATTTTGATTTTCGCATGTCCGTCCGTCCGTCCGTCTGTGCGCACGATAACTCGAGAACGCGTATACTTAGAGTGCTGAAATTTTGTGCACGCACTTTAAAAAAAAAGTAAAATTAAGTTCGAAAATGAGACAAATCGGGCAACTCCTTCGTGGGGTTGCCATACAAAAATTTCGTTTTCCGCTATATATTTGGGCACTGCCTGAGAACGCGTTGACGTAGAGGGCTGAAATTTGGTACATGGTGTTTTCATTGTACTAGCAAATAAAATTTCAAAAATGGAATAATTCGGGAAACTCCTTCTTGGTGTTGCCATATAAAATTTAGGTTTTTTACGTATACACTAAAAATTCCCTAAGAATACAAAAGCCTAAAAAATTGGTTATAATAATTTTTTCTGCCCGACAAACCATTCTAAACATCTATGCGAAAAACCACTTCAAAAATTAAACTTGAACAGAAAGGTGACAATACGAAATTTCATAAGGGCATTTATCTAGGGTATCATAAGAATTGGTACTAGACCAATTCTAGCTTTTTTACTTGTTTCTAGTTCACATTTTGAAAAGGCAAATTAATGGAAATATAAAAAAGAAATTAAGTGAAAATTTACATTATTTAAATTAGCTCACTTCTGGGCTAACTTAACAATCTGAGTTTTCTGAACAATTTGAGCTAGCTCATTTCTAAAATAGGTTATCATTTTAAGCAAGTTCAACAAGAAAATGAGCTGAGGTAATAACTCAAGATCGGAGGTTTGGCATTCCTATGAGAGCTACAGAGATTTTAAATATTATTTATAGTTTTTATTTTAGGAAGGGCAAATTTTTGTTAAATAATGCACAGGTTGCAACCTACAACTTTGACTAAAGAAACAATTTAAAATTTCTTTAAATATCTCTCATTTTGTTGATAATACCCACCCAGTGGGGTTTTTTTGGTATTCTGTGATCGCTTTTATTCCGCATTCTTCAAATCTGTGAAGAAGAATCTACGAATTTCTTAATTTTTGGCTGTGTCAAGTATTTCAATTTTTCCCTCCGAATTATCTACTAAATTGATTTGAATTTGATTCTATTTTTGTGAATATCTTAGAGAGCGCTAGTAATATCAGATTATTATTTAAAAGAAGACTAACTGTAAACAAATAAAGAATGAATTAACTTTCATTAGAAAATCTAAATTCATTTAACGAATGAAAGCTGAATTTCAAGTGCTGCTGTTAATGTTAAGTTCTGAATAGCGATCGACCCATTAATGAAATACGAAATGGAAAAAATGTTGATAATAGAGAGAAATTTCTAATCTCTGGCCCAATTGAACCAGAAACAAGAGGGCGAACATTTTATCCAAAAAGGGCGAGTTGCTGTTTTCTGGGGCAAGCAGCGAAAAATGCCAGACGGAAAAATCAAATGATTTAAAAAAAAAGAGACAACAAAATTGAGGTCGATAAGTCTTAAAATCGAAATTATCGAATTGGAAACTGAAGTACTGAGCAAAAGTTATAAATAAAAGGGAGAAATACACCGCATACGTGGATTTTCCATTGACTTAGTCAGCATAGGCAAGGCTGGCGACTGTGTACTAACAAGAGAAAACTCTTTCTAACAGGAAATGAAAAATTGCAGTTGACCTTGAAATGGGCACCATTATGAATGACAAAACCAAAACACTTAAAAATCATTCTGTCTAACAAATTGAAGACAAATGTGTAAAAAATAGATTGATAAAAATTATAAAAATTCTTAGTTACACACACACACACACACACACACACATACACAAATAATATTACCTATAAAAAAAACATATCTTTTTACATTAATATTTGCAATAAAGGGAAGAAGGTTTCCATGTATGTATATGTATTATTAAAAAAAAAGCTGTGACCTAAAAATTTGCTAATTAAAGGAATTTTAATTTTATTTTTAAATATACGTAATTTATTTATGGTCCACCCTGTAGAAGTATAACACATATTTTTACCGTGTTCTGAATAACATTTACGGAATAGAGATAGCAACATTAAAACAATGATAAAAGTGAAATGAAGAATAATTAGATCCAACTTTCTTTCATTTCACTCTGAAATTTTTTAGGAAGGAGAAATGGATTTGACAGTTCTCATTTCCCAATTGAAATTTTCTGCCGTCACGGAATGTGAATGAAAAATTGTTTTCTGAAAATTGTGTTTGTCTTTAAATTTTTTGTCTTAATTAAATTAAAATGTCAGTCCCAATATTTCCAGTGCGGTAGGTTTAATTAGTTTTGAACACAAAATCATTCAAAACAAAAGTACGCTTTTGCCATAAATACATGCAAAAACCACTACATCGTTATTCGCCAGTGTGTAAAAAATACCGTGCTTGAAAAATATAAATATTTCCCCTTCAGAAAAAATCGAATTTATTTCTCTCTGTCACACACATGCTCAATTTCCATAAAGCTACATGCAATTCTTTCTTACAAAATTTGCATTCATTTTTTATTTTATTTATTCAAATAACGTCCTACTCTGATGGGTAATCTCCTTCTATTGAACAGCTGTTCAAGAGATTTCCTTTGTTAATATACGATCGCCACACGCGGTTGGCACCAATTAAAATTAAAAATAAAACTAAAATTTAAATATGATCCCACAAATAAAAAACTAAGACTCATTTCATTAATAACTGACCATTCTAATTCTAAATAGGGCAATTAGAATAAGAGTAGTCGAATGGATAGATGGATAGATTGAAGAGTGGTTGAGTCCACCGGATGGGGGGGGGGACTCTAGAACGTAGACCACGACAAGGCCCATTGTTCACCCTTCAGACCCATGAGCAATGATCATAGGTCCCAACGAGACGCTATTATAAACCATAAAATTGGCTCCCAATCCCCCCTACTGACCTCATGCAATTCATCCAGGAGGTGTGAGCCATAGAATCTATAATGCCTTCCGGAGATAGCCAGACAGTGACAAAGAAAATGAGTCACCGTTTCGGATACCTATCCGCATCCTCTATATGTCGGATTATCAACAAATCCTTACCTGTGTAGGTGACACCTGAGAGAACAGTGTCCATTAAGAATAGACACCAGAATTCCCAGGGTACGCTTCTCAGTCCTAGTATCTTTTTTTTTAATCCTGGGTTGGGTTTACCCACAATGCCTTTGTTGTTCTACCCGCTAACGTCTCAAGTCACAATTGTAAAGACAAGGTGTCCCGATATGACCCCAATTGTGGAGGATGGTGACTCCGAAGCAGCTTTTTCGTTTTCACCAACATCGCGGTGACCAGGTATCCAAAGAACGAGTACCCTTTTACACTGAGTGAAGAAATTCAGGGTGGTCTGACACTCTAGTACTAAGTTGGAGGTTGTGAATGGCTTCGACAATGCCTTGACAGCCGCTTGGCAGTCCGAGCAGATGGTAATTCAGTATTTGAGCCAAGGAGGTTCCTTTCCGCTTCAAGATTGACTTTGACCTTCACCTGGAAGACCGTAACATGGCTTTCCAGGTGTATGGCAAGTTCCAGAAGATGCTCCTCACGGAAGACCCTTTTCCGGTGTTGTCTTCCGATTTGCAGCTGTCTGTATAAATTATGATGTCTATCAATGGGTGAAGCACAGAGCGTAATGCCAGTTCATAGCTAGATGAAATTTTCATTTTAAACTTGCTTATCAGCATGGTCTCGAAAAGGTGGTCGCTCTCCCTGTCGATGTCAGCTACGATGGACCGCACAAAATCGCAGCGCTGCGATAGGGGCACTGGGTGTATATTGAGGATAACCTCAAGAGCACGAGAGCTGGTTAACTTGAATGCGCCGCTTACACTAAGTAGGCGCAATCTTTGAATCTTATCCAGTATCTTACGATGATTGGCATAATCCATTGCATTCTACCATACCACAGAGCCATAGGCTAATATGGATCGGATGACGCTAGTGAATATCCATAGGATCATCCGTAAGTAGGCGCAATCTTTGAATCTTTTCCAATATCTTGCGATGGTTGGCATAATCCATTGCATTCTACCATACCACAGAGCCATAGGCTAACATGGATCGGATGACGCTAGTGAATATCCATAGGATCATCAGCGGCTTGAGTCCCCACTTTTCCCCTATGGTTTTGCGGCACATTGCGAAAGCTCTAACCGAGTAGAGCCGATTGGGGGCAGTTTCAAACTTATGATGTTTCTTTTTTTGGTAAAAAGGAATGGATCGGTGTTCGAAGGATTGATGCATAGTTAGAAATTTGAAGCGACTAGTCGGATCGCGCTATGCACCAGTCCATCGAGATCTGATTCATAACTTCCGGTGACTAAAATCACCAGGTCATCTTCGTAACATACCGTTTTGTACCCCATCGGGGTGAGAGTTAGATAGAAATCGTTAATAATGAGCACCCACAATAAATGTGATAGACTACAACCTTGTGGTATATCCATGTGGACATTTTTTACACTACTTACCCCACCCAGACCGGCGAAGACGGTTTTATTTTTCAAAATATGTGCAATCCAATATTTTTGGGACTAGTTGACGCCATTTTTTGTTACGGTTTCAGTAAAATTGTGTAATAGAAGTACATTATTAAAGCTCCTCCTACTTCGATGAAAACAGCTAGAGTAGATTGTTTAAAGTGGAAGCCCTTTTCAATTGAGCGTATGACTTCATGAAGGGCCGTCTTAACGGACCTCCCTTTAAGTGCGCGTGCTGATTTTGTGACAGGCTGCTTCTCGGAATGGAGCGCCGCAGTTCCCAATCGCAAATGCGTTCTAATGTTATTAGTAGGAAGGAAGTCATAATTATTGGTCTATATGCCTTGGCTGATGAGTAATCTACCTGACCAGCCTTGTGGATAAGCACAACACGGAGTTCCTGCACAACATCGGTGTGTAACCCAGCTTCATGCAAGCCCTGAAGAGCAGGGCTAGATTATAAGTCAAAAAGTCTCCCAAAATTTGGAGAAGGGCCGGAAAATGCCGTACTTGCACGGGCTAAGTATACCTACCATTTTAAAAATTCATTAAATCTTAAATATAATAGTAAATTCGAAACAATAATTACTACCCAAACTTGTTATCAAAAATTAATTCAAATCCAAAATTCCTATAATACCTACCTAGGTTTATCTATACATACCTACTGCCCCCATTTAGACACATATTTATGTATGTTTGATATTAAAATTTTCTTGAAAACATAAATCTATTTCATTTTTGATGGTGGTACATTTATAATGCTCGTTAAGCCATATAGCTTACACTAACAAATATTCTTACCATACACCGCATATCCATACATATGTACATATATCATAATAATATCTATTCAGAAGACTGTCTATCTTTATTCTCAATGAATGGCATATCTACTATCTTGTATGAAGAAATGAAATTCTCAAAATCCCATTAAGCTACCACCCAAAAGCTTCCTCCATTCCAAATGATGATATATGTTATCATGATACCACACCCAAAACTTTATTATATTCTTAAAGTCATATGGTGCCAGGATCGATTTAAAATATCCTCCTCTCATCGGTAAGCTGTACCTATATATACCTAAATAACTGTACCTATCATGTTCGGTACTGTACATTTGAAAAAGCCTATCAATTTTTTTTTATATTTACTACGAGGATATCTCCATAAAATTTCTCACTGAATGTGCAGATTTTTTTGCGGATGGTTTTTTTTTATCCAAAGGAAAAAGCACGTAAAATTTTACCAAAAAATTCAAAGCATATTTACGGTTTGAATGAGATTTACAAATGTACAGATATATGTATATATATACCTGCATTAGATACGTGATGTTCTACAAGGCTCAGTACTAGTACCTGAACTTTTTTTTTATTTTATTTAACTACTACGAGCTATATACGCATAGATTTTACATTCAAAAATATTATTCAGTTGCCAGTTAAATTTCAAGCAGTAATAATGAGAAAATTAATGCAAAAAAATAAACCCAACTTTATTCGCGCTCCAGTTCCACGCCACTCATATCTATGTAATATACGATTGCTAATGTGTTCCTTCTGCGTTCACAAAATCAATAGGGGAAAAGATTCAAAAAATTAATAAACATTTCATGAGGCAACATCACTTGATTAAGTAAACCAGAGCGAAACCGAGAATATATGTTTGCTGTCCACTCATGACATATTTAAAATTCCGGAGGACATGCAAACATAAACAGGCTGCCACTCATCGCGCACATTGAGGAAGGATCCAACATGAAATTCTGACTTTTGTGCGGGACATGAAAATATCTTGCTCCTAACAGGCTATGAGAGAATATTTGTAGGTATGTGTGTAGGTACGGTGAATATATACCCGGATTCAAGTTTAAATAAATAGGGTGGTATGGGTGTTTTATTTAACTTCAAATTTCATGTCACTCCCCTCATGAGTTTTGAGTTTTCCAGTTTTACCACAGTGGGAGAGATACAAAAATGATTTTCCACCATTTTTTTACATTTCATCTCCTCATTTAGAGTGCCCCCCCCCCCCACGCTCGCCATTCAATTTCTACTATCTAGAATGACCTTTTTGCTATTTTCCCACTATTTACGTAAAATTGCGCGTCGTCCACCACGCTGCTAATTGGAATCCTGTCCATATTGAAGTCAGGTCCTTGGTCGAATCAAGTTTCTATTCGCGAAGTAATTTTCTGTATAATTATGGGAAAATGTGAGTCTGTTCTCAATCGATATCTTTCAAAATTAAACATTTAAATCCACCTTTCTTGTCAGATGTAATCACAAGCTATGATATAAGGGGGTTTGGGCGGGAGGAGCTGGGAAGGAAGGTTTCAGTCTCTTTTATTTTTAGGTTAGAAAGAAAGTAAGTAGAGCAATTCTAGTTCATTATATCCAGCTAAACTCTTATTAGACGATACGGAAATATCTAGATATAGAAAGCTATAATAAACGTGTGTATCGACTTAAGCTGACTTATACTTTAGTTCTAAATTAATAATTGCCTGCATCAGAGTGAAATACTAGATAGAGCTAGCTAGATTCGTACGCGATTGGAACATTATGTATCGCATAGGAAATCCCCCAATCGAATCGACTGAATAATTATTATTGATGTGAGATTTATTTATGGAAATTTGTTGAAACGTTTTTGATTTACTATGCTTTGTTTGAATAACATTTCGAATATGTAGCTGTGTGGGTTCATTCTAAAAAAAAATGTATTGCTCTTCTCTGGATTGGACTGATTTAATGGATGAGAAATTAATTATTGATATTACTACAAGTTTGAAATTAATTTAATATATTCATTTTTGGCTGATTTTCACCTTCTCTGGTAGTATTAGATTCCGCAATATTTTTAACTCTGTTGGTAGTAGTGGGTTGTCAACCTAATAGTTGTGGGTGAACTGAAGACGGCAGCCGCGGATATAGATACTTCCACATAGAGTGTGAGGTGGTAATCGTATTGTTCGGTGGGTTTGACACTGATTATAGTGGGCTGAATTCTCCTATCAATTTAACCTAAGCGCGGGTGGTGTAGCATCACTGAGCGAAGGGCTGCATGGCTAAGAAAGAAGTTAGTCGTTAGTATTCGAGCTCTGGATACCAGGCGACCACCACTTTTAAGTTAACCTTCCAGCAGTAAAATGGAGCTCTACTGTAGGTGATTTTCATTTTTCGCCCTACTCGTTGGAATCAAAATTGATCCAACTTAAATCATAACAAGTGAAAAAGCTAGAATTGGTCTAAGACAAATTCTTATGATACCCTAGATGAATGCACGTATGAAATTTCATATGGTCACCCATTTGAGCAATTTTGATTTTTTGCATTGGTTTCTCACATATATTTCTAGAACGTCTCGTCGGAAAGAAAAAAATGATTATAACCAATTTTATAGGAATTCTTATTCTGAAGAAGTTTTTAGTACAATAAAAATGTATAGGACTGATCGTTTTCAAAGTATATGTAAAAAACCAAAATTATTATATAGCAACACCAAGAAGGGGTTGCCCGATTTAGGCCATTTTTGAAATTTTATTTGCTATTTGTATGAAAACACAGCGTACCAAATTTCAGCTTTCTATGTCGACGGTTTCTCAGGTAGTGTCCAAATATATCGTGGAAAACGAAATTTTTGTATGGCAACCCCACGAAGGAGTTGCCCGATTTGTCTCATTTTCGAACTTAACTTTACTTTTTTTTTAATGTCCGTGTACAAAATTTCAGCTTTCTAAGTGAACGCGTTCTCGAGTTATCGTGCGCACAGAGAGACAGACAGACAGACGGACGGACGGACATGCAAAAATCAAAATAACTTTTAATATTATTCGTGGGTGTCCAATTCATTTTGTTCTACCATCATTATTTCGAGGTGTTACAAACGCAATGACAAGCTTAGTATACCCCTATAGATTTCATCTAGGGTATAAAAAGGAGAGATTTTACCTCAAAAATACCAGGCTTACTATCGCAAAAAATCTTATATTGGTTGTGTGAATATGACTCCGCCCTGTTTTGTTAAAATAAGACACATTTGATTGTTTAAGAGAAGTTTGTTCAAAGTATGCTCCAACGGCAGCTACAACCTTCGCCAATCTTTCCTGGTCTTTTGAGCTGATTCAATTATCAATCCATATTTTGATACTTTTGTATGAAGTGAACCGTTCTCCCGTAAGATGATTGCATTGTTTGGAATTATCCGCATGAGCTATATGACGGGTGGAGTAGCACTTCCCACTCCTGTCCATCTAAATATGTTTTCACTACTTGAGCGGTATGCGGTATGTGCGGTATGCGATATGACGTTCGATATCTCTTTCTTTCTTTCAATTCATATGGAGCCCAGTTAACAACTTTTGAACCACTCCCATTGCTTTTAAAGATTTTGCAACAGTTGATCATTCAACATTTAAGGCTGCAGCCAAATCTGATTGAGTTTAGCAAGAACCCTTTGCCAATACTGCTTCCAATTCAGAATGCTTCAGAAAACCGACATTTTCAAAGAGGTAAAAACACTTGTTGCTTACACTTCAACCAAATGTCAAGTAGTGCGTTTGACAGCTGGCATAAAGTCCTATCGAATACAAGTGTTGCCATTTATTAATACATGTAACCAGTTCTAAAAACGACATCTGTTTTAAAAGGGCGGAGTCCTATTTACACATCCAATAGAATGTGACCTTAAATCTCAGCGATCCGAAGTGATATGTACGAATTAGGAGGAGTCTTTGTTTGCCGAGCCTCAATACAAGTAGGTACCTATGTACTTCAAACAAAAACTGGAATAACACACGCACAAAACTGATGTAAAATAAAAATTATAATAAATATAATAATAATTGGATTTATTGGGCCGCAAAGATACGCGGAAATCATCTCCCTTTGTCTACTGCTCCTTATATATCCACCCTGTCTGCCTAAGAAATCACAAAATGCTATGAAGATTTATCCTCTCTGCAGCTTACCTATATAGTTAGCATTCGCAGTTTTATTTAAACCAAGAGCAAATAAGTTTAAGCCAAGAGTAAATAAGTTTAACCCAAGCACAAATAAGTTTAACCCAAGCACAAATAACCTTAACCCAAGATTAAATATGATTAATCCAAGAGAAAATAAGTTTAAGCCAAGAGTAAATAAGTTTAACCCAAGCACAAATAAGTTTAACCCAAGCACAAATAAGCTTAACCCAAGATTAAATATAATTAACTCAAGAGCAAATAAGTTTAAGCCAAGCGTAAATAAGTTTAACCCAAGCACAAATAAGTTTAACCCAAGCACAAATAAGCTTAACCCAAGATTAAATATGATAACCCCAAGAGCATATAAGTTTAACCCAAGAGTAAATAAGTTTAACCCAAGCACAAATTAGTTTAACCCAAGCACAAATAAGCTTAACCCAAGATTAAATATGATTAACCCAAGAGCAAATAAGTTTAAGCCAAGAGTAAATAAGTTTAACCCAAGCACAAATAAGTTTAACCCAAGCACAAATAAGCTTAACCCAATATTAAATATGATTAACCCAAGAGCAAATAAGTTTAACCCAAGAACAAACATATTTAATCCTAAATACTCCATAAGACATTTTAATACAAAAGCTTCCAATTTCAATTCAAATCAAACATTTCGTTATTTCATTTTGTCATTATTATTGTTTTCAGGCTTCAAACATTGACATTAATATAAACAATATTCGAAATTTCCGATCAGTGCAAAGGCTGCTCTTCCATTGCCTTATGAATGAGTAAAACCATATCCATAACGTCACTGGCGCACCCAGTCGGTGTAATTTGTTGCAGGCTATCTTCAATAATTGCTAGAATGTTACGCTCTCTACTTACATCACCTAAAAAAACTTCTAGTGCGTGCGCCTTCATTTTAGATTTTTCTATTGGGTTAAGCATCGGAGAATATGGAGGCAAGAATTTTAGATTCGAATTCGTCGAAGATAAAGCATCGTAAACCTGCTGTGTTTTATGAATACTCGCCTTATCCATAATTAAGAACGCGTCTCTGACAGAAGACGTGTCGTCTGGAGCTTTTAAACAAGAAAAATTCAAAACCTTTCGGAATTACACGTACGCTAAAATATTAAAATGAAGTATTCATTGGTTATTCATCGCTGAAATTAATGTCACATTTCTCCCTCGTACTGCTGGAACTACAACCCGAGCTCGGATGCCACTCCATGAGCGCGCCTGCGACCTTCTATGATGTTAGTTGAAGCCTCACTCATCAATGAATACCATCTTATCTCTACTCCCCAAGCCCATTCCGAAAACTCTCGGGCATAGATTTTCCTCAACTGTGTGGTGCGTGGCGAATTCATCTGCTCATTTTCTATTGATGCTAATTTCAATGTTAATTCAAGATCACGCAGGCCATTTCGAGAGGTAGATAAAGACACAACAATGTCCTTTTCCCGCTGCAAATTTCTCTGAATAGCCCGAGTTGTTATTCCTGGATTTCTTTCGACATTCTCCTTTATAGCTGCCAATACTTGCTCTGTTAATTTTCGAGGCCTTTTTCCACCACGACGGTTACCGAGCAATTCGCTATCCTTTTTATATGCTTTTTGCCGTATTAACATTAATTTTAGTCCTACGAGCAACTTCTGAAATCGTCATAATTAAAAGTTTCCGAGATTCATCACGCGGGCGAGAATAGTTTCCTCTTCAACTTCGCTGGCGTTATGTGACTCGTTGCCCTTGCTGTTGTTCGTGGCGGTTTTCACATAGTTCATCGTGTGAACGAAAGCGGGCTGAAAATTTTTCACAATAACATACATTGAAGGCCACTAAATAATAAATAAATGAGGTTCTTTCAGTGGCATAAGTCCTCTTTGGAAATACTTTTAGTTTAACGTTCCAATTTATTTAACAATATTGATGAGTTTTTATTATATATTATACTAGAAATGTCTTCCAATGATCATAACTATTATTATAATGTAGGTATATAATACCCAAATTTAAATTTACAAACTTTTTGATGCTGTTTAGTTAATTTAATAGTCAAAATTTGGCAAATGTATTTAGTGGGCTTATACCACTTTAAATAAGAACGGCTCAAGCAATGGTTTACATGATCCAATTAATCTTAAAGTAATTTTAACTTTCTTCTTAGTGCAGCATACGATTTACACCTCCTTCTAACCTCCGATTTCAACTCCACTAATGTGGTCTCCAATCTCTTCTTATGGTCTAAATTACAGCAATTAAGTGAATTGAAACAAGAAACTAATTGAATTGAACAAGAAGTAAGAATTGAGCCCTAAATTCGAAATGTTACTCTATTTGTAAGTTATACAAGTTTAATTTATATATATAATTCAATTGGAATGATATCTTAAATGAAATATTATTCAGCGCTTTAAATTTAACTATGCTGACTAATAATAATAATAATAATAATATTTATGATGTGGACTGGAACATGCCGCCGGACTTGAAAGTATCCCAGATACTTTCAGCTTATATCGATGGGCAAGGGTGCAACTTTATGGATGGGCCGCTGGAGTTCCAGACGTGCGTATGTTTACCACTCTTGTTCGTCCATCTTCGCCTGTGGTTGTGTTTGTTATGCGTCCTAACTTCCATTTGAATGGGGGAAGATCGTCTTAATGAACCGGGGTACCTACGAGTAAATTTTTATTCGGTAATTGCCATTTAAATATTTCCTGCAAACTAGATAAGTATTCTTTAGTCCATCTCTTCCAAAAATGCTGAACTACGGCAGAAATTCTCTGCCATCTGCGTAAATAGTTTAAATGATGAGACGAAACATTTGGTTCAACAAAATAATCGAGTGGAGCTTGATTAAGGAAATGCGCAGGTGTTGGCGCCTCTTCAATTTGAACCATCACCGTAGATAGTTCTTCAAAAGTAAGAGCAGCACCTTGCAAGGTTTTATACAGATGTGTTTTGGCCAACTTCACCGCGGCTTGTCATAAGCCTCCCAAATGTGGTGCATGAGGAGGTATAGGATGGAAGTTAATTTCTTGATCAGAACACCCATTCGAAATATCCTTTTGATATAGTTGATCCAGAAATGCTGAGCGTAGCTCTTTTAAATGCCATTTAGCTCCAACAAAATTCGTCGCATTATCGCAACAGATGTGATGACATAGATTTCGTCGTCCAATGAATCTCTTCAAAGCTGCGATAAAGGCATTTGACGGTTTGAGGTTCGATACTACCTCTATATGAACCGCTTTGGTAGTGAAGCAAATGAAAATGCAGATATAGGTTTTGGTTGTCGTTTTCCCTCTAAGTCCATAAGTAATTATGAATGGGCCACAGAAGTCAACACCGCAATGGCTGAACGGTAATGATGCATTCACACGACCTTTAGGAAGGTCCCCCATAATTTGAGTTTCAAGCTTCGTCATGTATCGAAAGCAATGAATGCAGCTTCTAGTCACCTTTCTCGCATCATCTCTAGCGTTAATTGCCCAGAATCGCTGTCTTAAGATTGATACCAGTGCGAGGGGTCCTGCGTGAAAGTTTTTTTGATGTAGAAATCGGGTATAGAGTAGAACAAAGGGATTATTTCGTGGTAGAAGGATTGGAAATTTTCCTTCGTAAGGTAGCTGCGTGCTTCAGTCTGCCTCCAACACGAATAACGTTGACTCCAGAAGTTTCATCGATGAAAAGATTGAGTTTCTGAAGTGAACTCTTAAGATTTGCGATCTTTCTATCTTCCAGAGCTGCAATATCTGCAGAAAACTCCTTCTTTTGAATACGCCAAACTATACGAATGAAAGCCTTCTCAATTTCTGATGCCAATAATTCCCCTGATATCCTTTTATCTTGTTTTGATTTTAAATTCTTTATAAACCGCAAGATCCAAGCATAACGTCTACACATTTTTAAGAGATTACTGCAGGCATAAATGTCTTCCAAGAATGTATTCGGCAGTGTACAAGTCAAAATGGATTTGAAGGTTCTTCTTTCCGGTAAGTTCTCAGAAATATGCCTTGCTTTCGCAACTGGCCAATGTTCCTCGATTTTATATAGATATTCTGGACCCGAATACCATATCGACTGCAATAAGTCTTCTACTGCTAATCCTCGAGATATAATATCCGCTGGATTGGATTTAGAGTTAACGTGTCTCCAAGCTGCCTTCGCCGTAAGACATTAAATTTCAGCCACTCTATTTGCAACATAGGTTTTCAGAGTTGCTGGATGACACGCCAACCAGTCAAGAACAATCTCCGAGTCTGTTCACAGAAATATGTGATCATAAGGTTTAGTAATACTAGAAAGGACCTTATTTAGTAGCTTCGAAAGCAGTAGTGCTGCGCATAGTTCTAAGCACGGAAGCGAGCGCAAAGTTCTTACTGGTGCTACGTTAGATTTCGATGTTAGAAGATTGACGACGGATATATCTCCCGTTATAGTAACACAACGTATGTATAAACAACACCCAAAAGCATCTGAAAATCCATGAATTTCAGTTCGAAGTATAGGATTGCGTGACAGTATAAATCGTGGGATCTTAATGCTCTGTAAGTTCGGTAGCGTCCGCATAAATTCTTGCCATCGGTGTGCTAGTTCCATTGGGATACTTTCATCCCAATCTAATTTTAACATCCAAAGTTACTGAAGGAATATTTTTGCTTTGACTACAATGGGGTTGATTAGCCCTAGAGGATCGAATAGTCGTGCAATAGAAGCGAGTCCTGTACGCTTCGTAACTTTTTGTAAGTTGCTAGTTGGCTTATATTGAAAATGAAACTCATCTCGGATTGGTTCCCAAACAAGGCATAATGTTTTTATGATGTCAATGTCATTTATCCTCAATGGCTTTTCTCTATCTGAATCTGGGATAGCTGGTAAAAATTTATCATCATTTGAATGCCATTTGTGTAGTTGAAACTTAGCTGAGCTTAGAATTATGTGGATCCCTTCTCGAATGCGAAAAATTTCTTCTCTAGTATCTGCTCCGGAAATTAGATCATCCATATAAAAGTCTCTTCGGACTATTTGCGAAATTTCCAGTATAGTTCTTTCAAACTCTTCGGCCAACTGGAGTAGACATCTAGTTGCTAAAAATGGTGCGGAGGCTGTACCATAGGGTACTGTCTTCAACCGGTAAACCTGAAGTTCATCGCTCTGGTTCTCCCTCCACAAGATCAACTGGAAATTTTGATCATCCGGAACTACTAATATCTGCCTATACACAGCAACTATATCAGCCGTGATAGCGTATCTATACCATCTAAAACGAAGAATATTCGAAAAAAGTTCTTCTTGAATAACAGGGCCGACCATTAGCAGATTATTTAAGGATTTGTGAGATGACGTACAATATGAAGCGTCGAATACTACCCGAAGCTTAGTTGACGAGCTTTCTGGACGAATCACACATTTATGGCGCAAGAAATAATGGATAGCGGGGATATCAGCCATGGAAACTTTTTCCACATGGTCAGCTGCAAGATATTCCTGAAGGAATGCAGAATACTGACGTTTCAAATCTTTATTTCTGGAATATCTTCTTTCCAGACTGGAAAATCGATTTTTTTCAATATCCAAAGGTTTTTCAAGGTGAGAATGTGGATCTTGTTTAAAAGGAAGCTTGACTATGAATCTTCCATTGGATAATCTCCGAAACGTTTGTTTGAACATCTTCTCACATTGAGTTTGTTCTACATTCCATTTTGGAGCCACAGCGCTAATGCCTTCTTCCTTCCAGAACTCTTCCACTAATCTAACTAAGTTGTCATCTTGATCTGCCTTAGAAGATCAATACATCGCCCCGCAACAATCCATCCAAATAAGGTTTTTTGTACTAAAGGTAAGTCATCGCGTAGTCTAATCTGACCGATACTAAGCAAACTAAAGAAAATATCGGCGCCAACTAACATATCAACCCTTTGCGGTTTGAAAAACCACGGATCTGCCAATTGAAGGTTCGAAGATATATTCCAATTCTCGATAGGAATGGTTAGTTCTGGCTGAGGTCCGGTTATACTAGGTAGAACGTACATCTGCATAATTATGATGATTATGATATGGACTGGAACAGACACTGTTGATTCAAATTAACTGAACATTGTGAAGAGTGATGCAAATAAATTACCAATCTGCAGAAACTATTGCAAAATGCATCATTTAATTTTATAAGGTTTTACTGTTATTTATTCTGACACAAATACCCAAAAATTCAACCGTTATTATTTTAGTTCGTTCCCTAAAATGAAGGCGCACGCATGAGCAGTTTTTTAGGTGATGTAACTAGAGAGCATTACATTCTAGCAATTATTGAAGATAGCCTGCAACAAATTACACCGACTGACTGCGCCAGTTACGTTATGGATATGGTTTTACCCATCCATAAGGCAATGGAAGAGCAGCCTTTGCACTGATCCGGAATTTCGAATATTGTTTATATTAATGTCAATGTTTGAAGCCTGAAAACAATAATAATGACAAAATGAAATAACAAAATGTTTGATTTGAATTGAAATTGAAAGCTTTTGTATTTAAAATGGCTTATGGAGTATTTAGGTTTAAATATGTTTGTTCTTGGGTTAAACTTATTTGTGCTTGTGTTTAAGTTATTTACTCTTGGGTTTAAGTTATTTGCTCATGGGTTAAAATTATTTGTGCTTGGGCTTAAGTTATTTGATCATGGGTTAAGCTTATTTGCTCTTGGTTTAAATAAAACTGCGAATGCTATATTGATTATATTTTGATGGTCAAAGCAAAGATATTCATAAAACACGTGGTAAACTGATTTGATTTCTTTACAATTCATATACAAATCCAACAGAAATCATTTATGATAAGAGATAGCCTCTTAGCATAGTTCTTAATGGCCCATTTGTGTGGTATAACCTCTACCAAATCTCTGGTATCCTTTCTACTACTTCTGAAGAGTATCTGTGATTTGTTTTTCTTTTTTATTTACTTTTAAAAACACGCAACATTTTTCTTACCCCACTATAAGTGGGACACTATATTTCCACCAGAGACCAGCTTTTTTGTAGGCATCGCTGATAGTATTGACCTTAAAGGAATATCCATGGGAACTTAGACTAGTCGATTGTTACAGATGTGTCGAGCTCAGAATTTTTTTTTATTCAGTTATTCTACTCGTACTCGTTACCAGCTTTGTTCTTATATTGAAGTACATAGGGTTAATTCTTATGGCATCTAGAAATCTAATCCAGGCTAAGTGCTTTACTGTTCGCTTGATGACCAATATATGTATATACATGCGAATGTAATGATCGGATTCCACTCAACTATAGATATTACAACAATGCTGTCTCGTAAATCAAAACTATTTCCGTCTAAAAGACATTGCATATATGCGGTCGTCTATAAAATTTGTGCCAGTTCTATTTCCAGGTGTATACTCCTGCTCCGTTGTCCGCCGCTGGTATTTTTTCTCAGTTGGGTCTCTACCACTTTATTCATTTCCCAATTCCTTTACATTAAAACGAATCAATCAAAGTTAGGAAAATGGATACCTGATAATCCGTATATATTCCAATGTAAATGCCATCCTTGTAGTAGTTCTGTAGTAATTGTACGTTCGTTTCCCCTTTTATACGGTTCCTTTTCAAAAAAATGTATAAAACTACCCGAAACTCCGGTGATAATCGTAATATTTTATGAGGTCGGCATGATTGTTGCTATCTTTTATCGGAGTTATGGATAGATTTTCGTAACATTTTCAAGATCAACCAAAATCTCGTGTCTATAATGTCCCATCAGAAATTGGAATCAAGGAGCAGAGAAACAACAGCTTACATACTCCTTGTCAGTATTAAACACACCATCAAGTGATATAAGTATACCCACTCAGATGTCAAAAAATAACACTCTGACAGTTATACTTCCATTATACCTATCATCCTAAATGGCGAAATTGGAACTAAATATTAGTGGACCCTGGATCTGATATTAGTCCAATCTAGAAAAAATACAAAATGTAACTGATTCGAATCAATACCAAGGAAGCATTTATGTTACAAACACGTTTTGCTACTAAAAAGATAACACTGCACTGGAAAGATCCAAAGGAAAATTTAATTTAATAAGAATGAGTTCCTCCTACAGATTTCAAGTTAGGCAAAACTTACCTGATCGATAGCTTATTAGAAAATGACTTCCTACCAAAAAATTGTAAGTAATATTTTCGGTTCAAATAAGGCTTCTTCGAAGAGGCAAAGCATGATCTCATCGTGAACGTTAATGACGGAATTTGAATGTATTTACTAGAGAAAAAAGTATATTAAAATTTCAAATTTAAATGTTGAGAAATAAGTTTCTCTGATACCTTTCAGCTTACGTCGATGTAAATTTTTACATCATTCAGTGTGTAATGATGTAAAAATTTACACTGAAAAATTTTAAGCGTCGATTCGATTTGTGTCAAATTGCGAAACAAATTAGTAATTATGGAAATTTGATACTCATCAATGTAAAAATATCAGAAGAAATTGTAGCTAGCCTGAATTACAATATTAGAAATAACAGAAGAACTCTGTTGCGCTTAAGTAGAGCTATAATTTCCAATGTATTTCTACAGGGCTTGAAATTTTTCATGCGCCTTAAATGGGGTGTTTTCTTTTTTTGTAATTAGAAAATTTTTCTTATTTTTAATATACGTGTTTCCCCAAAGGGATCATAATTCCTTAATTTTTTCTTTAGGCACACAAAATTTCAGGTATAATAAAATTGTCGTCAATGAAAATTTTTAGCTGACCGAAAGTTCATTTTCCACTTCATTCAGCTTTTTTTTCCGACGGTTTATGTGTTTTTCTGCTTCAATCGTTGAAGGTTTCTTAAAACCCGCAGCACTTTGACATTGTGGTAAGGTGTCCAAGAAGTCTGCAAGATTTTATGAAGTGTGTAACTATACATTGGAAGTACTACATGAAATATATCCTCGATTTCTCCTACTAAAAACAATTTAGTATGGAAGGTAAATTCTTTATACTCCTACATTCAGTTAACAGCTTAAATCATTTGACCTTTGAAAACTCTATCTTTATAACCTTTATCATCCCCCCCCCCCGTATTACTGTTTTGAGAATTTCTACTCTATTTGCTACCTTTTAATTATATGTTTATTCTATATATGCCACCTGGAGCAATACTTTTCATTTCAAAATAAACTGAATGCAGAGAATCTGTAATTCGAATTAAAGTGACAAAAACAAATTTGAAATTCGTGGGAAGGCAACCGACCGTAAAAACGCTGAGCCATTGTAACGGCTATTACTACCTACCTACCTGTCTACGTATATATAACGTGCTCCCGTGGATTGCCCATTACTGACCCCTAATAGCCCTAATAGCCTTAAACCTTATAACAATTCTTTTTCTCTCTTCCCCTCTCTTTCTCTCTATGCTGCCTGGTAGAAGTGCTTTTCGTAATTTTCTGTTTTGTGAAAAAATATTTCCTGCAGCCTAACTGGCTGAAATCTCTCTAAAAAGTGAAAAGTGTTGTTTTTTTTTCATGCGTTTTTTTTTCGTCCTATTAACTTATCTGGATGAAGGTAACGTTCACATGAGCGCATTTAAAAATTGTTTCCATGTGAAAAACGGAATAAAACAGTTAAATTAAATTAAGGGGGCCGCCGCAGAGAAATATCCTTAAAGAGGCGAATAACTGGGAAAAATTGTTTGTCTTGCTGTGTAAACATTGTGGTTAATGTTAATAATTTGTGTATAAAAGCAACCACCAACAACAACAGCCAATGGCGATAGATTTTTTCCGAGACCCATTAATAACAAAGAAAGCAGTAGAAAAAAACATATTCCGAAGAGAAGAGAGGCAGGAAGGCAGGCAGCCAGAATCAGCCTTTGAAGCCAGTCGTATGGAAATAATCCGTTTTCAGATAAAATCAAATAATTTTATAATGTTTGAAAAAAAAATGTTTTGTCTTACTTGCTGCTGGTTATTTGAGAAATAAATGTACAATAGCACCAACGGCGACAATAATTAGATGTCTGATATTGAAGTAGATCTAACCGTCATACCTACAGGAATTTCAAATATTTTGATAATTACCTAGGGGAATGGTAAATAAAGTACTCAATTCGATCTTAGTACTTTTCTGGTTTGTTATAATTCGTCATTATACACAAATTATCATCATCAGTGGACAGAAATGGACGGAATTTCCAATACGGTGTCTCCACCAATCAAATAACTACTATTATAGGATGATTTCCCAACTAATTCCACAACATACTGTATTACGGTAATTAAAGCCCAACTTCAAAATATCGACCAATAAAATACCTACTTACTTAAAAATTCCGAATGTTAGAAATACCGACAAGTAAAAAGCCCGAAAGCAAAAATCCCGAAAGCAATAATCCCGAAAGCAATAATCCCGAAAGCAATAGTCCCGAAGCAGTATTCCCGAATGCATAAATCCTGAAAGCAAAAATCCCGAAAGCAGTAATCCCGAAGCCAAAAATCCCGAAAGCAATAATCCCGAAAGTAACAATTGCGAAACCAATAATCCCGAAAGCAAAAATTCCGAAAAAAATAATCCGGAAAGCAATAAAAGTAGGCCTACAAATTGCAATGTACTATAGCTTTTTTATAAGATAGTAGCAGTACCTTTTTAGGGATCCCCATCTTGTTTGGATAGGTTCGGTAATCCTTAAGATATTGCAAAGGAATTTTCAACCTTTGAAGGTTCTTTTCGTCCTTATTTAGCATTTCCGAACATAATGTCACAGTATGTTGTGGAATAACTTGGGACACCATTCTATAATAGAAGTTATTTAATTGAGCGTTTCGAAAGTTTAGCCAAGAAGAGCAACCATTAAGCGAAAATAACTCATGTCATTCCATTTATAATACTTCTTCTTGGTTATGCTAAAATTAATGCTAGGTTTAGAAAGAAGAAGAAGAAGGAGAAGTTGAGTGGAAGCATGCGTTAGGTGCTATTTCATAAATACAGAATGTTTAAATTGTATATGGGTTGGGGCTGGTCGTACAGCCTAAGTTTCATTAGATGTTGTCCAGAAGAGCTCATTCGAAATGTAACAATAACTTGTCATATCGACTCGCTCGAGCACTGTCGCAATTGTGGATGCCTTTTGCTTCTTTATCGCTATAAGCATGGTCAATGTTTCGATGAAATATCTAGTCTGATCATTTGTAGGCTGGTTCCTGCTCGCAATACTCGCGATGCAAACCTCGCACATCCTTTTACCTTCGGCCGTACAGTAAAATCCCGTGATGGTTTTTATCCGGAATTGTGCGAATATGGAACGGAACAGTATACCATTCTATGTCCTTCCTCCGGCATATAATCTGCGACAGTTTACGGGTGACATACATCAGCACTCTCAGTACTCTCCTCACGTCCTCTAATCATTTCCCTATCTCCTTCCTTCCATGCTGTGCTTTGCATTATAAGGTATCTCCTGAGCTTGGCTTGATAATATAGAAAAAAATAGGGTAATAGGTGATACCTGTGCTCTTGATAAAGGTAACACGTGATATGGGGGGGGGGGGGGGCGTAATAAGTCATTTCGTCAAAAGGAGCATATTTGTACTGGGTTCAGAAAAAAGTTTGTGGCGTTTTTAGTTAAATTCAACTGGTTATAGTGTGAAAATGAATGTATTTAAATCAATATGCTCCATTATAATCGCCAATGATTCGCCATTTTTTTGGTCGAGTCATGATGCCATCGGTGAAGAGATTCTGTGATTTCTGCTTGAAAAACTGAATCAAGTTTTTTTCACAGTCTTCTTTTGTAGTAAGCTTAATTCTATTGAGAGAGTTCTGCATAGATCGGGCGGAACAAGTGATACTCAGAGGGTGCTATGTTTGGACGATACGGTGATTGAATCAAAACTTTCAAACTAAGCTCTTACAATTGTTGACGGGTCATTAAAGCAGTATGTGGCCGGGCGTTGTTGCGATGAAGACAACTGCTTTCATATTATCCAATTTTTTTTTTTCAATTGCCTGACGGAATCTCTCTGGTTGTTCATAGTAGAATTAAGAATTAATCGTCCGACCAACTGTAAGTACCCCATAATGGATGATTGCCTTCAGTCGCACCACAGATAGTATCATCTTTTGCAGCATTAATCCTACATTCACGAACGTTTGTAATTATTCACCATTCCTTGTCCACGAGATTTGATGCCTCCGATTGCTTATCGTGGTGGACTTTTTCAAGGTTTTAATCAGCTTTTTCAGTGATTGCACGATCTGAGCGTGACTATCTTTCACATCAAAATTGACAGAATGAAAGCGAGAGAACCATTTTTGGCACAAGATTTCGATGAAGTATTCTACACAACACACATTTTTTTTACAAGCCTGCGCAGCGTTCTTCCATTTGTCGTAATAATATTGCATAATATAACGCAATTTTTCATTATTTTTCTTCATTTTGAAACAAAAACAGCTTTCCAACCACTGCGCCCATTTATACACTTAAACGACGTACTTTTTCCCAGATGCAATATGATTGGTTCCATCCAGAATTTACCTTTTCACCGTTCTAATATCAGCAGTTATATAAGTTGTTGAAATAGAAAAAAATTCCGAATAAAAAATTTCCGTTAAATTATCGTTTTCTGTTCGCTTTCAGGTGGCGAATACTACTTATTTTGGTCTGCAATGGAATTTGAATTTTTGTTAAATTACGTAATTAAAAAAATTCGCTTTGATTCGATTAAAATCAATTTTCCAGTAAGATTGGACACAAAATCGATAATATTTACGATCTGAAAACGATTAGAAAACGATAATTTAACGGAACTTTTTTGTTTCGCGTTAAAACTCATTATCCTCTTTTGCAAATATTTTTGTCATCTTTGTACAAAATTCGATGAAATTTAAACACCACACTCACGTTAGCTTCCCGAGTTGCTGATAGATTTCGAACTATAATCATTCAAATATTTTCTTTTGATATATTTAGAAAACTTCTTTTAATCCATGGTGTGTTACCGTCCTGTTGGATTATTAGTGGGAGGGGGGGGGGGGGCATTGAATCTAATTTGTTGATCTAACCCAGCCAATCCGCATATTTCTCTCTCGATTTTTCTTTTAATTTCTAACGTTATCTTTATGAATTTCCAACCACCTCACATAATTTTCCAAAAATCAACTGATTTTTTTCCAATTTACTGCAAACATATTTCAAATGCCTAAATCTCGCTCTTTTGCTTAAAAAAAATTCGGGCTCAAGAAGTTGTCTGACAGTTCCATGCAGTTTTGAAATTGTTATCTCGAATAGCTATGACGTTAAGTACAAAATGGCGTGATTACTTATGACATTTCTGACAAAATGGCATAATTTTTATGACGTCTCTGAGAAAATGGTGTATCATATAACGATCTTGGAGATGGTGTTACCATTGTGGAATTTTTATAATTTGAAGCAAAGTAACCGTCTTTTTTTTTGTATTAACTATTACAATTTATTTTAATCCTTATATTTAAGGATATTATTATTGAAAATTGTTGGAAACCTGAGTAGATATTAAGGTACAAAAAAAAAGTTTGGTTGACACGCACAATCGAACAAGAGGCATTAGAGAGTAAATAGCATTTAGCTTATATAAACCTTGGATGAAAATTTGAAAACATTGGCATTCATGTTATCAGTCCCATCACCATCCTAAATAACTTAAGACTTAGGTATACAAAAGAGAAATCATAGATTTCCCAAGAACAACACAATCTCCACTCTATTTATATTATTTCTTTTTACCCCGATTTTCTGAGGAGTTGAATTTTTATTTCGAATAATGTTAGAGTTCAAAAAATCGTATATATTCGGAGAAATAAAAAGAAAAAGGTTAAAATAAAATGTCCCATCAAAAGAAGTGGGTCATTTAATGTCGCAAACACAATGAATATAAATTCGAATCTCCATTTCAATCCGGAAGATGAATCCAAAAAATTTTTTTGTTGTTTTTCAAATATGTACATACATACATATGTATGTAGACATTTGGAAATTTTTTCACAAATAGTTACATAATCCTATCCCTAACGGGCATTGTAAATTATTTAAATTTCTTATGCTAAACATCTTCAGAGGTAGGTATATACAGAGCACGGATAAATAAATTATTGGAGGGAGGAAAAATGTCTTCGGTTTTTTGTTTTTATTTTTTTTCTGACTGTTCAGTTATGTAACAAAACCGCCCAAGAATAGAAGAAATAAATTTTATTGACAGACACACACACACACATCTACATATATATATAGATATATTTAGTCGTTGGAAAATATTCCCTAAAGGCATCACGTGAAACAAACTATTATAAGTTTGCAACAACTCCACCTCCTTAGTCCTTACATCGTCTGAACTCTAGATTGTTTGCCTTTACTAAACATTTCTACATATGTATATGTGTATGCTTGTAGGTTTGTGGATTTAAAGCATCGCATCCCTTAATCTCATGGTGGGGTGTTTAAGTGCAAAATTTTCATCGAGCCTTGACGCGACCAACCTCTATAGTATGTATGAATGCCAGCGAAGTCCTTTAAAGAAGTCTTAACCCTTAAAGCAGCCTCAAACTCTTGTCGGGCATTAATCTTCTCCATATACCGCCATCGACGCTGCCGTCGCCGCCACCGCCGCATCCAGTGCTTGAACAGAGTGAAGAGTTTTATGAGGGTATATCTATGCTTGAAAGTCTTCTTCACAACACAACAACAAGAGTTTATTATCCATACTATGTACACACAGAAATATATATGTATGTAGATATATACCTATGCATACGTGTGAAATAGGCAAGTTTTAGACAATATTCACAACACCCGCTCCTCATAAGACTCAACTATATCTATTTCTATCTCACTCTCTCCCTCTATCTCTCTCTCCCAAGTTGAATGTACAGAGAAAAAGTTTTTTTGTCTGTTTTTTTTTTCAACTTAAGACACTAGAAAACTTCGACCTACTTAAGACAGTGATTTACTTTCGAAATTTCGAATAGAGAAGCGCCCTCCTTCATTTGAGTTTAACATTATTTCGAACATAGCCAAGTGTCTAATTATTTATTCAAAATAAAAACAAACTTTGTGTAAATAATTAGCGAAATTGTCTTTGGATGTTTTCTCTAATTTCTGTACATATGTTTGTATGTTTATATGTTTCAAGACTGGATGCTGGGGTTCTGAAGTACTGGGGTTCTGGACAAACGCCACCCTCGCATTACTGACTCAGATTTAATCTCTTTAAATTGATTGATGACTTCTTCAAACGATACTTTCGGAAAAGTTCAACGAATATTTTAAGTACAGCAATTTAAAATCAAGGCGGCTTGGCGGGAGGTGTGGCAAAAGTCCTTACAAAATAATTTGGACAACAGATTCCTTCGAATGGTGCGCCTCTAAATAATGGAAGCGATTAATTGAATTGTTCTTGACATTTTTTCAATAATTACCATCTATGTACACAGTGCTACGACAAATAGGAGAACAGTTTTTCGTTCATTATTTCGGATTATATAGGTCTGTGAAAATTTATGTGAATGTATTTTCTCTATTTTCTTTGTTTTTATATTTGTAGTAAAAGTAGTAAAAGTAGTACAAATTTTGTGAGAAATAACCTTAAAGTGTTCTAATAGAACTGCTTTCAAAAATTTTTAAAGGACATTACTCTGCTATGAGGTGTATTCGTTTCAAGGCTTCTTCTTGTTTGAGAATAGAATGATTAAGGAGTTATAAGAGAAGGTAGTGAGTCGTTATGCGGATCGTTTTTAATTTTCCCTGTACATTCGTAAAGTTAGAGTCAGACAGGTTAATTCGTATAAAATGTAGATTTGCAAAAGGTTTATGTGAATTATGATGCAAATTTAATTGAGTTGTTGCGAAGAGTTATACTTCTAACTCTACTTTAAGCAAGTTTGTGTTCAATCGCATTTGAAGAAAAAAGAAGAAGAATAGTAGTAGTCTTGCATTTCATATGACGTATTTTGGTACTAACATGTTTAATTACTTGCAAAGATCATTGATATAGAAAATGAATAAGAGTGGACCAAAAACCGATCCTTGTGGAACTCGCTTTGAAAATGTAAAATAAAAATACACCTTTACAGCTTCCCAGATTCGGAAGACTGTAATACGTTCATGTTCAATTTGAAAGCTTTACTGAAGTAAAGAAGGACTATCAAAGTCTTTGGCGTATTCAAACAGTTATGTATTCAGGTCATAAAAATCATTTCAGAAAGCGGTTTTTTTACATAATTGCCAAATTTCTCACTTTTTGGAATTATTTTATTATTAATAAAATTTAGATTTTAGCTGGCTTTAAATATCCATCTATAGCTGACAATGACTGTCGATCTCATATGCGGCAGCCTATAAATATCTGTCTAACTGTACGCCAGACATCTAACAAGCTGCTAGAAATATTAAACAGTTGTCTCGCGTTCTCGGATTGTTCAACTTGAGATAATTTTTTTACGATCAATGTCAGCAAGTGAAGGTTAGTTAGTACAATCAACTCTCCGGTTCAATGGTTACTAGTGGCGTTCCTCAGGGCTCCATACTGGGCACAGGATGGTTCCATACAGGTGGTCCATAAAGCAGGAGGTGATAGTACAGGAGAAAGCAAAAGACCGTATGGAAGTGGGGAGGGGGGGGGGGCATATCACACGTTTCAGAGTTACAGGGTGATTCAGAAAAAAAGGTAGTTTTTCAAAAGCCACTCTGTATCTTAAAAGGTGCAGAGTGTATGGTCGCCGATAATGTAGAGTTTCATCGTTTTTGCAACGACTGCTCAATCAACCCCATACTCCACTCGTCTCAGGAGTGATTGTGATCTAAACTAAAAATTTCAGATTTTCTTACCTTTTGTTTTTACTTTCCTCTTTTCTTTTTTTTTTCTTTTTTTGCAAAAAGGTGATTAACATAATCTTTTTATATAAAAACTATAAACTCTAGACTCTCCTCTTTAAATTGACTTATACCATCCTATTGCTGTCTGTAGCCCTTATAGAGTTAATTGCTCTAATGCTAACGAGATGCATCAGCATGAACTCCTTGGGTCGAAACATACCTGACCCAGTAGAAAGGCAAATAGTCTTTCTTTCTACACAGCATTTGCAATTGAGGAATAGTATAAATAAACTTGATTAATGCTCAACATACCCTCATAAATGAGCTCCTCATGAGTAATTCGATGAACGGCATGATGAAATTTATTCGCGTTAGAATCAAAACCGGGCAAAAAGTCATTTATTTACTTATTCACTCAAGCGTAGGGATTTGAGTATAGCGTCTTGTTCTGCATATGGGGGACTGTCGTTCCGCGGAAGAACAAATTGAAAAATTAAAACAAAATCAATTAATAAAAAAATTAATTTAAAATCCGATAAATCACAAAAATCAATTCAAATTTTCCAAGTAGAAATGTCATTTGACAAAGTGAGGACTACACCTTTTCCAAATGTAATTCAGAAAGCACCACTTGTAATTGAGATTAGTCAATTGTAATTCAGAAAGAAGACACTATTTGTTAAATGTTTATTTTTATTTTATTATCTGCAATATAATTATTTTTGAATAAATCATCGACCGACTGGCATGTCGTTCATCGCCAAGGCTGTAGATTGGTGCACTGTACAGTGTTGCACAGCACGAGCACAATCACTTCCGATTATGGTGCTCTTTGCGTTATCTATAATTTCCTCCAAGTAGACCAATCTCTGTTCCATAACGCCAGGCCTTGCAACGTTTGGAATACGAATGTTGCTTTTGGCATTGGCTTTGACCTTAGACCAAATATTCTCAATGGGATTTAGCATTGGAGAGTAGGGTCCTAGCCGCAACAGAGATGCTCTCGTCCCATTAATTATTGTTTCTAGCCATGAATGACAAGGTGTGTTGTCTGCAACAATCACTAAATCTACCAATTGATTTCCCATATCTTGCCATTGTTGCATTAATCTTCTTACCCAATCAATTGCTAACTGTGCAGTAAATGAACCTCTTCTGCGTTCCACAGATATAACTCCTGTAGAAGAAATTGCTCCAATCAAATGTATGTTAGGACCTCTTGATGCAGAAATGTTTTGGACTGCTCTATGACCAGTTCTTGCACGGCCTCTTGTTCGACGGCAAAACAAATTTTCATCCATCCAAACAATTTGTTCCCCTGTTGTATGTAGTGATTCAAAGATTGGACATATTCAGCTCGTTTCCTTTTATTAACTTCGGAATTCATTGTAACAGGTTCAATATGCACCTGTTTTGTAGTGAAGAGTCTGCCTTCTAAGTAGTTAGCTACAGTTGACACAGATACCACTTTACGGAAATTGTTCATAATTTTTTCTTTTAATTGCTTCAATGTAAGGCTACAGTCTTCTTCTACCCATGAAACCATCAAATTAATTTGATCCTCAGTTAGAATTTTTGGTTTTGTTCCTCTTTTTGGCAACATATTTTCACGTCCAGATTGGATCCAGTGATATGCGGTTTTGAACTTGATCTCCAGCCAAAGCTATCCAGTCATCACCTCTGTTCGCACAATTTACTAACCTTTCACGATCTTTTTCAGTATTTTTGTTGTACTTTTTTCTTTCAATGGCATCAGTTCCAGTCGTAGGAGCTCTGCAAATAGGACAAGTACTATCTGGAACATCGATTATAGATTGCGCGCACTTTGTATGAAATATACGTAGGCATGGTAGAAGCCGAATAATTGGATTCCTTGTAATCATAACTATGCAAATTGCGCAATTGTCCATAAGTTCCATTTTTAGAAATATGGTATTTTACTTTTTGAACTATGTATTAATTATATCTGTGTTAACTTCTTGAAAAATTAATTCAGATGTTTGAAATGTCAAAATGTGTTCATGGGCTACTACAGCCATATGTATAATGAGGAATTTTTGAGTACAGTTAACAGGATATAAGTTTAATAAAATATATATTGGATTTGTATAGCCGCGGTACATGTGATTGAAATTTTCTCAATTACAATTGACTAATCTCAATTACAGGTGGTGCTTTCTGAATTAGTTACAATTGGATGAGATTTATAATGAGTGCTCATCAGAAGGTTCATCGGGACTTACTTTTCTATATGTTGCTTCATGAATTACAAACATATTTATGCTTTTCAGTCAAATTGGTATTAGTTTACATAATAACTGCCCCTTACAATTTAATAACTATCACCTACTTTTTTTATATTATTAATCTTCGTCGTGGTATCGCGATCACTTTGAATGACACTGTTGGGTTAATGGTTGCACTCAACTGATCACAGAGCTGACAAAACTTGAGAGTGGAGCTTCGTAGGTACTACCAATTACTATCTTGTACTATTATAGTACTCTCAAGGTTATCAACATCCTTGCAAATTTACTTCGAAAGGTTGCTCTAGCTCATCAAGCACCCGGTTGTTCATGAATATTTCCTAGGAAAGCAAGAAGGAAACAAATCTGTTTATTATAGTTTCCTTCTGCTAATGGGTTTCTTTCAGATTTCTTTCCTTATGTTTTTTTTTGTTGTTGTTAACACATGACATAATCTTATATTTTCTTAATTGTCCCATAATTTAAGCTGATGAGTTTAAAAAATTTCTCTTTTATTTTAATTGCTAGTTCATCAGGCCGTCATTATAATATTGTACTAGATATAAAATCCTTGATATTGTGTACATCTATCCAGGAACAAAGGTATTGTTATTGTTATCTGATGATCAATCCGTTATTTGGGGTATCTTTTATTTAATTTATTTCCTTTAATTTACGTAGATTTTAAGTAAGTCAATCAAATGTGATTACTTTTCATATGGATAAGAGCCAGACAACACAACTTGGGAGTTGATTATGACCTTCCCACTGATGCCATTGATGCGGTTTTGTTTATTCAAATATATACTTATTTTAAAAAACAAATTAAAACAATTAAAACGCGAAAATTATTTTTTTTCCCATTCATTTTTCCTGTAACATAAACTACTCAATTGATAAAATTTAACGTGGCCTGAAGTTACATAAATCAAATTGATAAACCACGGATGTAAAATTTAAAGCAAATGGTAAAAATCGAATTATTTGCTTAAAAGTTCGGAATTTTTCTCGAACATGTTATTTAGATGTACAGAAATTAGCAAGCCTTTTTAGGATTCCGTACCTCAAAAGGAAAAACGGAAGCCTTATAAGATCACTTTTACGTCCGTCTGTCTGTTTGTCACATACAATTTTCTCGAAAACGACGTAAGGTATAACAATAACAATAATCATTTATTTCCGTACAAAGATTACAAAATCTTATTGTACAAAGTGAATTAGGAAAAAAAAATTATAAAAAGAAAAAGTATAAAAAAAAATAAAACAAAATTAAAAATAAGATAAAAAGCAAAAGCAAAAAGTTAATTATTTAAAACAAAAACAAAAACTAAGGAGCAAGCAAGAATAAAATAAAATACACTAAATTACACTAAACTAATACAATATGCAAAAGAAGAGAGAGTAATATTGTATAGAGATTAGATAGAAGATAGATAAAAGAGATATAGACTAAAAGCTGAGAGACACTCAAACTGCCAAAGATTTTTAACAAATATCAGCTGATTTAATAAGCTCTGCAAAAGTTCTGCCGACAGTCGTGCATTGAATATCACATGATAAAATATTCCACTTGCGAATGCTTTGGAAAAAGTAAGAACGCTGTCCATACCGCGACCTGCAACAAGGGATCAAGAGATTCTTATGTCTAGTCGATTGCAAGAAAAGATACGATGGCTTCCGATTGTATATAATTTTATGTAGAACTTTTAATCTGCGTTGGGTTAAGTAACCCTCTAGAGGGCAACCAAGCAAGGTCGATATATAAGGCGATATGTGACTGGTCCGAGGCAGCCTGAACACGTAGCGTAACGCGTCATTGTATGCAACCAGGAGTCTTCTACGACACACTGAGTCCACAGATGAGAATATTACGCAACCATAGGTAAAATGAGGTATTACCAAGGCTTTAACCAGTTTTTTTCGCATATGAAGCGAAAGTAAGTTAGAAGTCATCCACAGCTGCCGTAGACACCCATATATTTTTCCAATTGTAGCACTGATATGGTTGCAACAGGAGAACTGCGAATTAAGCTCAAAACCCAGGCTCTTTGCAGAATCGACATAGGGAAGTCTGGTGTTATTTATAATTACTGGTTATCAATGTCTTTTCTATAGATCGCCAGACAATTTGATTTAACAGGATTTAGTTCTAAGCTATTTTGTACAGACCAATCATACACACGCTGGAGATCTTCATTCAGTCGGCATACGCAATCCTCAGTTAAGCCAATTGGCCTGCTGAGATACATCTGCACGTCGTCAGCATACATATGTATTGCAGCGTCATGGATTACGTCGGTCAGGTCATTTATATAAAGACTGAACAAGAGTGGGCCAAGTATTGATCCCTGGGGGACACCACTATATAAATTCGCCGCTTCAGAGAGGGAGCTCTGTACTTTTACAAGCTGGCTACGTCCGCTTATGAAGCTCTTGAAGAGCTGAACAGCAGATGAAGAGAAAAAGAATCCTTGAGATAGCTTTTTCAGCAGCTTATCATGATTAATAGAGTCAAATGCTTTGCTGAAATCGAGCAATTCGAGAATTGTAAGATGGTCATTATCTAGAGCTTCGTGAACATCCGACGAAATTTTAAGCATAGCAATTTCACAGCTATGATTTGGACGAAATCCAGACTGCCATGTAGTCAAGTAGCCGTTTTTATTTATATAGTCGATGGTCTGCATATACATAATCTTCTCCAATATCTTAGCAAAGAAGCAAAGAAGACTAATTGGGCGGTAATCATTTGGAGCAGAAGCAGAGGACTTTTTGGGGATAGGTATTGTAAGCGCTTGCTTCCACTTGGTGGGAAACTTAGATGTCGTTAAACAGTGGTTATATATATGGGTTAAAACTTTGATTATTTCCCGTGCAATCGCTCTAATGAAACGAGGAGGCAGCTCATCTGGCCCTGTTGCATCAGATTTAATTGCACACATAGCCAGCAATACCTGCCTTTCGTCAACATGCCGCAAGGCAAAGCCATCAACTGGAAAGATTTCCGTAGCTGCGCTGCAATAGGAACTTGAAATTTGGCAGAACGTTATATCTATGTTACGAGCACATATTTCGATAGTCAAATATCATATATTAGAGGCAAGGTGTTTTGGTGCGATACCGATCGTGGAGGAGAATGCCTCCGAGGCTACACCATGAGGAGCAAACTCGTCCACCTTTTCCTTCCAACATATGTTGATGTGATCTGGCACGTAAAGAACGAGTATTCAGTTATTTCAAGAGAGGGAATTCAGGGAGGTTTTACACTCCAGTACAAGTTTGTGAGTAGCGACCACCTCACATTTTTTTTTTTTTTTTGTTATCGTATGAGAATTGGAAGTACCAAAGGGGAGCAATCAGCCTATTTGAAAATTGCAATGAGATATCTTCCTATCTTATAGAATGCATACTCGTTTTTATTAAAAAGTATTTGTATGGGCAATTGGGTGACCTCCATCATTAAGCTTCTATGTAGATCAGATCAGAGATAAACATACCTGCTGGTGAGACCTCTCTGATCGCTGAGCCGAAAGGTTTAATTTTTCTGCATTTTTAATGCAATTTGCCAATTCATTGAAATTATATTCTTTAGACACGACATTGTCCACCTATTACTTATTAAAATTACCAACTAACAGTAATAGAATAGATATATGAAAATTGAGATAGTAAGAAAGTTTTGAAAATCATTCGATAAAATCTGTAATTATGTTACAACAATACACGACAAAAAGTAGGTACAACAACAAATCGGAATTAACAGAATATAAGATATGGAAGTATTTATCCTTGTTAATAAGAAAGAGTTTAAATTAAACAAAAAAAGGATAAAAATTGTGGTGATAAATGAAAATTGAATTCTCTTCAAAGCAATCAATTCAATTTTGGTACTACACTTCTTATAAACAATGAAATTAGTCGCTATATAAATTCCATCTCAAAACTCCAAACCTAATAATTTCAAAATGGTGCCATATGATACCTACTTTCTCTGCACAAGGTAGGCATGTGATAATTATAAATTTCCTATACCTTCCTATTAATAGTGAATCCATAAAGTTTATTACTAAACGTAATCTTAAATTATTGTGTAAAGATTTCACGATGCACCATAGAGCTTTAAGTCCTTATAAAATGAAACCGTATTTCACCTGTTATGGAATATCCTCCAATCAACGCCAGGTAGTTTGGTACATAGGTACCATCAAATTTATATCGTAAACATGTAATTCGTTCATTCTGGTTTATCCTGGTATATCCTGTACAATAATTACTCTATTACCTCCACTTTCCCATTGGAATTGTGTCATTAAATGCATCAAAGCATAAAATCCCCAACAGTTCTGTATTCCGTAACCCATTCCTAAAACAAATCAAATTGGGAACCGATATTTAGTAATGAATGAGACCATCACCAGCACCAACACCACCACCACCACCACCATCCCTCTGCACCATTATTGTAGCTAACTTTGGTATCCATAAAATAAATTCAAACTCGCCAATATGGGCGCAACATATATGTTTGCATACGGGGGTATGGGTTTACCATAAAATTTAACATTATATTTCCCACATTCTCTCCATATGTATATGAGCAGCCATTAATGAGGCATCGAACTTTGAAGCTTCAATCAATTTGACGGTGGAAAATAATAAAATCTATCATCGAAATACTTAGAAACGAACTTGTGTCATCGTAATCCACGACCTCGGGACTAAAATAAGATTCGGTTCCTTGCACGAGATGTTACCGCGGTGTCTCATTACATAAGCTTTTGCCAACGAAATAACACCAACTCGATTTAGAATTTATGGCAAAACGGATGCCTTTGTATATTTTGTATTATAGAGGGCGTCGTTCATTGAAAAAATAGTATTTAAATTGGAATTCTAGATTTAGTGAGTTTTTATGGACTCTATTATGGGATTGGGAGGGTATTATGATTTCGACATGAGCTAAAAATTTATTTTGAACTCGAAACTGAATACCTGTAATGTGTCAGGTTGTTGGTCCCTACAGTGTAGTTTGAGTAAAGGTAATTAAAGTGATAGCCGGCATGTAACTAGGTTAGATTAGATTAAAACACGAAACTACGAAGAAAAAAAATTAAATTAAATTTTTCCAGCTTTTGAACTATGCTTAACCTCCAAATTGAACAAAGTGTAAAATAAGTTTGCTATTGTAAACTATTTTACAATATTCGTCATTTTTCTTGTCGCGCATTCTTATTCATTTTAAATGTAGGGAAAATTTAAATTTCTGTTAATTTTGTTTAATTAGTAAATTTAAAATCGATGCAACATATTTCTACATAGCGTAAAATTTCAACAAATGAAACAGTCTGAAGAAAATATCAAAAATAAAAATGGGATGCGACAAACAATTTTAACGTCTGCGATAATCTTCTTATGATACTGATTAACTTTGAGCACAAACCACCACCGTGTTGTTGTTCGCGGGACTTTATTGCCATCACTGACTTATAACAATGGACTGAGCGATTTGCTATTTCATGTGGCACAAAAAATATTATGTTTCTGTGTATCACCGTTAGAGCACCCTTTAAAACGATTACATAAAAAACATGTAAAACTCAACCAATCAGATGAACTTTTACACCCGTAAATCGAATTAAATTAAAAAAATGTTTTCTCTTGTGCCCAAGTGATATTTTAATCGCTTATAAGGAATTAAACTCATTCCGACTTTAATTTCAAAAGTTATTCGTAGCTGAATCCTGCTTATGGGCAAGAGAGACGGAGCATGGTAAACACTATCTCTACCTTATTCCTTCTGAGGTGATTGCGTCTGTAGCCAACATAAAAACATCAAATTGCATAAGCAAACGTTCCAGAATGCAATATTTTATGTTGGTAGCTCCAACTCTGCCATAGGACGAAAGATAGAACTATAAAACTTGTGCCATGCATTCCTATAGGAAAATGACAATACGCTCAGTCCATTGTTATAAGTCAGTGGCTGCCATACATTAACATAAAATTTCAAAACACGAGAAAGAGTTAAAAATGAATTTGGTACGACAGGAATTTATCCAATCCGTACAGACATAATTTATCCAGGAGGCAAATAAAAATTTGTTCAATTCAATTCAATTTAATTTATTGAGCTGGATTGGTACACAAGATTTACAATCTTTTGTAAGTACTCGAAAATATAATTATATAGAAAACAATGTTCAAATAGTTACTAGTAGCGTTAATATCTATTATTTTATAACTCGGTAAATATCCTTTGCACATTTTCAATTCTGTTAGAATGCGTCACATAGTACGGATCCCATATAACCGTGCAATATCCCAAAATAGGCCTAACGAAAGCTGAAAATATTGCATTAAACGTGTATGGATCAGAGAATTCACTAGCCCGACGTTTAACAAAACCAAGCCGAGAATTAGCTTGACTTACTACATAATCAATGTGGTAGGAGAAAGTTAATTTACTATCTAGAATAACACCAAGGTCCGAGACTATACTACATTTTGGAATATTAATGCCATCGATAGACACTTCAAAATTAATTGGTGATACTTTTTTAGTAGCTATAAAGTGTTTACATTTAGAAGAATTTATCAACAAATGATTAAGATGACACAATTTCGCAAATTTATCAGCTTCTGATTTGAAATTGGATACTTGAGACATATCAACAATTTCCATGAAAATTTTTAGATCATCAGCAAAACCTAGAACAGAGGAAAATTCAAAGATGTTAAGGACATCGTTGATAAATATAATAAAAAGAAGGGGCCCTAGATGGCTCCCCTGAGGCACACCGGAATAATCGGCCGAGAGTACACCTCATTAATTTTGATAATTTTTATGCGATTAGTCAAGTAGGAAGCAAACCATGCAAGAAGAGCAGAATGGAATCCAAACGCCTCAAGTTTGTGTAAAGGCAGGCCAATGCTTTTGCGAAATCAGTATATAGTATTACAACCTGACCACCTTGTTCTAGAAGATTTAAGCAAAAGTTGACATAGGAAATGAAATTGATTGCTGTAGAGCGGCCTTTTACAAACCCATGTTGGTGAATAGAAATGTACTCCTTAACTAGAAAAGAATTTTTTTTTCAGAGATAATACTTTCAAATAGCTTCGGAATTGCAGAGATTTTACAAATAGGACGGTAATTACTGGCACAGTTTTTAGCACCCGCTTTATGTATGGTACGAACGAATGAAATTTTCCACTCATTGAGGAACAGTCCCGATGATAACGACAAATTAAAAATATATGAAAGAAGCATCGAAATAAGATCACGGAATTGACTTAGAAATATCGCTGGAATGTTGTCAGGACCAGAAGAGTGGCTGCACTTAGCATTGGCCAATGGTAAGTATACATCCTCCGTAGATACATACATCGAACCCAAGTTGACGCGTGAGAAGATATGTGTGGTAATCTCAGTGTCAATGGGATATGTTGATAAAAAAAATAATAATAAAATCATAACCAAAACTACATTTAAGTGAAGTTATTCAATGCAAATATACAAAAATATACTAAATAAACCATAAAAAAATATTGATTAATTAATTAGTTAATTACTTAGGAGCACTCTTGAAACCATTCAGACCTGTATTGAAGATAGCAGCCTCTTAAATTCACCAACAGTAACCGCTCTCTGCAAGGTTGCAGGTAACAAGTTCCAATCCATATTATCTGAATAAAGAAGGAGTCTTGGTTGTATAAGCTTGAAGAGGAATAGAATTGCTTGGCGTCGAAGGTAAATGATCACAGTATTCTGGGTATATAATTAGAGAAATAAAAAATAAAGCGGATACAATCATTATAGGCAACATTTATTCGACGAGAACAATAACTATTCAATTTAGGAAAAATAAATTCCCGTAAAAAAGGTAGGGCAGGATGAGAGTTTTCACCAATTATATATGTATAACATTCTCAGATTTATTTAAACCATTAACTTTAAGCAAATAAATTTAAACCTTAAACAAATTATTTTAAACCCTTAACGAATAAAATTAACCCCTTAACGAATGAGTTTAACTGTTAAAAAAAAAGATTTAAACCTATAGCAAATATATTTAAACTCTTAACAAATTTATAGTTAAAATATTTTATTTCAAGTTAAGTAAGCATTTCATATAATTTTTTTTCTCAAATTTTGGGTGCATATATAATCTACAATACTTCTGTCTTTTCAGTGCAACGGTTGACCATCCACTCAGCCTCAGGAATAAGTAAAAACCAAATCCATTATATAGCTCGAACAGTCATTTAGTGTGATTTGTTGCAGGCTATCTTTGATCACTGAGAGAAGATTATGTTCTCTACTAATGTCACCTAAAAACTGAAAGAAAATGATTTTTCGACAGGGGTTAACATAGGCGAGTAGAGTAAAGAGGCAACAAATTTAGTGTTACATTCGTGGTTTTAATCTTCATCTTAGAAGAGCTCAAGCCCGCGCAAAAAGGGGCACCCGTACTCGTGATATAATTCCAGCAGAACGTTGCAGAAACGCCGTCCTTATTGCTGCGGAAAAATTGCACACAAATCCATCGCTTAGTGACGCAATTTTAATTATGGATAATGTAAGAATACACAAAATACAACAAGTTCGTGGTGTGTTATCTCAGACGAATTTTACACTAAAAGTTTTACCTCCTTACTCGCCTATGCTAAGCCCTATCGAAAAATCGTTTTCTAAAATGAAGGCACATGCATGTTCAGTTTTAGGTGACCTGAGTAGAGAACATTATCTTCTTTCAGTGATCTAAGATAGCCTACAACAAATCACACCTAATGACTGTTCCAACTCTATAATGGATATGGTTTTACTTACTCGTAAGGCAGGGGATAGTCAACCGTTGCACTGAAAAGCCAGAAGTATTGCAGATTATTTATGCACTCAAAATTTGAGCAAAATGTATGAAATGCTTACTTAAGTTGAAATAAAATATTTTAAATATAAATTTGTTAAGATTTTAAATATATTTGCTAAAGGTTTAAGTCTTTTTGTTAACAGTTGAAACTCATTCGTTAAGGGGTTAAATATATTTGTTAAGGGTTTAAAATCATTTGTTCAAGGTTTAAATTTATTTGTTAAGGGTTTAAAATCATTTGTTCAAGGCTTAAATTTATTTGTTAAGGGTTTAAATCATTTGTTCAAGTTTAAATTTATTTACTTAAAGTTCAAACTTATTTGTTAATGGTTTAAATAACTCTGAGAGTGCTATATTTGATGTCCACGCTTAAAAATTTGGCAGAGAGCCAGAGTCGACGCAAACCCCCATACACCTTACTGAGCACTCCGCGCACATGACCACAACATTTCATTCTCTCATTAAGAATGACACCGAGATTCGAACTTCGCTTACTCTAGTCAATATTTCACCCCCAAACATAATGTGCGGAATATAAGTTTCCAAGCTGTTATTGGAAAAAATTATATATTTTGATTTGTTGGGATTTATTAACATCAAAAAGTTATGTTGAAACCAATCGTAAATTTTTTTAATCCTTACAATGGAGTCTTTAGTAAGCCCAAGAGCAGCATATAAATGGGCGCTAACCTCTTGAATAATGTCAGGTAAATCATTGATGAATAAGGAAAAAAAGTAATGGACCTAATATAGACCCTTGGGGAAGGCCCACAGAATAGCGGGCTGTAAATCAGAAAGATGATCGTTGACTCGGACTTGCTGAGACTTATCGCTTAAGAAGCTCTATATCAATTGGGCGGCACTAAAAGAAACCCGGAAAAATGTTTGAAAGTTTATTGAGGAGTATAGAGTTATTTACACAGTCAAAAGCTTTTGTAAAGTCGAGTAAAACCAGTATTGCAATCTCGTCGTTATGTAGAACTTTTCTTAAGTCTGTAGTAACCTTTAAGATAGCCGATTCACAGCTATAACCTGGTCTGAAACCTGATTGCCAACGTGAAAGCATCCTGTTGTTATTTACAAACGATTGGATCTGAGTGTTCATCACCTTTTCCAAAGCCTTCGCAATGAAACACAAAATGCTGATGGGTCTAAAATCAAATGGGTAGCACAGTAGCAATTTTCAATCTAGAAGGAAAGGTAGATGATGTTAGGCAGGTAATAAAATAAATAGTATATAGCGACTAATGATAGGCAGCAATAATTATAGGAACTTAGGAGATATGTTATCATGACCAGTGGCTCTAATTTTAATAGAGAATGTGGGCTTATAACACTCTGCATTATCAATACGCCGAATGGAGAAAGAATTGATATGTTTAGGATTATTTAATCACAGTGTCCTGCCAGGTAATGACGAGTGATTCATATTATGCGACACGAAACATCTGTTCAGGTTATCAGGATTGAGTGAGGTTTCCACCTTGATGCTCCCACATACTCCAGCTGCTTGAAATTCTTCCATAGAAACTTGTTAGAAAGCATTGCGTTGAATTTTTGTTTGAGATACCTATATTTGGCCGACTTAATGGTCGAGGTTGCTTTATTCCGTGCCTCTTTGAATAACCCCCGTGAAGAAATTGTCTTAAGGCGGCTAAACTCCCTATAGAAGAACTCCCTTTCTGCAATTAGACGGCTAATATTGGGTGTGAAACAAGGGCAGGCCTTTAGCCTAACTCTTCTATATCGAACAGGTAGACACTTTTCATACAAATAATGGAATAAGCTCTCAAGGATCTCGACTTGATCATCTGTTACACTACAAGATAATATGCTATCCCAAGGCTGCCTATTGCACTCATCAGAAAGCTCCGAAAAATTAATGTTGTTGAAATCACAATAAGGAAAATAAAATAGTCTGACAGGGACAAGGTACAAATACATACGTCAGAAAAATTGGAACATGGTCGAGAAAACTTGGAGCATTGAGCTGATTGTGAAAGAGAATACGATTTTCGTCACTGGTCATGAACAAATCCAATGGAGCTGGATTTGCTGTATTGTAATAAGTAGGGAGATTATTTAATATTAAGCTTCAGAATAACAAGCATGATGGAATAAGTAAAAACTTGTATGACATAAGTTGGAACATCACTTGCTACTATCTTAAGTCTACAATTAACAAGAAAAAAAGTTAGAATTGGTCCAAGTTTCTTATGATACCCTAGATATGAAATTTCGTGTGGTCACCCATTTGAACAATTTTGATTTTTGCAGTAGTTTTTCACATATATTTCTAGAACGGTTCGTACGGACAGAAAAAATGATTACAACCAATTTTGTAGGATTTCATATTCTGAAGAACTTTTCAGTACATTAAAACCGTATAGTACTTATCATTTTCATAAAATTACGTAAAAATCCTAAATTTGTATATGGAAATAAGAAGAAGGGGTTTCCCGATTTAGTCCAATTTTGAAATTATATTTACAATTTTTTTGGAAATACTATGCATGAAATTGCATCACTCGACGTTGACGCACGTGTTTTCAGGTAGTGTCCAAATATACTATAGGAAAAACGAAATTTTTGTATGGCAACCCCGCGAAGTAATTGCCCGATTTATCTCATTTTCGAACTTGATTTTCCTTATTTTTTAAAGTCCGGATACAAATTTTCAACTCTCTAATTACAAGAGTTCTCGAGTTATCGTGCGCACGGACGGACGGACAGACGGACATACAAAAAACAAAAACGTTTTATATTATGCGTGGGTGTCCAATCCATTTTGATCTACCATCAAAATTTCTGTGCGTTACAAACGGAGTGGCAAGCTTAGTAACTCTATAGGGTATAAAAAGCGCAGAAAAAGCAAGCAAAAAACTTCTTCCAGGCTTTGTCTGCCTTGTTACTAAGAAGAGGGAACAAAAGCATTTTTTTAGGTAGAGAAGGAAATATATTGAGATTTTTGTAAGCTTCTACCGTTAAATATAAATCCACATATTTCATTTTGTATAAAACAAAAAGTAAAGAGAAGTCACAAGGAGCCAAGTCTGGGCTGTAGGGTAGATGAACGATCTTTTCAATTGAATTGTGGCAACATAACCCATCGTATGTCCAAAGAATGTGCCAATCATTATCTTCCTAAGGACTCCGTAAGTGTTTTACTTTAATTGATTTATCAGTCTATAAGAAAATCTACATACCGCTGTGATTGTCTCGCTTATCTTCTAGCTTAAAGCAGTTAATCCAAATTTCATCACCGATCTTGATTGAATTAATTAAGTACATTTTTGCAACAAGTCAATTTGCGCCATCTTTTGGGCCTCAGTTAAATTCTTCAGTATCCACCAAACACAAATCTTCCTCATAGTCTGATGCTCATTTAGAATTAATTTTATTTGGGTAATGTATATGCCCCCAAAGGTGATTTGATATCCCTCTAGACTAGATGCATCAGTTGTCTGCAAGCATGATAGTTCAGAAACAACATAGTTATATCAGGAGATTAACTCATGGATCATCCTTGAGCAAACTAGACTGGTTTTGAAACTCACTGAACCATTGTAATACAGTAGCCAAGAATGGTGCTTCATCATCAAATAACAGTATTACTTTTTGTGAGTATTGATGAGTCAATCCGACTTTAAAATCATGTAAAAAAATTATGGCTGGAAAATCTTTGCGTGTTATTTCCACATTTTTACGGTCAGTCAAAATTTAAATAGAAAATAAAATTTTCAAACGCAACAACAGAGCGATAAATACTATTTACGGCTCTGGCAACACCTTGTAGAAAACAGTGAAATCGGAAAATTATGTAATACTACAGTCTACAGTCTATCCTTCGGCAGAGAAACGCGGTCATGTTAAAAAAAAGTAATGGCAACTATAAACCAATTGTCCTTACTTCGATTCTTTCCAAGGTTATCGATATAATACTTATGAATACCCCAATTTCGGAAATATCTAGAGGCTAACCACATTGCTAGGGACGCCAATACGGCTTTAGTGCTGGACACAGTACTAAAGAATTAACAAACATTCCGTACAGAGCGTTGGAACCAGTGGTATGTCTCCATTTTTTGGTGAATTAGAAAACATCGTATTAGATATTTCGAAGGCTCTCGATAGAGTATGGTATCCTGCTGTTTTAGCCAAACTTCAGGCATTAGGTCTATACCGTCTCTGTTTTTTAACATGGATTGTTCGTTTTATCTCTCGTCGTTCAATCCATGGTTTATTGGACGGAGTTACGTCTGACCGTTTTATAATCATAATGCTGGTGTATCGCAAGGTTCAGTTCTCTCTCCTACTCTCTTTTTCATTTTTATTATTGGTCTGTTAGCTCTCACTTCCAATCCTATTCATAGTTTTGCAGATGACAGCACCTTTGATTTCGTGTACTCATTCGACTCTATAACTGACTCTCGCATGAATGATAAAGTTGAGAAAGTAGTCAGTAGGGGCAGAGCGAATCGGCTCTCGTTTAAAGCTTTCAAAACGCAATTTTTCTGTTATCACTCAAACATACCCTAACACCCGCTCAACACATTTACGTCGACGAAGTAGATACCTGAAAAATTAAACAATCTTAATTGATTCCAAGGCCGCCCCGGAGGGGGGTGAGCGGATCCCCCTAGATGCTCAGTTCTTTTTAACTCGCCTTTCACAGATAATTACTTACTACCTTTCGTGAAATTTTCAAGAAACTAAGAGTTTATTTTGAGCAAATGTATGATTGTTGAGGCTTTCATAATTGTTGACACCCTGATCCCATTAAGATCCCAAATTTAAATTCTGTTGATATATTTTAGTGGATAATATAAGGTAGAAAATAAAAATAATAAAAGTACGTCGTGCAGGATATTCAAGGATAACGAATATAATCCTTATCTTTCATATTCCCTTTCGAATATATTTTTGAGATGGCATTTTTCTTAGATTGCTTCTTGAAATCGTAACTTTCAAATGAGCCCCATATTTTTTTATTCATTCATGAATGGCAATGCTTGTATGAATTTCTGAAAAAGACCAGGCAGCATTTTTCTTTGAAATTTTAAGATACTATAACTTGCGAAATACATTGGGTATTTGGAAAATTTTTTGATTTCACAAAACTTTCAAATGTGTAAATTATAAAGAAAACTTGTGATAGTCATGCCACATATGTCGCCTGTTTGATGTGGAATGACTCTTGCAGCGACTCGACGTTGCAACCCCGCATGTCCATATTGCTTGCACTGACCTCCATATTGCGTCGACTTTCTGCCGCAGATTCCTACGACACCGCCAGCGGTGCCATAATTCAAGTCTCTGAGTACTATTGACACAAGGAATATGCTTATAGAATAGAAATTGAGCAATTTCAAACTTATTTGGGTGTATATGTGTGCTGCTATGTAACTGTAGCCGCACCCCATGTTTAAAATACTGATGTGTGCATCGGGCCTTCGGTTTCTTTTAAACTTTTGCAACAGCGGCACAAATTGTGTGTATTGTAAATAAATAAATTAGGATTTCTTAGTGCTTAGATGGGCTCAGGTCGCGACTTTAGAGCCCTATTTTTCGGCCCCTGTTGGAGTTGGGACCCCCCCCCACCCCCACCATATTCTGGGTGCGTGTTATATAGTTATATAAATTTAAGGAGTAACCACTGTCACTCTGTGTACATCTCACCTTTATTTGCTTCTTATGTAATCCGGGAGGGGTTTTTTTTTATGGCACACTTTCCCTGCTACAACTTTTACTTTATCAAACGACCTTTCTTTAACAAACTTCTCTTTTACTTTATTAAACGACCTTTCTTTAACAAACTTCTCTTTTACATAACTTTTCTATAACAAACTTCCCTTCAAAACACTTTTTGTTTAACAAACTTCTCTTCAACACATCTTTTCTTTTTACCAACACTGTTCTGTAACCAAATTGTTCTTTTTATATACTTCCTTATGACGAAATTCTTATTTGACAAGGCTATTGTTTAACTAAAACTTTTCTTCAACAAAGAACCGAGACCGCCCGCTACCAAGTACAAAAATCAACTCAACTCTTGATCACCTTCATCGTGATCAAGAGCCGTTGTTCAGGATCAAAAATGCTAAATTGCATTTTCATATCCTGAGAAAATTTTACTTTTTCAATTCTGGACTTGTTCAAACATGTCCAGAATTATTCGCGTTGAACGATGGCTTTAAAAATGTAATCTTACACTTTTTAAAACATCAGCCACCGTTTGAAATCGCGACGCGCATATACATACAATGCATTTATGCTGCGCGCGTTTCTTATCGCGAAAGCTTTTTTCGTAATATGTATGTTCGTATGTACATACACGTTGTACTTTTCGCGACAAATCGTACTGAAGGTACGATTTGCTTTTTTTGATTTCTTTTTTAATTAAATTGTTGAAATGACAAATTTTGCTGAAGGCAAAATTTGTCGTGGAAATTTTTAAGTAAAACGACTTGGGTTGTAAACTGAAACTTTTGTTTTTCCCAAGTTGTTTTATGAGAAAAATTTTATAAATTATGTGGAATGTGAAGAAAATTGCTGATGCAATTTTTTCTTCACAATTTTGGGAAGATAAACTAATCATGTTTTATGTATGGTTAGTTTACCGAATTTTATAATTTATGATTTTATATGCCCAATTTTAGGTTTTTCAGGTTAATAGGTTTATGAGATTATCCTATTTTCTATTAATTTCTTTTAATTCAGGTTTATAGTTATACACATATTTACATATACGTATATCCATATCCTAATCTAGGTTTTATATATATAACATGCGCTAATATTTGGTCCGATCACATTTTGAATATTGTCAATGTGTTGCAAAGCCTGGGATTTTTGCAAAGATTCTAGAAATATTTTACATCATCAGACTTGTCATAAAACTACAAGTCTCATATCAGGCCTGGATTAGAATATAATTCCCATATTTGGCCAGGGGCTAGACGCACTGCACTGTACATGTTAAATAAACTTCAGTGGAAGGCCCTCTGACTTATTAGCGATGACATAATAATATTCACTTTTGATTCCGTAGAGCACCGGCATAACGTTGATGTCTATCTTGATTTTGTAGCTACTTCTATGGCTGTTACTCTGACGAAATCTGTAGCCTGATCTCTTGTAGAATTTTCTTTATGCATACCGCACAAGTTTCAATCTGAGCTCACCCATACAAATCCCATCACGAATCCTTCGTCAGCAGAACAGTACGAATATGGAACGGATTACCATCCTATGCCCCCACCCCCTCAGTTATGAGCTGCAAATATTCAAGCGAAATGCATAGCGTTACCTCCTTGAATCATCCGAGTAATCCTAAATTCCCTACCACGTTCTTCCTTTCCTGCCAAGTCAGTGCTACGATGTCATAGATATAGGTAGGTATTAGCTCTGGTAACATCTTCAAAAAAAAATGTGCTCCATTTCACTCAGTTTATTCCTATAATTCGCTTTGATTTTCACTTTATCATTTTTAACTACCGTTTTTGAATTTATAATAACAGAGATAATGTCACTACGTACAAGAAAACTATGCAGGTTTGTAATGATATTTATTCTCGATGTTGCGGTTGGTAAAAATTGGAAACAATGTCTAGGTAAAATTGAGCACATCCTTACGAAGGTTTAAATTTATACCAAATAAAAAAATTTAAAACTTTTTGAAAATTCACAATAATTTATCTAATGCAAATTACTCCAGTCTCTCCTATATGTAGCTAGTAATTTTGATGAAATGAGTCTACAGTATCTGGTTGCGATAAAGTGTTTGTTCAACTAGGTTTAAACTTTGAGAAAACTCATTTAGGGTAATACTGGGTTTATATGTGATAATTTTAATGAGATGGGTGAAAAAACTATAGCTACAGCTGAACTTAAGGAAATAGAACGGGTGGGGCTGAGTACAATCCCTGATTTGGAGGGGGAATTGTGAAAAAAGAGTTGAAAATATAGAAAAAGGTTTTTATTTTTGAAAAGTACCTATGAATTACGCCATTTGCTTTCTTTCTTAACTTTTAAAGATAACATTGTCCAAGTCAAGTGGTGACCTTGGTGGCTGATGCACATATTGAGCCGTTCAACAAAGTTTTTACCTACTCTTGCCTGCAGGAATTCCGATAATTACGTCCTCAATTGCCTCTTTCAGAGCTTCCAGGTTTCAAGGTCGACCTTTGTAAACCGCTGTTTTGAGGTAGCCCCATAGAAATGAGTCACACGGAAAGGAGATCAGGCGGCCGGGAAATATTTCTTGCAAAATTTTGTGTGAACAACGAGCAGTATGGGCCGTGGCTCCGATCTGTTGAAACCGGAATTCTTCTGTGTGATATTTCCTGTCATGCTCTTCCATTTTGGAGCGTAAAAATTCTCCAGTATCTCACAATAGCACGTTGAAGTCACAGTTGAGCCTCCTTCTTAAAAAAATAAGGCCCCATTATGCCTATCGAGGACACAGCGCACTAAATTGTCATTTTTAAGCTGTGAAGTGGTCTTTAGTGCAGTTCGCGAGGGTTTGCAGTTGCATAGTACCGCAAATTTTGCTTCTTTACTGTACCGTTAAGGTGAAAGCGAGCTTCTTCGCTTGTCCATACAATCGTGCCAGGGGGTACAGTTGTTAGGATTGCATTGCAAGCACCTTTACGATTCACCCAGCCTTGTAGGCTCAATTCCTGGGCAATCATCATCTTGTCGGGGTGTAACTGAAGGTGTGAGTGTAAAATTCGCCTTATCGTTCTGAACGATATTTCAATGTCATCGGCGTGTTTCCGTGACGAACGCGTTGGAGATTGTTCAATAGACGACCTAACTGCCGCGATGTTTTCAGGAGTTCTGATACTTTTAGGTTGCCCCGCTGATTTTTTAGGAACTACAGATCCCGTCGTCCTTACATTACTGAACCATTGCCGAATGGGTTTAGGGTCAGGAACACTGTCGTAACGATTTAAATTGAACCGACTGCGAAAGGCCATCTGCATCACCACTATATTTTCCCCGTTTTAAAAAAAAATGGTCTCCACAACAAAGCCACGTTGCTCACCTGTCCATTCCATGATGACTATTGAAAACGATGTTGTTACCTCGACCTAACGACATCCGTCCCATCCCTCTATTTTCTCCGGATCTCCTACAGTTAATTTTTGGAACCAGGGACTGCACTCTGCCCCATCCTGTACCCATGAATCTATATTCTTGTATTAATTATTTATTTTCGTTTATATGTAACGAGTGGCAAACATACAAGTTTTCGCGAGTTTTTATAAATTTTCAAAAATTTCGTTCGGCTATCGTTCCAATAATATGGGTTCTATAAAAAAAAAATTAGAACCTTTTTTTTAGAGAGTTTTATATAATTCAATTTAGAAGCATTTTTTTCAATCGAAAATAGTTAATAAAAACCCATGAGTAGGAATAAGGGAAATTAAATTTTTAGAAGCACTTTGAATAGTCTTTTTTGTCCTTATAAAAATGTTTTCGTCCCATGACCTACAAAATTTTCACAACTAATTTTTTCTTTTTTTCTTTTTGCTGCTCTTACTGAAAATTTGCATCATTTGCACAGGAATTTATTCATTTTTACCTCTGTAAACCAAAAAATACATTTTTTCATCTTTTTCTACCACGGAATATATCCACAAAATATGTTGAAAGATAGTTTCTCAATTTGAAAAAAAAACTTTGCACATAGTTCCTACGAGTTACCTATACACCGACCTTCTTCAAATGTAATACATCAAAAAATGGTAATTCTTTCAACTACAAGGTTCCAAAAAATTTATGAAAGATATCCTTGGTTAGAGCTTCCTGCCCTATCCTATCTAGAGCGGGTAATAATTCATGCGATTTACTTCCATATTCATCGGTTAGCTCTTCTCTTCTCGTGGGTTCCATTTACCAATTTGCACCTGCTTTCTCCACTTAAATCAATTTTCTCATCGCTATACTTTTTCATATTCATTTGAAGAACATGGTTCAATTCCGCAGTGTTCATGTGAACAGCACGCTATCCTTTTTTCTATCTCTGTCTCTCATACATGTAGAGGTATGCACAATATTATCTCCCACATAAGTCATCCATAGAATGGCCTTAATATAGCTAGCTCCATATTAGGGTGAATCTCTGGGGATACCTATGCTTTTATTTTTACACAGCATAAACACCACAATTCACTTTGAATATATTTTTTGTTACACGCCCAATCTTCGTTTGCATAGAGATGCAGATGAGTGTAAATTAGTAAACAACGGTAAATAAAAATAGATTATCGTATATGGCGGAAGGGAGGATATAGAGGGATTTAATGGACTTGCATTACTAATAGCATGCTAGTGACAATCAAATTAACGGATGCAACCTAAACTTCTTAATAGAGAAGAGGAATGAAAATTGGATTTCTTAAAGGACATGTTCAAGTTCAATGTGTGTGGGGGGGGGGGGGTGGTGGTTTATTTTTGCTTCAATTGAAAATTCAACCTTCAATTGTGAATTAGAAATTCGATTAGATTGGAAGAGAAATAGGGGAGGGAGGGGAGACTGAATAAAAATGAAAATCAATAGCTCACTTTCATGGAGGTATGTGCAGTGCAAGGACTTATTGCAAGTGTGCATTTTATATTTCAGGAAGTTGATTATTTTCTCTTATGTCGAGTTTCTAAAAAAAAAAAAGAACTTGTTAAATACTCGAATCTCATAACTTCTACAGATTAAGTTTTCTACCCCCTCCCCAATCTCTTCTTTTCTCCCGATTTTAACGTCTTAACGGATTTTCATTAAAAATCTCAGATTTAGTTTGGCACAGCGAAGAAATTTTGTCGTTGATATCAAAACTTCTCTCCATGGTTTTTGGACGGCTATATTTTATCAGAGATATTTTCTTCATATTGTTCTGCGGATGCTGTAACTTTTTACCATTTTGCTTTTTTTTGTCATTTTGAATATTTGAATAAAATTAATTAGAACTTTTGGATAAATTTATTTGAATTACTAATTAAAATGTAGAAGACGAACGAAAATAATCACAATGGGAAATCGTTAAACGATGCAAAGATTAAAGTTTTGCGATCTGATTTTATGGATATTGTCGAAGCGAATTATAGTTGTCTCAGATTCTAAGTTAAAGAAGGGTACATGCATATAGAAAAACATTATTTTATGTATGGTCGAAAATAGATTCTGTATGCTGGGGTCGGATTTACTAACGCGGAGAGTTGTGGAGATTAGAGTTCTTTTGAAACTTAACTCTCCACTCCGAATTTTGTGTACTCGGGGACTTTGTATTGAGAATTACCAATCTCTATATTCATCTCGACGAAACTCTCGGGTGTTTTAGTTGTAAAGAAGTAAGAAGAATATTTCTCAATTGACAGTATATTTTTGTTGTGTTTTGTGAAGGTACCTAGGTATCTAGGAATTTCCAAATTAAATTATGGATTCACCTCCTGCCTATATTTACAAAAAGAAATTATGGATATCCATGCAATACTTCCAGCACAGAAGAATCGCTATAACATATTTTAATATCTACGTTAAAGCTTGTATGTAGGATGAAGTTGCATTTACATTTTATCCCCTAATTATATATGTTATTAGTTTTTAAGTCCGATAAATGGTTTTGAGGATAGCTGCGAAAGAAGTGAATCAGTCCTGTTTTAAGGTTAAAAAATGACCTTTTTTAGTACAAAAATGGGCATGTTTTCAACACATCATTGCGAAGAACTGGTAATGGAACTGGATGTGAAACAAAGAACAGAAGAAATATATGCAAAATATAGGATCTGGGATATATATGACTTAAGTGTAAAAAATCCGTCTTTCGGCGATGAAAAGTCAGTTATGACGTTAAAATTATCAAAAACTAACTACACCATTCGATTACCCACTCCTCCGTCTTTAATCTGATACTAAACATGGCGTGTTTTAGAAAACCCCGAATGAGGGGCGGTACGACCCCCTCCCCCACAAACACCCAAAAAGAACCTCCCAGAAATTGTTTACCTATATTCTTGTACTCTAGACCCTAAATGCGTAGGAAAAAACTTCAATGCTCTACGACCTTGCAACACAGAATTAGCTGTGATTCAATATTACGACACTTCTCGTGTTTTTCCTAACTCCCCCAAGTATGTTAGAGAATCACGACTGTAGAGTTAGGGAGTTTTAATCGGGGAAACCGAAAATTCTCACTTTCCCAAACTCGCAAACTGGCTCCTGGTATTTAATGATATTTTTTACGATATATATGTATATTGCAAGTTTAGGTAGAGCTGTCAGATCACGGGTTAAAACAAAAGAAAATTGGTTTCATTAAATGAAATGAGAAGAGAATTGAGTATAGGAATAGTATCTGCATTATATAAATTAGCCGTTATAATTTTTTATTGTATTAATTGACTTGCTATATTTTAAATTTGATAGAATTCACTCAAATGTATGCTAGGGTTGTAAAAAAAAGGTAATTACTCAACTTGTGTTTAAAATTACAACAATTTACAACAATTGGGACTTTCTGAATCAACTGTATGGAGTATTTTGCACAAGAATTTAGCGTTGAAGGCCAACAAAGTTCAATTGACACAAGAATTGCTGCCCAAGATCATTCCATGCGTCGGGACTTTGCCAATTGGATACTGGAACAAAACGACGATTTAAAAAAAAATCATCTTTTCGGACGAATCATATTTCGAGATCGGTGGCTACGTTAATAAACAAAACTGCTATATTTCGGGAGAGGAAAACCCTCGCGTGATCCAATAGAGGCGAACGCATCCACAAAGAGTCACTGTTGGCTCCTTTGTGCATTGGCGTCTGGTGGTGTGGTTGGTCCGTACTTTTCGAAAATGCTGCTGGAAGAGACATAACCGTTAACGGTACCAGATATCGCGATATCATCACAACTTTTATAGGGCCAAAACTGAAAAATATTCGTGCTGAAGGCATGTGGTTTCAATAAGGTGGGGCTAAGTGTCATACAGCCAGAGAAACTATGCAATTACTGCGTACAAAGTTTCCAGACCATTGTTATTTCCAGATTCGGTGAAATGAATTGGCCTTCAAGATCCTGTGATTTGACACAGTTAGACTTATTTCTCTGGGGCCATGTGAAAACACAGGTCTACATGGATAATCCTCGAAACGTTGAAGCATTGAAAGCAGAAATTATTCGAGTTATTGGTGAGATTAGAGCCGCAAATATGCCAGAATGTGATTGAAAATGTTGATAAAAGAATCAGGTACTGTAGAGATGCAAGAGGTGGTCACTTGGGAGATATCTTTTTTAGAGTATAAATGACAAACATTGTATTTCAAAAATAAATAAAAAACTGTTTTAGTCTCAATTCAAATTCTATATATTTTAATTATTTACTTTTGAAAACTCAATTTGAAAGACCCAGTATATAAATTTAGTTTACTGAATCTGGCAGCTATTAATTGCATCAAGAAAGTGATTAATATACATGTTAAGAAAATTGTAGGCCTATAAAGTGACCCTTGTGGTACCCCATAGATGAGCTAGAGAGAAAGAGAGAATTGCAGTGGGTGGGGATAGTAAATTTCTTCTTGTGTCCTTTAATCAATAACAAACTATAGATCTATCCAGTGCTTTTTTTGTAAAAGAAAAGGTGATGGAACGCTCATCTCATTACTAAAAACATATATATAAATTACTTCTATTAGTTGTATTTAAAGCAATTATTCCAAAGTTTGGTCCAATTTTCGTCTAATAAATCTTCTCGACTTTTTTTTGCTGTTAGTATCCGTGGCCGAATGACTTCTCTGCGTACCCAGAGATCAACGTATTTGGAAGGGCCGAAAAGTCTCAGAGGCGCTCCGATAAGTTTTATGAACAAAAGAGCTGAAATTGTCATCATCTTCAACGAAGCTCTTATTTAGGGGGCAATTAGGTTCATCCGCGATATTGAAATGGTGTTCAAAGTATAAGTATCAAATGTATAATAGTTATATATCTTTTCGAGAATGTATTCACGGAATCCGCGGATAATTTCCCTGTAATTTAAGTGTAGTCTGACAAGTTTCTAATTTCCACTTCTCCGAATGTCAGCTGATTATTAATATCTTTAGGCCAAGACCTTTGATCAAATCCACGAGACCAATATGCCAATTCATTGTATTTGCTATAAAACAATCTTCTTTTGGCTGACTCTTATAATCTTGTATAAAATGTATTTGGATCAATGAGAGGATCCTTTCTTGATTTTTTTTCGTGAAGTAAAACTCGACGAAAAGAAGATTACAGCAGCAACAGTGAAGTTATAATAGGGCCCAAAGTGCTGCCTCCTTTCTTCAAAAGCTTTGACCAGAATTTGCCTTGTATAGCTCCATATTGCAGTCCTGTAGCACCAAACTTAATTCTGATAATTTCAGCCAAAACTGTACCACTCATCGGGTACTTAAAATTCTTCCAATTTTCAGCAGCTCTTTCCCCCTTTCATATGAATGCAACTCTCTACTATTCTTTGCCGAAGCATGATGGGTATATGACGTAAAGTTTATCAAGAAACGATTTGAATCTATTTATTTCTGAAGTTTCCTTGACAGCATCATTTACTGATAATGCTAGTCTGTCATTAGCGCAATGCCAAACTATATTAGAAAGAAAGCGTTCTGATAGCAATTTTTTTCATTCCCTAACATCACAGCTGCGCCGTTGCATGCCACAGAAACTAATTATTAGCTGTGTTCTTTTGTGTACCTTGTTCTAGAACTCCAATTTACTGGAGAGAACAAATTGTTCTGTCTCGATTGAAGCGAACCATTTGTACTGTTCGCTTCATTTGTAAATCTAACGAAATATACTATTCATACTCAGCTACAAGGTAAGTGGCAGAGTATGCGCCAGCTCCAGGACCACATTCTGTTCCAGCTTTCAATATAGTTCAAATCATATATGAGCAAGTTGAAAGCTTCAACTGATTTCGAATTAAGCTTGAGATCGTTTTGTAAGAATGTTTGCAGAGGGATATGAATTAAAATGAATTCAAATTCATCAAATTTAAAAAAATATTCTTTTAAAACTTTTAGAATCTGTCGTAAAAATATAGCGGAACGCCGTTCTAGTGCGTTCTATGACAAAAAAAAGCACTGGATCTATCTATCTAAGACCAAAAAATTAGAAATCAAATTAGAATTAGAAATTAATGAGTAAGTAATTATAGAATAAATTTAATAATGCCGAGTGTCTTGAAGTAAAAGTAATTAATATTAATGCTTTCGATTGTCAGACGTTACTTGTATATAAAGGTAGTTTTCCCAGATAAGTTATCTAAAATAATCCGTTTTATACGTATTATTTTACTAATATACTAGTCTTCAAATCCGGTACTACTACTATATTTTGGAAAACATATTTTTATTTTATTTTATTAATGAAACGGAAGTTTCAAGGTCCTTCTTTACTGCAGGAATAGTAGTAGGTAGGTGTTCTTCACAAGCATGGAATTTTAATAAAGCTGAATGTTGGATGGTTAGGTTAGATTAAAATTAAAAGCTACTGTGGCTGTAATTACCCACAAACTACATGGTACAAATTTTTGGTTGGCAGTCTCGGTGGGACATTTGTAGGGATTTGCAAATGGAACAAAGTCAATTTGAGCATTGAGAAAGGGTGCGAGTAAGTAGGGCGTTGATTCACCAGTTTTTAAATAAAAATAAAAACGAATTCAGTCTGTCAGTAATTTTTATCCGGATAATATCAAGAAGTGCATAAACTCTTACACAAGACATTTTCAACTTACTTATGAGTTTAATTCTTTAAGTTTCATTGTAATTCCTTTTTTATTGCTAAAACATTCAGCATGAGCTTGTTAAATCTTAAGCTCTAAGGGAGGATCTTGTATTGTTGTTATTTATTACGGTTGTGTTTTCGCAAACTCCTGTTGGGAAGTGAGCAACAAAATAAAATCAGAAAATGCGTAAACAGTATTTCAATCAACGCCAGACCCGTACCAACCAAGAGACATACAGCCGGACAGCAAGAGCAGTAACGCATTACAAAGAGTTTACCAGCAAAAGTACGGATAGCAGATGTCCGAAGAAGTCATACACAATATTCCTTTTTATCTAACCACTCCCCCCCCCCCCCCCCCACCAACGACGGTAGGGTACTAAAAAGGGAATGATATTATACCATTACATCAAGCAAGAAATATATTATAGGTAAAACTTCCTACAACATAGCCAAGATTACAGCAAGATAAGTCTTATCTTCCATCTCTGCCTTAAGAGTACAGCAGGTTAAGGTTTGAGTACACTATATATTAGATATTTACATATATAGGGTGTCCCGTAAGTCGACATCAAGCCAGAATCTGGTGATAGACCAAATCAGAACAGTTACAGATTTGTAGCAACAGAAGCTAAAAAACTATCACAGGGTGTACATTTTCTCGAAAACAAAAGAAATGTCTATAATTTGAAAAATGCATATTTTATATTTTTCTGGTAACTGTTATGATTTGGTTTATCACCCGATTCCGGGTTGACATGGACTTACGGGACACCCTGTATATATATTTCTTTTGCTCTCTTTTATTTTAAAAAAACATGTGTTATAACACCGAATTTTTGAAAATATTTTTTTTTCTTGCCTTTTTCCGATCCTCAGAGTGCTCGTTTGGTCAAAAAATATTCCTAATTCGACTTTCTTCGTCGAAACTTTTGTTTACATTATAGCATCGTTTCGCTCTGTCGAAATGGTTCACTAAAGATGTCTGATATCCACTCTTCTGCTGAGGATCACTCAGGCCATACAAATCCTCCTCCAGTGACTTCGATCGTTACGTCAAGAACTACCGCACTTGAGACCGCCATCAATGCAGTATCAGTTAAGTGTATGCCTTTTTGGAAAGACAACCCAGGCCTGTGGTTCCTCCACTTAGAGGCACAGTTTGCTTTGGCACGAATCTCTCAGCAAATGACAATGTTTTTCCACGAACTAGCTTCTTTTGATAAAAATATAGATAGTATTCTAAGTGAAGTCGCTTTTAATCCACCGGAGCGCACTGAGTACGATACGTTAAAAGACACGTTAATTTCCGGACTGGCCGGCAACTGACAGACTGAATTCTTTTTTTATTTTTATTTAAAAAATTCACATCCTTTCCCAATGCTCAAAGTGACTTTATTCCATTTGTAAATTCCTACAAATGTCTCGCCGAGATTGCCAATCAAAGATTGGTGCCATGTAGCTTCTGGGTAATTGCAGCCACACTATTAAACAACTAGGACCTTGCTGATATCGCGACCAGAGTTGATCTCTTGCGTAGATTCAAAACCTTCTATGCTTCGAGGTTTAATCCTCATAGTTTCCTGTTGGATTTGCCATGTCTAGTTACTGCAATAATAAACAGCCTGAGCAATTGTCTGCTAAGATCAATTAGTTTGTCTGGATAGATTCAGATGCTCATTTTTCCATATTTCGTAGTGCTCCCTAAGGTGACGACTTTTTGGTAGACCAAATGTTGGGTAGGGACCAGTGTACGGACTGTCACCTCCGGTTTTCGCTAGTCTATCTGCTGTTTGATTACCGTCCACTTCTTCGTGCCTAGGGACCCGAAGCAAAGTTACTTTGCTGTCTATAGACAGTAGGTGGAGTTGATTCGTGTGCCAACTCCAGACTCCAAGTCTTGAGAGGACAGAACCAGGAGCGCTGTTTGGCTGTGTGATCAAATATAATTGGTGCTTTTTTAAGCGTTTGGTTTTTAATTTTCAAAACTCAACACAGAAAAATTGGACAAAGGTATAAAATTGTTATTGGTGATTAAAAATGAATCCTTGCCATTTACTTCTTAAAGATTATTTTATGTAAATATTGGCCACGACTATGTTCCAGGTAGTCCATACGGGAAGTCGAATTCTGAGTGAATTTTTCGAGCATAGCCGCTGGTATTTCACCGATAACACGTATGATGTTCTCTTCTGGTGATCGAATCGATGCTGGTTTATCGATATAAACCAGAGATTTGACGTACCCCCACAAAAAGTAGTGCAACGATGTCAAGTTGCACGATCTAGGCGGCCAACTCACTGGTCCAAAACGAGAGATGAATTGCTCACCAAATTCATTTCGCAATAGATCCATCGTTGCTCGTACTGTGTGGCATGTGGCACCGTCTTGTTGAAACCACATGTCAACAAGATTCAGGTCGTGTATTTTTGGTAATAAAATGTTGGAAATCTTTGTACGATAGCGAGCACCATTGACGGTAACGTTGTTGTTATTATCATATTTGAAAACGTACGGACCAATGATTCCACCAGCCCACAGTTCATTTGTTAGGATGCATTTTCAGCTCTTGTATTGCTTGTGGCTGCTCATCGGATCAAATACCGAAATTTTGCTAATTTACGTATCCTTTCAACCAGAAATGTGCTTCATCGCTGAAGACTAGTTTTTTGTAAAAAAGCTGATCTTCCTCCAGCTTTTCCAAGGCCCATTCACCGAAAACACGACGCTGACAGATCGCCCGGTCTCAGTTCATGAACGAATTATTGTAGTTTATATACCTTTAAACCAACATCCTTGCGTAAAATCTTCCATATAGTGGAATAACACAATACCAATTGGAGGAAACGGCGACGAATGGACACATCGTGATCTTCACCAACACTGGCGGATACAGAGCAATATTTTCTTCTGTACGCACTCTACGCACACGGGTGGGTGGCTTGATATCCAATAATGTGAAATTGGTACGAAATTTGGTCACTATGGCTTGAATAACCTGCTCAGTAGGGCGATTACGATGACCATAAAACGGTCGAAGTAGGCGAAACACAATTTTCACAGAGCACGAATTTTGATAATAAAATTCAATAATTTGTAAACGTTGTTGGGGTGAAAGTCTTTCCATGATGAAATGGCAATGCAAACTGAACAACTTTTACTTTGACACATGTCACGAATCACGCTTGAGCTATCAAAAACAGAGCACTGAAAAACAAAACATCAAAAAAATCACCCGTTACATAGACGTTGGAGTTCTTGCACCCACTGTTTAGGATTTCCTGAGCTCCAACCTCTATAAAGCGTAATCTTCCGTCTGAAAAATGGATGGTGAAGTACCAAGCGGAATGGAGAGTTGCACTTCTGGACCAACCACTCCTGCGCTTTTTTTGTTATTCTTCGTGGATCTGTCAGTATACCAAACATGGGCCAGTTGCTGGAAATGATCCCCCTGTCTAATATCTTGTTTCTCAGTTTAATGGTTACATTGATAATCTGTTTCGAAGGAAAAGCTTTTGGGCATAATATCTGCTGAAGCTTCTGGGTCTATAATATGGACCTGCTCGAGGCTGGTCAGCACCAGAAAAAAAGTATTCATTTGACATTTTTCTTTCGAGCATATTAGCCGCTTTTTCCGTCTTAATAAAGATCTAGAGTGGCTTCAAGTGTTCATTGAGGACACGATGTGAAGGCACTAGTGAGGCCTTATCAGGCCATCTTTTAGACCTTAACAAGGGTTATCTTTTTTTTATGATGGGATACGATTAGGTCCAGATAAATTAGATTTGATAATTGAAAATTTCAATTTCAGTTAAACCCATAGCCCGGGGGGTTGCTTATCTCTTTCTCCTCCTTTCAATCTGCCTTTATATTTCTATCTCTCTCTCTATTCTCTCACAACTATGATATTGTAATTTTCCAAATTGCGCATAATTTTGTATTGCGTAACTGACTTTCGACAGTTTTAACGGGCAAATTGTGTTCGTATTTGAATTGAACTTTTTTTTAACCATTTTATCTCCCTCTCAAAATAATCTCTTATGTTTTCTGATGTCAAATTTATAATAAAATTAACGTTGCTATGACAAAATAGAAGTACGTTTAATATTTTCGACATTTAGATCTTTTCACGGAAAATTTTACTGTAAAATATTATGGAAATAAAATAGGTAAAAAAAACTTTTAAGGTAAACGGTTTATTTTACATTGAAAGATGTATAAAAAACTAGAAACCAATTACGGGTCAGAAATTTGGGACTTACCGAGATATGTAATATCGTCTACTAGTAAAAAATTGCACAGGACCAAGAGCAGTGATGTTATTTAGTGTCGGAGGCCAAGATCCGCTTTGGATCATTTCGTCTGCGAAGTAATTAGATTTTACTTAAAGCTGCTAATTACTTATACGTATTTAAACCGCAAATGCAGCGACCCAAAGCGGATTTCGGCCTCCAATACTATGGGCGGTCACTGTTATTGCTCATGTGCATTTTTTTACCAGCAGACCGTATTTAAAAAAATATTGCATGAGAAAACTTTTAGGTTAACGATACCGACTGGTTAGTCCATGTTGTTGTTTTGAAGCGATTTCTTTGTCAAACCATCGCAATAGAAGCAGTTGCTCCTGCCCATGGTATATCTCCACTTCTTTCTTCTTGTAATTCGGAAAGCCTTATACCCATTAGAAAATCTTAAGCAACAACTTAGAGAAAGAGATATCTCGCAAAGAAAATTTTTCGTCTTGGTCCTAGAAAAGTAAACACTATTTACGCAATTTAAATTTCAGTTATACCATTTTGTGGCGGTTACCGGTACTACGAGGAAAAGTTTTCCATTGTAGTAGCAAAATGGGTTCTCACCCAGGCACAACAAAATCGGCACCCTTTTGCAAGCTAATTCCAGAAGCTTTAATATAGCCGATACACACCACAGATCTAGATCTAACAAGCAGATTGGGACAAGACAATATCTGTGAGTTAAGTGTCCCAAATCTGTTGGCAACAAATTAACTGCTCCCTCACCTCTGCTCGGTCAGGGCAATTAATTATCTTTTGCATATAATCAATAAAAGTGTTACATTAACATACAAGTTTTTTTTTGCCAATTTTATTTTTAAATATTTAGTGAATGACAATTCAAAATCGGCAGATCCTCGGTCCTCACGGCTTAGGCAGGCTGTGTACCCCTGAAAGATTGCGGAGCTAGAATCTGAGGTTCACATTATGTTGGACTGTCATGCGGACACGTTTTGCTCCCATTTTCATCCGGCCGATCTACTTAATAAAATTGTTATCGGCATCCTAAAATAAATAGGTATTCATTGTAGAAATCATCGTTGTCCTAATTCATTGTTTCAAAATGGCAAAATTCTCAAAGAAATCAATGGAAGAAAATAAATTTTAATTCGATTTTTGGCAAAACATATTTCCATTTGAATACATGCGCCATCTATACGATAAGACTGAAAGCAATCGATTTACTATTCCAATTTCCTTTTATTAGCGTATTACTTTGGTAAGCACGTTTATTCCAGCAAGTATTTTTTTGTTTATTACATGCAGTGGGTAAAAAATAACCAAAAAAAGTCAAAGTAAGTACTACACGAAAACAGTTATTATAATTCTTACACAATAAAATCTCCGTAATTTACCACCAAAATCTAAGCTTGAAAATGTTTAGGTAGACGAAATTTATTGCCTCCCTCTTAACACGCCTGTTACGGTACAGAAAGCAACAACAAAAAAACAATGTTTCAACCGTCCTAATGTCCTTATGCAAATTTTTTCAACGAACTAAATAAATCGTGAGGTAAATACCTTCTTCTTAGGACTGGACAGGAAATTATGTCCATTACACCTCTAATCGCATTCCCTTAAGAATAAGCTCAAATAAATATAAGACGACGGCGGGCAAAAAGTTCAAATTCTCATTTCTTTTTTTCTTTTTTCACCCATAAAACTCACCTTTACTGAGCTAGCCAGCCAAAACCTATATGTATCTACCTATCTACAACTATAGGTAAATCCATAGACTTATAATAGGCTTCTACTTCTACTATGTGCGTACTTTTTATTTTAAAGGCCCCACCAATGAAAACGTATACGGCAAAGCAAGTTCCATTTTCTGAGTAAGACACGAAATAGTAGTTGGAAATGTATGGGGAACCAACTGTTAGCTGTTTTCTATTACAAGTACGAAGCCCATAGTCAGGGTAAAGGTGAGCTATAAAATTCCAAGGAGCTATGGTGAGTGGATCTATAGTGTTTTGCCATGTGCGTTTTTTTTCCCTTCATACCTACTTTGAGGACTACTCTCTTGTGGCCTTGTAACCTAGACTCGTTTAAGGTTAGACGGTTACCTGTACTTTTACTTTACTATACTACCACCTGACGACGACTAGTTAACCTTTCAGAAAAGCTTTCTTTTTATGCACTTGACTGTTACAAAAAATTTTATTACACATACATAAACACACACACACACACAAACATTCAGGCATAAGCACTCTAGTAAAATATAAATTTCACCTTGACATGGATAGTTGCCTGACATGAAATATTCCATGTCTGGAAGAGGTTTATGATGGCAGGCATATAGTTAGACGGATAGGCTTATGTGTACCATACCCAGCTTCTTGTCCACCCATACAGGTGACGCTCCTGATTATAAGTAGTTTTGATATATGTACTGAGGACTAAAATGGTAAATATGCCCTACATGTGTTTAGAGCTGAATGAGCTGCAAAAACGCAATTATACCTAGTAGGACCTAGGGGGCATAATTACTTATTCATGTCGCATATTCACGCATAACTTGTAATTCCTGCCGTACTCTTCCATAGAGTGACAATGTCCAATAATCCTGCGGTCAGTGGTGAGTTAGATGTGCTTCGTGCAATAATGTACTTTTGCTAAATATAGGCTTTGTTTATAGTATAGTGCAAATCTACAATGATCCTGCATGGACTGTGAATGTTTGAATGCGAGATTTATCTGTTGTAGAGCATTGCTAATTAGTTTAGTCTTATTTTGTTTATGAATTCAGAATTTCATTAATTTTCATGTGATTTATTCTCTTTCCCTGGTAGAATTTGCTCACACCAGCGGCAGATTTAATGTAAACCAATACTAATTTGATTGAAAAAGCATCAATGTGTTTGGAATTGTTGAAGAAGCATATAGAAAACTAGGCCTTGATTAGCCTTTCGATGAGCATTCAGTAAATCTAATTGAAGGCCTCATTAAATATCATGAAGGGTGTTACATATATAGTGAATCCATTCCAAGCTAAAAAAAAGTGATGTTCTAGAAAATTAATATAAATGTAATAAGTGAGAATATAATTATAATAACAACGCAGCGAGGAAAATTATCGTGGATGAAAATACACTGTAAAAAATATGCACAATTGTTGCCAAAAAGCTTAGGTATTTTTCCCTAAAATATGGTGAATATTGCCTATATTTTCGGGAATAATATCTGCAATTTAAGGAGTATTCCCTACATTTT
>OZ005744.1:166116147-166304882 GCA_963930735.1 Dioctria linearis
AAATAAATTAAAATGCTTGCTGAACATTTTGATAGCAAGATGCGAAAAGTAATGGTTATTATTTACAAGCGATTCTTTCACAGATTCAGAATATTTAGGAACTCGAGAAAAAGTCTCCAAAATACGGGCCTGAAGTTCAAAATAGGGGCAGTTTGTTGATAAAAAAAACCGCACGGCTTTGGTAGGTTAAGGGGACAGTCGAAAATCGGAGAAAAATTGAGAAAGAAGTCGAGGAGAAGAAAAATAAAATCACACAGGCACGAGTTAAAAAGGAACAGGATATTAGTGGCGGAAAAAAATAAACGAAAAGTCGAAGCCGAATTAAAGTTAAAGTTATTTGGAGAAAAAAAAACTGGAAGAATTGTTGGAGGAAGAGAAAGGGTAAAAACGAAAGAATTTCTAGCGAGGATCGTCGTAATTAATTGAAGATAAATACCGCATTGCTCTTCCTTATTTCTTTTTAAAGCAAAAACGTGTATTCGCGTGTACCGCTTTAAGTGCAGCCATTATTTTATTTTTTTGGTCTTGAATTCACATACACATAAAAAAAGAAGTTATATATTCGACCCGCTTGCGTTTTCCTGTTGGCTAAAATATCATAAAATAAATAATAAATTTCTTTTGATACTGGGGTCGATATTTTGTTTTTTTGGTAAGTGACTTGTGCAACATCGCCCCTATATGCATATTTGGAGTTCGTGGACTCTCAGAACCACGTGGCTCCCAACAGATATTTTGGTTCACTTTACTCGCTCTTTCACCAGTTGCTAGTAAGGGCATAATTACACGCTGAAAAGCTAGACAGTACTCAAAAATGCTAACTAGATAACTATTGTTCGCTTGGAAAATTTCAATTTAGTTTTAGACCCTCGTTTTACACGATGGCTTCGTTCTCCAAAAGTACCATTTAAACCGGAACCGTGTAAATTGAAATCATGTAAATTGAAATCGTGCAATTAAATTCATGTTATATATTGAAAAAGTATACATCTAAGGTAAAACAATATTACACATATATTAAGATATAATAAGTAGTTTCTCATAAATTCAGGCAAATATACATATTAAATCGTGAAAATAAAACAATAATTAGTATTACATGAATTACTTTAATAAAGTTAGAGGTTATCCACTCCATTGAAAAGGGTTTTCTCTTCAAAAACAATCTACGCTGGCTGTTTTTATCGATCTAGAGGTGCCTTTAATAATGTCCTTCACATAAGTTCACTGAAACGCTAACAAAACATGGAGTGAACCAGTCCCTAAAACACTGGATTGCACACATGTTAAACAATAGAACTCTCTTTGCCGAACTGGGAGTGGTAAGCAGAGTAAAAGTAGTCCAGAGAGGCACCCTCAAGGCGTTATTTTATCACCTTTGTTGTGGGTGCTGATTATCAATCTAACACTTACCCGGATGGGTACAAAGCAGTATATTACGCCGGCGAACTGGTGAGCTTGGTCACCGGTAGCTGAAAATCTGTACTGAAGCGGATTGATGTAAAAAGCTATCCAAAGCGACTGGGCTACCAGATTGAATCTGTCCTCTATCGTTTGGAACTCAAGGACAGAGTAAAATATCTTGTTATCATATTAGATAGAAAATTAAGCTGGAAACCCCAGAGAGCGACTCAAGCTCTTCTACTATCTCGACTTGGGCCGACTGCCAACGCAGTCGCCTTTGATTGGATTACCCCTCAGGTAGAACCGCAAAGTAGTTGTGGGGCTTACCCAATCCAAATGAAAGGGAAAAGTTACTGGGACTAAGCAAGCCAGCCCTGAGAACTGTAGTGTCAATTCTCACTGGATACTCTCTTCTCAGGGGTCACCAGAATAGGATGGAGCTTGTTTAAGATCGGTATGCAGAGGATGCGGAGAGGAAACTGAAACGGTGACACATTTTCTTTGTCACTGTTCGATCCCCTCAGGAAAACGTTACACATTTCTTGGCTCACACCTTCTGAAAAAACTGCATGAGGCCGGAAAGAAGGGTTGGGAGGCCATTTTGAATATTGTTAGAGCGTCTGGTTGGGACTTCTGAACTTCTGAGCAATTGTTCATTAGTCTGGAGGATGAAAAATGGGCCTTGTTGTAGCCTATGTTCCAGGGACCCTTTTCGGGTCCCAACCCCGTTTCATTCTAATCGCAATCCATCGCTATGTAGTACACTAATACACGCTCCATAAAACGTTCCTATAGAAAATTGTTCCTATTGCTGCAAAAGTCTGCCGTTCGCCATTGAAACTGTGTTTAGCCCTTAATTCCTATCCTATTTCTTGCTTCATTCTGTTCTGTTGCGGGCCTTGTTCTCCTCTTTTGAAAGCTCAGAGCTCAAGCATACATATTTTCAAGATCATTCAAATGAAAGCATGAACGCATAATATTTCATTGTAATGCATCCTATTCGAACTGAGCCGGCGAGATAACTGTGTACTTAATTCATACTAGTTTCTTTTAGATTTTAAATTCTAAGTATGCGCGATTGCTTTAAATTTTTTTTTTCAAAAATTGTTGTGACCGTGTTAATCTGAAAAATTAGTATAATATAAATGGAATTTTTCCTCATTTCCTCCTGTTAAACCGAAACCGTGCAAATCGAGTACCGTGCAAAGGTTTACTTATAACTTTTGAAATATGTACGTTCGTTTAATAACAAAAATTATAATATTTATTAAGCCTTAGCTTATGCCACAGCGATGGCTTTGACTGTGAATCCGACCATATTTGACACAGCGTATCTTTTTCTGTTCTATGAAATTAATCAAAACATTTTTATACAGTGTACCTAGGCATTTTCTCGAAAGTTTAATTAAAAAAATAAATAAATAAAAAAAAAACCATTCGCATTTATTCCACAGAATAACACAAGAATACATTTTATGTGTAGCGCAATAAATAATACTTTTTGGTTGGCATTATATAAAATTTCCTTAGCTCTTAGTCTCTTCCACCATGAGAATAAATAACTACTCTGCATCTGCGATGCTTTTAGTTTTTACATAAAGATTTATTCGAGCGGGCAGAATTATTTTTGTTGGTACGAATTTTTAAATTGTTATATATGTACTTAAAAAAAAAAAAAAACTTTCAGATGGCAACAAATTAAAAACGAAAATTCCTTCCATATAAAAAATGCAAAAACATCCATTACATTTCCACTTATTGTGGTCCATTTCGATTTAAAATTCCCTTGTTACTTTTGTACTCCATTAATAAATCCCTGAATATTTTTTCTACTTTAGTAGGTATACATTTAATTTTAAATTCTTTACTTACATTTTTTTTATTTTTTATTTAATTTTCAGCTTTGCTATGGTGCATCGAGTCCAGCATTATCAGATCGTAGTCGTTTTCCAACACTTTTTCGTACACATCCATCAGCAACTGTTCACAACCCAACTAGGATAAAACTTATGAAAAAATTTGGATGGTCACGTGTCGCCATTCTACAACAAGCCGAAGAGGTCTTCATATCGGTAAGTAAAAAAACATAAAGTATAAAAATAGTTAAAAAAAAAAGTAAAATTAAACCTTTCAAACATCATAAAAGTTTAAGTCCTTCTTGGAAGATATTTTATTTTATAAGGTTGCTCACAGAATACATATGTCTACACATGTAAACACACTGGTTATCATAACATATCATATCAGATATTATCCTAACAGATTTAGTTTTTGTACCTATACATTGACTAGGTAAATACACACACACATACACATGTAAAGAACATGAGATGTTTGTTGCAGGACCAAGAAAAAAGGAGCTTTGCTACCATAACGAGTATGAGCCTCATGTGTTAGGTACACCTAGATAGATATGTTTTGTTCGCCTTCGGGGCTGCATAGGTAGTGTTTTAACACCCAAATCCTGTGGGAAGACATCTTTGAATATTTCAAAAATACACAAACAAATCTGTAAAAGTAGCCCACAAGAAGATGCTGTAGCTGCTTGCTTTTGTATGAAAGTGTCCTATCGAGTGTCATTGCTTTTAAATCTTTGTCTACAACCAGTTGACTTTGTGAACTTGTAGAATTAGAAGAGTACAACAAATGTGTTTAAGTTAGTCGTTGGTGCAAGCTTTATACATAATTTTACTGTGAGGTGAGACAACGTTTAACTTTTGTGTTTAGTTTATAAACTCCACCTTTAGGTATACTTGTTGCCCTGCCCTGCCCTGCCATGCCCTATCCTGAAAGTCAACTTTACTTGGGAATGTCGGATTTGTAAATTGTTTTTCCATATGCTCCTCTGCCTCTTGCGTAATTTTGAATGAGACTGTACAAATAAATGAAAGTTTAATAATGTGGATGTCGATTAAACTTCGAATGACTTAGATTGTAATATTTCTTGAGTAAAGAAAAATGAGAAAAAAAATGTTCTTTTGTGTGTTATTACAAATTTATTTTCAACCCCACTCCTTCTGCTCTCAATATTTGCATTTAATTAAGGTGAAACAAAAAAATCACCACAACTAACCAACACAAAATTCAATTTTTGTATAATTTTCCAATTCATATGGCGGAAAAAAAAAATAAATTCAAGATGTTGATGGTTAGGGTTGATGAATTTTATAGCTACTTACATACTGCATACATGAGGATGAACTCTTTTCGCAAATATTCATTTATGGCACGTGTGTATACCCTCCTGAGTACCAAAAATAAAAAATTAATAATATATAAAGGTCACCCGTCGAAGGAAAATCAGTTTATGCACATCACGATTTTCTTTGCGAGGAAAGTTATGATGAAATGCGACTAAATTTGATTTTTCAAGTTCATGATTGATTGGACTTTTGTATAGGTAAGGCAATCTTATCCTCCTGTTATAGGTATACGTTGCTAAATGAATTTTTATCAAATGAAAATTAAACCTTCTTTTATTTATTTGAATTTATTAATTGTTTACCGAAGAGTTTTTTTTTCATATTGGAATGTGAATTTATTACGACAAATCTTACATGAATATATTTTTATGTGTGTTTGTACCCACGTTAATTTTGAACTAAAGGTCCGACTATTAGTATGTATAGAATATAAAATCTAGAAGAAATCAATTTCATGATTTATCAACCACAGTAAGACACAGTAGTCAGTTGTTGTAACCAAAATTAAAATAAGTCAGTTATAAGGGGAACTAGAATAATTAGATTAGGAGAAATGAACACAATATAAAAAAAATTGAATTAGATTTAATAAGAAAATCTATAGGTAGGACCCTAGCCTCAGCGAAGAGTATTCAGGATTTACAGGCCTGTAAGCTGGCTAATCGCAAATGAGGATAGCTAACCACATGCGCGATTTTAAAACAACTTATGAACCAAGAAAACAGAAACTCTGCTAAGAAGGAACGGTAATAATATGCGGAAACTTACTACAGTAGTTATCACATGACACGGCCTTTTTGGTAATCATGCGGAACGCATGCAATCTTCATACAATGACTTCTCCAGAAGCTGTATGGCCGAGGAAGACGTTGAGAGCGTTCAAAAATTGCTGTGTGAATACTCTCACCTTGCTATATGTAAAAGGAATACGCTTGGTAGCTACTTTTTTTCTTAATATCTTCCCTCCCCCAAATAAACCAGTCGGATAGACATTCAAAACTATGATTGACAAAACAGGAGCCAGGTGTACGATGAAGAGAAATTAAAGAACTTTAAATATACGCCAAACTGAAGAGAAATGAAAAATACTGTCAAGATCTAAAAATGTATTTAAATCGCAATGGAAAATAAATTAGGATACGAGGAAATATGACTGAAACTACGCAGATATAATACAAACTTTAAATAATTGTTAAAAGCTTTACGTATTTAAAAGAAGTATAAATTATGAAGCGAACCATACACAAATTATTAGTCTAACTTCCATTAAACTATAGAGAAAGTGTTCGATAACCATATTAGGATGGGTGTGCTGAAGTAGTCACAACACCAGCCTACTTACCAAGCAGGGTAGTCAACCACAACCGCACTGCATAGTCTTGTATTATGTCTAGATAAGGCGTTGGAAGAAAAAGAGAGACCTTAGTCGTATTCCTGGATATCGAAGGGGCATTTCACAATATGTCTTTTAAATCCCTTGGGAATGCAGCCAGCAAAAGAGGGATTAAACCCTTTTTTTAAAACAGTGGCACAAGAGATCCCATCCCAAGCACGAAGGCAAGAGCGGCTCATTATGCTATCCTGCTGGAATCCCTTGGTCTTGGTGAGACACATTTTTCAGGCGTCATCTATAAATAGAAGAGCAGACCCTAGGGTATCCAGCTTGCTCCGGGCAAAGGCCGGACGTGCACACAAAAAAGTGTTCGGTTGTATTGGGCTCTCTTTTGAGCAGGACAGACACTCAGGGTTGCCGACAACTCCCCTCCTTGTTAGATGAGCGTGAAGTGAGCAGTAGCCGGTGATGATGCCAACCAGAATTCTACATTGTTTCCTTCCAGAACCCACGAGAAAATCAGAGATATCCCTATTGGGCCCATCAAGAAACAGTTTTGTGCACCTGCAAGTATTCAGGCTCTCTCATTTCCGGTTCCTGTCCAAGGAACCGAGAATCGGTGCCAGCTTCAGTTTAAAGTTCAGCGCATTCATTCCCCATGAAGGGACACCTTGTTGTGGATACATGACTTATCCACAGGCGACCTGCAATCCCCCAGTAACTAACTTAGGTGTTATTCGAGGGCCACTCAGAGCCATCAAGGCTACCTGATTGTCCTAAAGGATAACAAAGTCCATTCCCTTGATTTGCATAACAAGGGCCATCCTTGCTGCAATTGCGATGCCGAAGACTTCAGTCTAGAAAACAGTGGTGTGTTTTCCAAGTAAGTACTCCATCCCAATGTCAATTTCACAAAAAATATATGCCCGCCCGGCTCCCTCATCAGTGAGAGAGCGGTCGGTAAAAATTTATAGAGCGGACCGGGGAAGACCCGATAAGGCACTACACTCAGCCAACGATTCCATTACAGAAAAGCTCACAGAGAAGCGACGCCCAAAACAAAGCTCTGATACCATCGCATCTCGTGGTATATTGGCCAACGGTTTTTTCAGAACCACCCTATGCACCAAAGAGCAGTGATAAGAGCCAGTCCAGAGGTCTTCCCAACATCACCATGGAGCCAGGAAATTCCAAGCCTGCAAGCCTTTCAGACGCGCCAGCTTCTGGATCGCAGTCCCCACAAAGCGTCCTCGGCCCCCATTCACAGGAGGCATATGTGAGCATGGGTCTGACGATCGAGATGTACATACAGTCCACAACCCTCGGTCTTATCCCCCATTTACAGAAATATTCTCCTGCATTGATCGAAGACTCTCATAGCTCCATTAACTTTTTCCTCTACGTGCAAACCCCACGTCAGCTTTGAGTCAAAGTAGACTCCTAGGTGATTAACATGGGAGAGAGCTGCAGAGTATGTCCAAATAGCTTTGGAAGAATAAAGTACTTAAGATTACGTTTTCTGGAGAAGACCACCAAGCTGGTCTTTTTTGGGTTCACTTCATATCATGATGGGCGCACCAGTCCGCAACAATATTGAGGCCTCGTTTCAGAAAGGCAGCAGCCATCGTGCCTGCAAATGAGCATACGCTTCGAATGAAAATCCCACGTTTTCAGCACCATGATGAGTGAGTCGACCAACATACACTAGAGTACTGGGGATAGTACGCCACCATGTGCGCATCTTCTCTCCTCCAGCACACTGAGAACGGTTCGGATGCCAACTTCCACAGTTAAGTATCGTCGCATTAACACTTTGTCGATCTATCGCACTACAGTGCGGTCAACACCATGTCGACGAGCTGCTACACGTTTCGACTTGGGGCTGGCCCTGTCAAAAGCCCCATCGATGTCCAGAAAGCCCTCCTTAAAAGGAATGCTTGTAAGCCGGAGAATCACAGCTAACTTCTGTCTTTGGGGATTGTATACTGGGAGCAATGGTTTATATCGTCCCTAAACTGGACATTCCCAACTAGCATTCCAAGTGGAGAGGAATGGGTTATTGTTACTTACGCGATTTCAAGACATATGTGGCTCTAAGTTTGCCCTTGGAGGACTGAATCTCTACTGAGAAGGTGTGGTGACGCATCTGTCTCTAGTCGCAGTTTTTCGAGCGCGTGAACAAGCACCAAGTATATCGGGTAATCTATTTTTCGGAGTTTCGAACTAGTATCATCGATTTATAATGAAACATTTTGTAAACAAAGGCAATTCAGTCTGATTTCAGATTTGAATATGAAAATATTGTTTTCGGCTACATAAATTTTATAACGTGGAAATTCTTCCGAAAAAGAAAAAGTAATATTCACAGAGGAATAAATCTATCAACTTACAACAACAAGAGGCTTTTAATCCGATGCAATTGTACAGGAGACTTATGTTAGATCGTCAACATGATTTTGATCGAACTGTAGTGCGAACCCTACTAACATTCCATGCCTGGTAGGGTGTTTATCCTATTGCTGTACTACAATCCTCCAGGCACCTAGGTAGTCAATCTATACTACAAGCCATAATCAATTAAAACCCTTTTCGTCAGGACAAACGGTGTGTAGCGAAGACGCAACTTCCACACATATGCAGTACAACCCGCTTCATTGTATGAACGAGTCATAACTCAAAACATCTGGTGGGTCCTGAGGTCACAATAACAAGGCAGCCCACCAAAGAGGAACCCTAATGATGTTCTCCATACAATGACTTCTGCAGAAGCTGTATGGGCGAGAAGAGGTTAAGAGCATTGAATGCCCTAACCCTGTCAAGCGTAGGAAGAAGGCGAACGACAGCTATTTCTTCGGCAAATTCGGGGAGCTACTATCAGACATGGAGTTGTGGGATCTGGTAAGGTTCATTAAATCTTGCGGCTGGTTTCAGCGCACCACCTAAATCTGAAGTATCTTTCCCAGGTAGGGTCCCAATAAGGTGATATCACAATGGACCCCAAATGGTGTAAGTGAGGCTGATCGCAGGGGCTCGCGTGATTGCTACCACTCTTACCTAACCCAACCTGAGATTAATTGTGCATCTTAAACCACATTCCCTGACCAAAAGTCAACGTCGAACTATAAGGTCGTTTTATTGTTCTGGTGATCTTGGCTCATTTTATTGGATGGGGTATTCCCGATATTATTCCGTGTTTCTACATTGAATTCGTCTTGCTGTCATTAAATTACCAGTTCGTCATGGATTGATCTTGTAAGCGTTATTTTTATCTTCTAAAATTCTAATTTTATCTTAGGGTTGCTAGTGTCGTCACTGACCATATTGTTTAGGTGAAATCAAAATTTTGAAGTCATCTGAAGTTATGACATGTCAATTATTGTAATCGGCCTCCAACCGGTCATCTCCAAGCTATTTTCCGTCATCAGATCTGTATTTTGGCGTATCCTGTAGGTAGATTTCTTCTTCAGTAGGTGATTCTTCATCTTCCATCTTTGCTCATGTTACAAATGCTACAAATGCCATCTTGCGGTGCGAACTTCCATATTCTTTTATCATTTTTTTCCCTCAGAGCAATCATGGCTTTTTCAAATATTGCTGACCTTATAAAGGACTTAAAACTGGTGTTTTTGTGTTGCATCAATTTGAGTAGGCCAATTTTATAAAGAATAAATTTATTGCATATTTTTATTATAGTTATAACGGTTTACTTTTAGATTTTTTTTTTAAGTCACATCCCCTTTTCCCCAATTACAGCATCCGAAAACAGAATTTTTGATCAGATTTTGCCAAATCCTAAATTCAAATTTAGACAGAATTCTCTCCAGTCTATTCGAAATGAAATCATATCAAGTGTAGCTACCTAAAATTTTCAGGATACCAAATTCAACGAATAACTACAAAAAAAGGTTCGAATCAAAGTTCAAACGACAAATTTGAGATATGATACCTACGACGACGATACAAGAGAAGCATCACTAAGATAAAGTATTCACGACACGAGTTTCTTCATGGCACAGGAGTTCAGAAGGAGTGCCCATCTCCTCCCCAGCCCAAAGTATAATATTATATGAGAGTTGGGAAAAAGGTCATTTGAGACGCGTGTGTTTTTCTGCAGCAAAGAGGTTGGAGATAAATTTCCAAGATACCCCAATTAGAAATTATACGTTTCTGCTCATGATGGGTGTATTTAAAGCAATATTTTCTTTGACTCTGAAATGAGTTCAACTAATTTCACGTTTATTATCTTCATCAGGATAGAAAGTTTGTCTTCTAAGGGAAATAAAATTTCCCCCTTTCTGCTTATTTTTTTTTTTAATTAAACTGTGAAAAAGCCTTCGTCATTTACGAGTCTTTCTTTTTTGTGCTTACTCTGGAAAATAAGCGAGAGACAAGAACAGAAAAGGCATCTTCATTAGCAAGAAGAATGATAAGATATTCTTGTGAAGATTTCGTGTCTTTACTCTCTAGCAATAAAAAGCAAAAAAATAGAATTTTGTGCACCCCCCCCCCCCACCCTCACCTAAATCTTCCTCAACCACCCTGTCGATCTAGGGAAAATTTGTTATAAACTCATCGCGTTGGGAAAATTGTCAAAAATAAATTTGGTCCCTCATTAAAAGTGAAAATTCAAATCATTTTTCTTCTTGGATTTTAGAGTGAGGTAGGTACTCACTTTGATAACGATTACCTTTCCCGAATGACGTTGTCACCATCTGTGTGTATATTTTTTTTTTTTTTTTTGTAAGCCGCACCCTTCTTCGGTGAGTGAAAAAGAAAAATGAAAGAGTTCAGAGAATCTTTCTTGAAGGAAAACTCAAGAAAATTATTGCTTGAGGAGCTTAAATTATAAAACACCTGCGATTAATTAACAACAAAATGTTAATTCTAGCGGAATTAAGAAAACATTTTTATTCATTTCACTTATTTTATGAATTTTGGTATTCGCTTCAATTAATTTGCATAACTGTTTCTTGAAAATTAAATTAATTGAAGTGAAGCCGCGATTTGTGCAATTGAGATTTAGCAAGAGACTGAAGTGCCATCTGTCTTTCAGATTGGAAAGGTCTTTTAAATGGGTCTGAATATTTAGTTTAAGAACAGTTTCAAGATGCGTCTGGCTTGAAAAATAAGGCTTCTGTTACTTTCTTAGTAGAGTTTCTCAATATTAGTGGTACAGAAGAAGACATCAATTCCCGTAAAAGAAAAAAACAAAACATAATTAAGGTGTGCGTTTTCTTTGCTATTATCTCGGATATGAGAAAAGTTATATAAAATGTCACCCAGTCCCTTACAACGCCGATTTCAAAACTTTGTTAATAATTTCTTGCAACGCGTAATGTTGAAAATTCGCTTAAACGAGACCGAGTCTAAACGACTGGAAACGGCAACAGGTCAAGACAGTATCGACATAGAAATAAGGGGTTTTCAATAAGGATATTTTTTAGAACTAAAAGTAGATATTCATGAAAATTCGAAAACTTCTTTTCTTACAGCACATGGAGTATAACGCGTGCATATATGTATATATTTGTACTGGAATCCGTCGTAGGCGTTGCTACCTCGAGTATCTAGTCTCTGATCAAAGCGGATGTTCATAGGAAGCATCAGCAAAGATGGGAGAACGTGTTTCTTCATTGTCACAATAAGAATATCTCTGATTTTCTCATGAGGCTCGGAAGAAAACAATGTAGAGCTGTGGTTGGCATCGTCATTGGCCATAGCTCACTTCACGCTCATCTAACAAGGATGGGGGTTGTCGGCAACCCTGAGTGTCTCTCCTGCCTGGAAGGAGTGCCTGAGACAACCGAACAGTTTTTGTGTGCGTGTCCGGCCATTGCTCGGAGCAGGCTGGATACTCTAGGTTCTGCCTTTCTACCCGTAGAGGAGATGAAAAACCTTTCTCACCAAAACCTGATGCGCTTCATTTAGAGGATAGGAAGGTGGTTTTGGGGATTGGGCTTCTAGCAGGAAAGCACAATGGGCCTTCGTGCTTGTGATCTCTCGTCTCCCTGTCTTTAAAATAAAAACAAAAGAAGATGATGTCGCCGCGCCGCTGCGTAACACGTTCTGGCGGTAACGGTGTTTTTAATAACGTTTTTTGGACTTACTAGTTTCCGAATGCGGCTCCTTTGTTTGTTCACTTAGCCACCGAGGTAAAGTGCGCCTCATCAGTGAGCATAATTTTCTCATGGATACTATTAGGAGCAGTCTCCATCTGCGCTAATACCCATTTACAAAATACATAATGCTAGCTATATATCCTGCTTCAATTCAATGTTTTTTTTTTATATATGAAGATTCAAATACTTCATGTGCGTTTGTTATATATGCCCAATTACGCGACGGGTAATTCAGAGAGCTGAGTCCTCATCCTTATTAGCCACACTCTCGCAGACAGCAGTAATGCTCTTGGACGATCGACTACAACAAGCGCGTGTATTATGGTCAATTTCAGCACCCTTAACACGTGGTAGTTTTTGATGGTCAAGTAGCTACCTGGTTGTCTTAAATTTATTTACCGGGTTTCGAATTTGTTACTTCGTCGGACGCTTAAATTTATCGAATGAATCAAAAAAAATGCGTGGAATGTACTGCGCCCAATCAAGTCTGTTTCGACACGCCATGGCAACAACTGAGTATGGTGAGAACTTGAGAATATGATGGTGTAGTTGCTCTGTCCCTTGAATGTGTTACTTGCAGCCGGTGTGTTTGTTACTCGTATTTTCGATATGAGTAACATATATTTTCTGAACATGGTAGGAAAAATGCTGACGGTTCTTTGTAATCGGGCATTTGTAATGATCAATCGATGCTAGAAGCATTAGAAATAGAATTGATGAAATTCAGCAAATATTTCTGGGGTCAAATGTGCATTCTATTTTGATCAATGGGTCGTGGTTAAGGGAACATATTCTCTCCTCTTCAGCTGGGTTACAAGGGTATAAGCTATTCCGCAATGATCGAAAGCATAGAGTAGGTGGTGGTGTATCAATATACATAAGAGATTGCTATACGGCAAAGATTGTATGAGCTTCAGAGATGTCCTGTCTAGAATTTCTTTTGTAGGAGGTTAACTTGGGTGCTATGAAATGTACAGGGTGCGGAAAAAAGATCTCACGGTTTTCGCTCCCACACTGTTGAGCGAGTAGGTGGTGGGGGGTGGTGGGGATTGGCGCGTTCCAGAGCCCACACGTGGATATTTTTAGTAGCCATGGAACAGTGGTCGGGTGAGCACCGTGCGTTTGTTGTCGAGGCGTTTTTTAAAAGAGACGATTCCTACGTTGCGTCTCAGTTAACTCCCAACGTTATCTGTTGATGTTGAAGAAATTTCTGATGAACTTCAGAGAAATCGCGCGGGAGGCTGTGTTTCCAGCACGATGGGGCAACTGGCCATACAGCCATTCAGGTGATAGAATTTTTGAGGTGCAAGTTTCCTGGTCGAGTCATCTCCCGTTTTGGGGACATTGCATGGCTAGCTTGCTCCCCAGATCTGAGCTTTTGTCATTTTTTCTTGTGGGGGTTCCTTAAAGCAAGAGTTTACACAAACAAACCCCGCACATTGGACGAACTGAAAGTGTCCATAATCCAAAAAATCGCCAAACTGTCTCCTGTATACACAAATTTTATTTTATTTCAAGGATCGGTACTAACGTCGCGAGTTTTCAAAAGGCTTATCATCCGAACCAAGAAGACTGGCTTAGGGAAACTTTAAAGTCTCCTATGGATTTTTTTTTCTTTTGATGTTTCCTCCTAGACTCTTTGAGCTTATTCTAGAGCAGAGCCACATATATTCTCATATTTTGTTAGAAAATATACATTGTTTTTTTGGTAATTCTGCTTTTGTCTGGGTATAAGGAACTGCCGAATCGGCGAATATATTGGAGCACATCACCAGATACTTATAATAGTCTCGTGTCTGAATCAATGAGCAGAAACGCATTTGATGATATTATGAGAAGACTTCATTTAGCTGATAATCAAGTCGCCTCCAATAATCGGTGTTATAAAGTGCGTCCCATGTTTGACATACTAAATGAGTAGTTTATACGGGGTAAACCGATTCGATTTGGTTTTAAATTGTGGTCAGAATGGTTTTCAACGGGATATATGTTGCATGCAGACCCATATTGTGGCTCTAGTACTCAATTGGATACCACGGGAAAAGGACAAGGTTTCGATGTTGTAAAAGGTCTTATAAAGAAGGCAAATATCAGTCCGGGATCCCGTATAACATTTGACAACTTATTTACATCTTTAGGTTTGCTTTCTTACCTCTCAGAGAAGGGAATTGCAGGAACGGGAACTATATGAGAGAGAATAGAACGAAGGGAGCTCCTTTTTCAAACAAAAAGGTTTTCCTGAAAAAACCACGGGGCTGTATGGAAAAGGTCTCTATTAATGATATATTTATAGTTCGTTGGAATGATAACAAGCCAGACACTGTTGCCTCAAATTACATGAAAACTAGATCTCTTGTGACAGATAAAAGATGGAGTTCGGCGACAAAACGGTTTATAGAATTACAACAACCGCAGACTATTGCTTCATTTATAATAAACGAATGGGAGGAGTCGATTTATTTGATCAACTCGTTTCTAACTACCGTATACGTATACACTAAAAAAAATTGTGGGATCCACTTTTTGCTCGGGGTGTGATTGCCAGTGTAGTAAACGCGTGGATTTTATACAGGAAACTGAACGAAAACATCCCTTTGGTTAATTTCCAGAAGCAATGCGCGTTACAACTGCTAACAGTCTATGGAAAACAACGAATAAGACCTACATCAAGGCTTCAAATATTAGGACCAGCCCAATCTGCAATTAGATACGACAGTTGGATAGTGAAGGGAAATCAACCAAATTCGCGTTGTAAAAATTGTGGCGGTCGCACTGTATACCTATGTCGAAAATGCAACATTCCATTGCATCCAGAGTGTTATCTTCCATACCATGTCCACTACTACTATGGTCGTGTTTTTAAAATCGTTTAAGTAGATTTTAAGCGAATTTACCATTATATTTAGGATTTAATAAATTTTATTTTCGTTTATACTAATGTTGGTTTATTTTTATATTTGGACTCATGAGAACTCCCATTGGCAGGAGGATAATCTGCCAGCCCAAAAAAACAAGCTTTAGTTATCATACGGCAATATTAATTTTTTTTAATAATGTAAGAGTGTTAGGCGAAATAAATTTGCTGTGCATTAATGGGAGCTCATTTCAGGGAAATCAGTTCGGATCAAAACAAAGTGACACGAAATTTTTATCGATAAGAAATGCAAAATAAGACTGAGCTACCTATAATTTGCTCTCTTAATTGATTATTTAAGATCTTTTTTTTATTTCTGTAGTGAAATTAGTGGAAATGGTAATTTTCTCAAAAAGAAGGCAAATTTGCAATGCATCATAACGAAGTGTAAAAAGTGGGGTTAGTGGAAAATTCAAATATGGAATACAATTCTAATAATCATTGTTTCGTCATGCTATATATATATTTTCTAATTAATTAATTTATAATTCAAAATTGCATTTCATATTCTACATATATATTCTATGCGATGTTAAATTCAATATTCAAAAAATTGCGCTTAAGTGTGTATACTACTTTTTACTTGTTAAACTGTGTTAAAAATAGAGTTCAGTGAATAATTGGTACTAGCAGTTGTTGTAAAAATTTGTAGCACTTTACTTGCGTTCTAATCTTCAAGCATTAAACATCTTTGCAAGAAAGGTATTTTTTCATTTAGTCGACACAAACTGCAAAAAGCTTGCAGTTTCAACAATCTTCCTTCAATTTATCTTTATGTTTAGAAAGTAAACTGGTACTTATTTTAAGATTTTAAATAGATCCAGTAGAATAAATTTACATAAATATTAAACTTTATGTTCTTCACTTTTTAAGAAACGCGTCATGCGAATCGGATAGTACAGAAAATGGCGAATCTATGGTGGCGGATAGTCATTGGCGTAGCTAAGTTTGTATTGTGGGGTGGGCCTGTAGGGGCCAGCCTGATACAAAATTGAAGAATAAATGTTTTGTTCATATCTTTCCTCCCTGGTCCTTTCAGGCTGGGCAACGTTAGAAAAAGCGTGTACAAAATAAAGAAAGATAATAAGCAGTCCTGTATGTATAAACATCAGTAGATGGTAGCTTACTTTGATACACCGTAGCTCGCAGTGCTATTTTAAATTTTTTAAATTTTTAACAACGCGATCTAACGGTAGGTTTTCAAATCGTCGTTCTAGATTTACTATAATATTATCTACTACTTGGTAGTAAATGTGATCTTCCAGTATTTTTCTGGTTTTGTATCAGCTGTTAAATCTAATGTAATGCTTTCGCCCACTGTCGACATTGTACATAAGTCGTTTTGGTGACTCCTTTTTCTGAGACTCTAACAGGTTTTAGCGAAATCTAGTGCGTTTCAGAAATTGCTTGATATCTGTCCAAATTTTGAACTGATTCCTGCATGTTTCGAAAGTACCGTTAGTACTTGATATGAGATAACTATCCTGACCAATAGTGGCATTTTGGGTCTGAAAAATTTGCTCAGTACATTCACTATAGTAATAGCTTGCATGGCCTCAATTTTTACCAGACTTGAAGCCATCATAAGACTGTGCAAGGATTGGAACATCACCCAAATGGTGTGTATTCAATGTATCCAAAATTAAGTTGCCAGTCCTTGGGTATCTCTGTAGGTGGAACAATTTATTAAACCTAGCAATTATTCGACTATGTCGAGACCATTCGCATATCTTATGGTTACTGAGAATTGTTCCTCTTCAAAGCAGCTGGCCTCGTTCAAACTCAATGAAAAAAGCCACATGCTTTAGTTTCTTCAACAATGAGAGTGAGGTTCGATATCACTTCTAATATTTTATTCTGGATATCTGGGCTGAAGTAGTTGTAGTGTGTTTCAAAGTGGAGTGAAAGTTTGTCATCCCATTTAGAACACAAATGGGTAATTTTCAAGAAATCACCTTCTATTTTTAGAAGATGAGTCCTCCCGGTGTCGTCTCAGAAGCAGGCGAACAAGTGTCAGTATTATATCAATAAGTTTAGCCAAGTATTCTCGGTTTTTAACAATTTCTTCCTCTTGCTGTTTCATATGTTGTTGATTAACATTTCCAAATGTAAGAGATTGACGATAGGACACATACATTTGGCCACATTCGGAGTGTTTTTTAAGGTCTCTGCTAAATTTTTTCAGTTGCTAAATCCACTTTTCACAAATTTGAAACCAACTCTATGTAGATGAGCTGTCACTATTAAACAATTTCGTTATACTTTTAATGTATGTTCTCATGCTTGATTGGTTGAAACTTAAATATAATTGATCGATTAATTGGATTTAATAATTTTGGATCGTATTTTTCTGGGGTGGGCACCGGTGCCGCACTGGATTCACTGAGGAGGCCGTGCCCACCCGTGCCCCTTACTATCTACGCGCATGCGGATAGTCATACTTGTAAGTATGTATACTCTATTCTCTCTATGAGCCCATGTTACATGATTAGTGGACGAGGTGACGTATAATGTATACAAGAGTACGGTACAGAGAATACCATACTCCCTGTCTTCTTATACCCTAGATGAAATCTATAAGGTACCTATACTAAGTTTGTCATTCCGTTTGTAACACCTCGAAATAATGATGGTAGAGCAAAATGGATTGGACACCCACGCATAATATTAAAAGTTATTTTGATTTTTGCATGTCCGTCCGTGCGCACGATAACTCGAGAACGCGTATACTTAGAGAGCTGAAATTTTGTACACGCACTTTTAAAAAAAACGTAAAATTAAGTTCGAAAATGAGATAAATCGGGCAACTCCCTCGTGGGGTTGCCATACAAATATTTCGTTTTCCTCTATATTTTTGGACACTACCTGAGAACGCGTTGACGTAGAGAGCTGAAATTTGGTACATGGTGTTTTCATTGTACTTGCAAATAAAATTTTAAAAATGGAGTAATTCGGGCAACTCCTTCTTGGTGTTGCCATATAAAAATTTAGGTTTTTTACGTATACTTCGAAAACGATCAGTCCAAGACATTTTTATTGCACTAAAACCTTCTTCAGAATACAAACCGACAAACCGTTCTAAAAATATATGCGAAAAACCACTTCAAAAATTAAACTTGCACAGAAGGGTGACAATACGAAATTTCATAAGGGCATTCATCCTAGGGTAGCTTTTTTACTTGTCTATACATTGAATTGTCGAATTTACCAGCTGTAATGTGTCAAATTGTATTCTCTGTACCGTGACTTGAAGTCACGGTATCTAGACACAAGCTATGACTAGTATTAACCACCGTCAGCCATCTTGAACATCACGGCATCAGAAGAATTTTCTAAAGATACTTTATATTAATTTTCAGCAAACATGTACAAAATATTAACACTTCAACACACGAAGTAAAGTTTCTGTAATTGCTGGTTACCTGATTGCTTGCAAAAAGCATTATTTTTCTTACATTTAGCTGTCAGATCATCAAAAATTTTCATAAATATTTTTTTGTTTTTTTACTATAATATTATCTATTGTAATTTACCAAAACTGTTACCAAATAATTAATTTAAATATGAATTCTTCATATGAATGGTGACGTCACACTTGAGTGTTAAATAATTAGTAGGCATATTTTGTTACTCTGTTTGCCATGGCTTGAAGTAAAGTTTTCACTTCGATCGTACGATCTTAGACACAAACTCTTTTTTTTTTATTATTTAATTGACTCTAAGATTATTCTGAGTAATCAAAGCCAAATTAATTTACTACAAAAGCTTCACAAATACTTAATTGAACAAAATTATTAAATTCCTCTTAAACTTTAAATTAAATTAAGCAACCAGACACCTCGTATCAAGAATTAATTATTTGAAATTGGAACTAATGTACACCAGAAAACATATAGTCATGATCGAATGACGAATTGTTTGTTTGAAATTCAAATAATGAAAAATCACAAATAATTCATCAAAAAACAAATAATTATTTCCGAATAACTTAAAATAAATTGATAATCAAATAAAAATTTATCGTTATTCGATTGAAAATTTGTTCGAATAATGCCCAGCACTGTTATAAACGCAGTTTTATCCCTGACTATAATCTCTTTTATGCATGTATTTAGAGCTTAGCTGCCCGTAGATTTATTAAAATAATCATACCAATACGGTATTCAACTGAAAATAATAGAAACATATCTTCAACATAATTATACTATGTGTACCGTTATTATTGTATGTCTTACAAGAGCAATGTGGTTGTTCAAATTCTACCGTGTACCTCATAATCGCATTTAATTAGTCGTCCTCGTCGTCGTTGCTTTATCACAACATATTGAAGTTCCCAGGTTAGGGTTAGCAAACAAGACGTCTAAGCAATGTTTCCCTTAAGACAATTATTTCTTGAAAGGAGCCTACATATGTACAACATACATACATACCTATCTACAATCTACATATATATTTATAATACTAGTATAATACAGCCTTACTTGCCAGAGGATAATAGGATTACATAAGGACTAGCTGAACTCTAATTATATTGCTGAGGGGATAATACACTTCAAATATAACTTATTTATTCTGGATGGAGGGACGAACGGAGGACGATTAAATAACAACAGGTGCGTGCCTTAAGCAGCATCTGATGACTGTACATAGAATTTCAGAGACCTTGGACAAGTATAAAAAAATTAACTCTGAAAAATTTAATTTTCTTGTTATTGTTGCAGGGTATATCCCAGAAAATAAGGGATTTATAAAATTTAGGTCTACATTAATATTATCTGCTACCCATGTTTGTATGTATATATGTGCATAATGTGCGTTGCGCTATTTAAAAAAAAAATCTTTTGCTTGTAAAGATTCAATTAGAACCTAGAAATGTTTTATAACATATTTATAAATAGGAATTAGTTCGGGTTTTGAGTTGAAATTCTTACCAAAAGCGTATTTTATAAAAATACTTACCCTAAGCCTGAGGTAGCTCTTACCAAAAGCGTATTTTATAAAAATACTTACCCTAAGCCTGAGGTAGCTTAGTTGTTATGTGCGCTGATTCCGTCCAAGGGGATGATGTGGGTTCAAATTCCAAGCCAACATAGTCTTGCGTTTTCGTTCCTACCCTACCTTTCTATAAAATTGTATAGGTTCTCCTCTTTCACATTACCTACTAACTTAACAATACAAAATTGCCTCACTAGTCCCCTCCCGGCCTCACCACAATATACAGGGTGTTGCAAAAGTATGGTTACATACGCTAAACTTAGGTAGGTGGGTCCGAGTTAAGAAAAAAAATTATTATATAGTTTTAGCGCAAATTGCGTTGTTTCCGAGTTATGCTGGCAGCACTGTTTTATGTTACTGGAAAGTGTAGACTTTTTAATTTTAATGGGTATTTCAGGAGTAAATGGCCTAGAAAGCTGAAATAAATTTTGTTTAACTTACAAAATATCTTTCACCTCATCCCAGCCCATTCATCCAGCTTCGATACTTTCGGAATATTAAAGTGGAATTTGTGTCTATTGTTTTACAAATTTCCTAATTTGAGGGCGATTTATTCAAAATTTCTAATAAATTTTTGGATTTTGGTTTTTTAATTATTGGGTAGCCAACAACCCAATATTCAAATAATAGGCTTTGCTCCTACTTGCAGAAATTAAAGCATTTACTTCACATTTTATTCATAAAAAAGGAAGGAAAAGATTTAAGATAAAATCAAAAGGCTTTGCCCCAAAGGAAAAGGTTTCACTTTTTTAAATTCATAAAAAGTGCCATTTGCTTTAAAATTGAAGGATTACTACAGAAAATATGCTTTTGTAGCAAGTATTAATGATTTGGTCGTATAATTGCAATTGTAGAGCAAAGGTGTTTAGTTTTAGTGATTTTGTTAATTTTGAAATTCTAATTTCAATTTAATTCAATTCAATTCATTTATTTAATGGGTGCTGATGCTACAAGATTTACAATCTTTTATCAAACATCGAACAAAATGGCAAGAGAGCTAAATAAAACTAAACCTAACTTAAATTAAACTAATATTAAAATATCGAAAATACATATTTAATTAAACATAATATTAAAGATTTTTAAAAGATATCTACAGGAATATAAAATGAAAGATTAAAAAAAGAGAGAAAAAGAAAAAATGAAAAGAGCTGCGCGTATAGTTCACCTCAAGCCAATGTCAACTATGCCAAGATAGGACTTTTAGGAGTCATTTGAAGTTGCCGAGCGAGTTACTTGTCTGGTTATGATGAGGCAGCGAGTTCCAGATTCTAGTCAGTTGAACAATGCAAGATCCGTCGAATATGGAGGTTTGGATCCGTGGAAGTAGCTGTTTGAGCCCCCTAGTGGAGTTTAAGGGCTGAAAGAAGGTACTCAAATAGACCGGTTGGGAAGAGCGAAGCAAATTAAACAGGAACACTAAAGCTCTCTGCTTCAAATATATATCAAGCGAGCAGCCCAAAAAGGTGAAATTGCGGTGAGATACATGATCAAACCTCCTCAGACCAAAGATAAATCTAGTACAGTCGTAGAAAGCGACATTCAGTTTCCTTGAACAGTGCGAATCGAGCTTGGGAAAGACAAGAGAGGCATGAGTGAAATTTTGCAGAAGGAGAGACCTAACAAGGTGACAACGGAGCTTAGGTGTTAGTAAACTAGCAGACAGCCAGAGATGGCGGAGAGTGCCATATATTTTTGCTATGTTTGAGTTGATGAGGTCACAACATCTCATGTTAGAATTTAATAACACGCCAAGATTACGAACTCGATCCTCATAAGGCAAGGGACAACCGCCCAATGAAATAGTAGGAAGCGTTGTAGGATCAATAGATCCACAATGGAAAGCAATGCACTGCGACTTACTCGGATTCAGCTTGAGCTTGTTTTCTAAGGACCAGATGAAAATATTATGCAAGTCACTGTTCAGGCGAGCAGCACAATCTTCGATCAAACCTATAGAACGACTTAAATAAATTTGCACGTCATCGGCGTACATGTGAATGTTGACGTCGCGAATATACTCGGTCAAATCATTAATGTAAATGCTGAACAGCACAGGGCCCAGAATGGAACCCTGTCGGACCCCACAAGATGGGAGAAGCAGGGTGGAGGAATTATTTTGCCCCAAGGTAAACCTCTGCGAACGAGCGTGAAGGAATTCTTTTATTAAGAGGGTGGCTCTGTTCGAAAAATCAAAATTGTAAGACATTTTCCTCAACAGGTTACTATGGCAGACACTATCAAAAGCCTTGGAGAAGTCGAGAAGCGTCATAATAATAACTTCCCGCCGATTCAGCGGATGTTCGTTGTAACTTTCGCAATTATGTTTAGGTCGAAATCCAGACTGCCATCGACTAAAAAGATCATTTTGGAGCATGTACTGTGCGCAATTTTCCAGACCTTGAGAAACACTGACTTAGTGATGCAGCAATTAAAAATATTCAAAAGAGGACCGCCAATGGCATGCGATTTGATAGAGAATATTGCCTTTAATAGTTCCCCATGATCCACGCCGCGAAAACTAAAGCCATCTGACCTGGGCGAGACATTTAAACTTTCTAAGGCGGACTGATTACAAGCTTACAAATTATGATCACCGGGGAAATATTTATTACTTGGGCTTAGGTTGCTGTTAAGTGCTTTTTTTTCCATATACGGAGGTATTTCGAAGATTACGCCAAAGCACTTTCGGAGAAGCTTTTAGATCAAATTTCTGTTTAAAATACGCTCGCTTGGCTTCGTGAATCTTAAGATTAACCTTATTGCTTAGTAACCTGTACTGCTTGCGTCTTGTAGCAGTCCTAAATCTTTGATGCCTGAAATACAGATATTCACGTTCTGCGGTCATTGATTCAATTTCAGTACTAAACCAGGGAAAGGAATCTGGCTTTGATACCTTCATTCGAAGAGGAACATGCTTGTTATAAATATACTCAACAGAATTATTGAGAAACGATACCTGCTCATCTATGTCAACAATATTATAAATCTGATCCCAGGGAAATGATTCACATTCTGCACAAAGCGAAGGCAAGTCAAGGTTCTTAAAATCTTTGAACTGAAAAAAAGAAGGACTTGGACTGGAACTCTTATGTCGCAGGTGAAGAAAATAATGTCATAATCCAGAATACTATGGCTCAGTTGATTGAAAAAAAGCACCATAGAAGGGTCTGAAACAAAAAATAAATCTAATGTGGAAGGGTTCGAGTAATTATGATATGTAGGGTTATTATTAACAACAGTTAAGTGAGAGGCGAGCTTGTCAGATAAAAATATATCGGTGTCCAGGCTTTTCTTGAGTACACTGACATTAAAATCCCCACCTACTATTATGTTCGTGCACCGTTGACTTAGGTGTGAAATAGCATTGATAAACTCAGAGTGAGCATCACTAATAAATTGACCGGGAGGCGCATACACGCGCATAAAATGCACTTATCAGCTACCGAATCAATCTCAACACATAAGAACTGAATTAAGTTGTTCGCCGATCTAGAAACCACTCTCGCCTTAAGGTCTGTCGCACATAGGTATATCGCTGCACCACCACCAGTTCTTCCGCCACGATCACTACGGAAAATTTTATAATTGGGAAGCGAAACCAGAGAACTCGGGATATCGTCATGCAGACACGTTTCACTTACGAGGATTTTATGAAGTTTAGCGCATTGTAAGGTGTTCCTAAATTCATCCAGCTTAGCCCGTACGCTACGAGCGTTAAGATGACAGATGTTTAGACCTTGGAATTTGTTGCAAAATATATTCAACATGGATCTTACACTGTTCGATGAAGTTGTACTCGGAAGCATTAAGGATTATAAAATGTCAAGACAGGCACCCGCACGGCAAGCAGTATAACGCAAGGCATTTCAGAAGGTAAGATGAATATCGCAAACGACAAATTACCCATACGCAGCAGTACCCTGTAAGAAATGAAGTAATACTTATGAGATGTTAATGAACTAAACTGAGTGTAAAAAATAAAAAAAGCAAAACGATACATATGACTAAATTAATTACTACAAAAGACAGAAAAAAAATAAAAATAAAAAGAAACAATTTAACTAAAATTGTACAAAAAAAATAATGAGAACTACGTATGTACGAAGAAAAAAAGAAAAAGTTCAGAAACAAAAAAATCATGTCAATCAGCTGCTGTTTGATTAGCTTCCGCAACGATGCATTCCAAAAAGTCAAGTGATGTGACCTTTCACCGGCAGATCATTCTTCCTCACATGCACGTAGACTTCCCCATGCCGAGAAAAAGCAGCACAGAGAGCGTTATAATTACGCAGTTTAAGAGCGGCGCGTAGGATTTTACTGTTTTTGGTAGTGAGGCTTTCAAAAACATTCACTTTGGTTGTCGAGACAAAATTTGGTGACAGCTCATTAAGAGTTAACAAGCCGGCACTCTTGAATTTTAAAAGAAACTGTCTCTGTTCAGCAATCGAGGAGAACTTAATTATAATAGGGGGATCCCTCCGCTTGAAATTTTTTGATTTAGCTGAAGTGTATTTGGGCCGGAACGCAATTGAATATGGTGACAATGTATATCCGATTTTAGTAGATATATTTGAAAGCAACTGCTGGGGGGACTCATGCGGGCTGTGCGGAATGCCAGTCACCACGGCATCTGACAATCTGCTTAATCGACGAGTATCATCTAATTACGAACGTCAGCAAATTCCTCCCTGAGCTGATCTAAATCGTCACTCAGTTTTGCGATCTCCTAGTGTGACACATTCACAATCTCATCAATTTTACCGAGCATGCGCTCTTCAAACTCCTCAAACTTTTCGGAGATTACCTGAATTAAACTTTTCAGCAACTTCTTCTCCAATAGCTCGTAATGATCGGTGGAACATATGGAATTCGATCGACTAGATGTCAGAGAGGCAAATCCACCTATTGCACTCAGCTGAGTCTTTGCGGTCCCTCTCGTTGTTCTAACTGGTGTGGATTGTGCAATGGTGTTAGGGCAGCCTTTAGAATTTGGTTTTGCAGTATCTTTACCCATTGTGTACAGGAATAAAATAAAGTCGATTAAGAGTTTATAAACACTGTCAAGCACAAGAATCCATAGCGGATATGGTACACGTACGCCCATGAAAAGTGTACAAAGAAAGACGTACTCCATGTGAGTGCGATTTCCGAATCCTATTTCGGTTTGATGAAAGAAACATGCAGTGGTGACTACTTGATTGGCGGAAATCTGTAAACCAGAGGAGGTACGCTTTTGCCAGTTCAAAAACTGAAAGTGTTTTTACAGTACATGACAGATCCGGGCTTCCAGAGCGGTATCGGTGAGAAACTAAGATGTTCGCAGCCTACAGTCTCTAGAATTGTCGATACCACTCTCGGTCTCATTATAGACAAGGCGAATGACTGGACCAAGTTCCTAACGACCGAACATGAAATTATAGAAACCAAATCAAATGGGCAGCAAAAAAGAGATTACCAACTGCAACAGGAGCTATCTACTGCTTGCATATTCAAATTGAAAAGCCACGTCTATTTAGGGATAAATATGTAAAACGGAAAAATGTGGTTAGTCTTAATGTTCAAGCCATATGCGATCAAAATTACGTTTTTCATGAATATCGATTCACGGTGGCCCGGTTCAGTACATGACAGTCAAATTTGGAAAAATTCTTCTGAAGTCATGCGGCGGACGGCGAATACCGTATTCTTGGGGGATAGTGGCTATGGTATAATGCCCTATTTGATGAAGTCCTTTTCCATCGTGGAAGATGCAGTGCAAGTTGCCTTCAATCGTCTATGAAAAAAAAAGAGAGTGATTATAGACATGCTTTTGGACAGTTGATACGGCGGTTCCTGATTCTTAAATATATCTGTGGAGTGAAAAGGGAGAATATACTGATGATGTAGAATTATTCCTGTCACCATCTAAAAATAATGCTACTACCGATATCTCTCACTTTAATCAGGATCTTTCTCTTATATATAGCTGGTCACTCAGAAACAAATTACCATTGAACTCTAAATAGGATTCAGGGCATTATTCTTTTCAATCAGCCACTTGACGTTTCATCCTTTCCATATCTTTATCTAAATGGCACTCGTATTAAATATAAGACCGTGGTTAAGAATTTAGGTATATTTGTTGATAGCGACTTGTCCTGGCAAGGTCATATCAATGCTACTGTGTCCAAGGTTTATTGCGGGTTGAGAAGCTTGTGCCGGCCAGCAAAGTTTACTCGCAGACTGCTACGCGAACGACTCATTCAGGCTTTGACATGTCCCTATTATTACTTACGGAGCTTGTGTATTCTGCAATATTGATTGCTCAGATCGTATGAAGTTAAACGTGGCATTCAATGCATGTGCTAGATATATTTTTGGACTCAGGAGATATGATCACGTGTCAGCTGTAACTAAGCAACCTATTATGCGTTATGATGCATATTATAATTAATAATAATTCTGTCGAATTCCTTAAGGATAATATTGAATTTCTCTCATCACAACGTATGCTATTATTACGGGTTCCTCACCATTTTTTCTTATATAGTTCTCGCACTTTTTTCGTCTATGGAGTCAGAATCTGAGACAGTCTCCCTGTATATGTTCAGGCACTTGGAAGTCTGCAGGGTTGCAGAATGAAGGCCTTAAGTTATTTTAAGCAACTTTGAATGAAGCACTTAACGCATTAATAGCCTTTATTTTTGTGTCAGTTTATAATTTTATTAGTTTTTATTTACCTTTCTTCCTGTTTTAGTATTGTTTTTTTTCTGAATTGTGCCATTATCATTGGCGTAACTAGGTAGGGGCAACGTTGGTCCTGGCCCCCCAGAATGCGGATGGCCCACCCCAGGAAATTATAAAATTCATAAGAAACATTCATCAATTCGAACAATCACAGGTCTAACATTTTTTTTTAATTTTTAAAAGATATTCTGAGACTGATCTGATTCTACTGAACTTTTACAAAGGCGTGTGAAGATGTATTCCGTAGGAGAAATCTTTCGGAACTACTTTGACAGTTTGTGCGGAAATTTTAATTGATATCCTTTGATATGAAGTTTTGTTAAATTTTTCAGAAAAGGCTTTTTTAAGATTTTTCAATTTCGATACTAACGGATTCAATAATAAGGCTAATTATCTCTATAAGAAAGAAATATTTAGTGCGGAATTAAAAAATTCAATAATATGTTTACAGAAAAAATCCGTAAACTAAAGCTTATATAGCGATTAACTATAGGTATCTCTTTATTAGTGCTGAATAAAAACGTAAATAATTGTGTTAAAACGTCTGTATCTTACTTTCTGCTTTGAAACGCATGCAGATGGTATTTTCACAAAATGTTCGACTAAACTGAAATTATAAAACATAAAATGAATCAAGTCAAATTTCGTAAATACTCGTCGCCGTTGGGTCTCGATTTTATTGATTATCACACAATCGCGGAATGTTGACTGACGAGATACCCAAAAATTGATTGAATGCTGATGATGTATAGCAACTTATAAGCAATGCACCATACTCTGTACTGGGTGGTGCTGAATAACATTTAATGAGAATTATAATAAAGGATGGGAAACAATTAAAAACTGTTTGTTGTTCCGCCGGCTTCTAACATCGGAACGTCGACAAGACTACCCTATCTCAAAAACTCTTCTTATTCAAATCGACGCGAACGTACAAACATGCCTCCATTTGCAGTGGATTAAAAAAGTGCTGATGTGGTCTTTTGCTCTCTGGGAGCGAAGTTAAAGAACTAAGAGGGTTAGGTATTAAAAAATAAAAAAGCTAGAATTAGTCTAAGTAAGAGCAATTCTTATGAAACCCTAGATGAATGTCCGTATGTAATTTCGATGGTCACCTCTGTGTGCAAGTTTGATTGTTGAAATGTTTTTTCGCATATATCTCTAGAATGGTTCATCGGAAAGTAAAAATGATTGTACCCAATTTCATAGGACTTCATATTCTGAAGAACTTTTCAGTACAATAAAAAGTCTAGGACTGATAGGTTACAAAGTATACCTACGTAAAAATCCTAGATTTGTATATGGCAGCACTAATAAGGGGTTAGTCCAGTTTTTTTAAAATTATATGCTATTTCTATGACAACGCCGTGTACAAAATTTCAGCTCTATATGCTGTGACGCGTTTTCAGGTAGTGTTTAAATATATAGTGTAAAGCGAAATTTTTGAATGGCAACCCCACGAGGAGTTATCTGAATTGTCCCATTTTCGAACTTAAATTTCCTTTTTTTTTTTTTTGAAAAAAAGTCCGTGTGCAAAAATTCAGCTCTCTAAGTGAACGCGTTCTCGAGTTATCTTGAGGACGGACAAACGAACATGCAAAAATCAAAATAACTTTTAATTTTTTGCTTGGATGTCCAAACCATTTGGCCTACCATCATTATTTCTATGCGTTGCAAACGGAATAACAAACTTAGTAGTATACCCTACAATTTCATTTTCTAGTAGGGTATAAAAGAGTAGTGATGCGATGTCTGCGACTTGTAAAGTGAGAATTATTTTATGAAGTTTTTGAATACAGAATTACAATTACAATTACTGTAGCGAGCGAAAATAGTTTTTTAGAATTTAAATTATGTTTCTTGTGGGCTCTGTAACTTATATACTCTCAAAAATTTTATGGTTTTTTTTTTGCAATTTATGCAATTTCATTGGTTCTAGGTATTATATAAACATGCTATCTTGTAAGTGCTCAGAGCAATATATAAAAAATTTAGGTCAATAACCAATACTCAATTCGCAAATAAAATGTTCATTTAAGACTATGTACGAAAGTTGAGGGTCTGCATTCACTATACGGATTATCTTTATTAAACCTATGTACCAGAGTATGCGCACATAGTAATGAGTCATATGTCTCAATTGCGCAAATTAATAAAGGAAATTTATTTATTTATTTAGAACGCAGGAAGTGAGGGTAATCTTCATTCCGAAGGCAGGCAGAACAGGCCATATCGAGGCAAAAGACTTTAGACCTATCAGCCTCTCCTCCTTTATGCTTAGGGTCTTGGAGAGATTGATAGAGGTGTATATAAAAATGTTTGGCAGGGCGGCAGTGGTAGTCAGCATGCCTATACAAAAGGAAAATCGGTAGAGTCGGCAATACATGCAGTGGTGTCTGTTGTTGAGAGGTCCGTACAGTATAAGGAGTACACTCTAGGTGCTTTCCTGGATATTGAGGGGGCTTTCAATAACGTGAAGACGGAGGTTATATTTCATGGACTGAGAAGGGTGGGTGTTGATAAGTGTCTATGTGACTGGATCAACTCAATGCTTCTCAGTAGAAAGATCAGCTCCTGCTCAGGAGACGCTATTATCAGAAGAGCAGTCTATAGAGGTACACCGCAGGGGGGGTGTGCTATCACCACTCCTGTGGCTACTGGTAATGGATGAAATCCTCATCAAGTTAGAGAGAGAGGGCTTCAAGGTAGTTGCCCATCCTGGTAACTGGCAAATTTCTCTCTACTATTGGCGAAAGGCTCGACTGCGCGCTGCTTAAGCTGGATAGCTGGGCCAATAATAGTGGATTGAGGGTGAACCCCTCGAAGACGAAACTAATCCTTTTTACTAGAAGGAGGCGGGTGCAAGATTTCAGACTTCCAATGCTGGGAGGAGAGGAGCTTACTCTCTCCAGTGAAGCGAAGTATTTGGGTGTCGTCGTCGATTCCAAATTGAACTGGAAGGCTAATCTACAAGAACGCGTGAAGAAGGCCAGTTTGGCCTTCTACACGTGCAAGAGAATATTTGGCGGAAACTGGGGATTAAAACCCAGGGTGGTACACTGGATGTACACAGCCATAGTTCGGCCCATCCTCTGCTACGGCTCTACGGTCTGGTGGACGGCACTGACGAGGAACTGTAACCTTGATGTGCTGTCAAAAATCCAGAGAGCCGCCTGTATGGGTATAACTGGGTGTCTGCGCACCACGCCCACGGCGGCATTGGAGGTCATGCTTCACCTATTGCCGCTGGACCTTTCTTGTAAGGGTGTGGCGGCAACTAGTGCTGTCAGGCTGAGAGCGGGGGGCTGGTGGAAGGAGAGGGGTTTTGGGCACTCCAATATACTCCAGAAGGTTGACTGTAGGGACTGCAGGGTAGAAAAAGACTATCAAATACCCATCCTGACTTTTGGTGGGGGTATCAACGCAACGATACCCACCAGGAGTGACTGGGAGGGGATGAGGTGGTCGTTACATCCGATATTTCTATATTTACGGATGGCTCCAAGACGAGTGCGGGCACAGGGGCTGGAGTGTACTCTAGAGATCTCCAGTGGCACGAGTCTTATAGACTGCCTGACAAATGCAGTGTTTTTCAGGCAGAGCTCACAGCGATTTATCAGGCGGCAACATTGGTATTGGTATTGTGCAGAGAGCCCGCACGGCACATCTGCATATATACTGATAGCCAGGCAGCCATCAGGGCGCTGGTTGCTGGGCTGGTAAAATCAAAATTGGTGCAGTTATGCAAAACCAGGCTTGAGGAATTGACTGTGAGGCACAAGGTGACCCTAAGCTGGGTAGCTGGCCATAAGGATATCTCAGGCAACGAGATGGCTGATGAGTTGGCCAAAAAGGGCTCCGAATTGGATAGCTCCGCAGCTGTAGCTTACGTCAGGATTCTAATCGGAGTTTTAAAAGAGGAAATCATCAGGGAAGTCTATTTAAAGGCAGGCCTCCGATGGACCAGCAGAGATACGTGTCATATTGCGAGGCAATTGTGGCCTGCATATGACAGAAAAAGGACAACTGAACTGCTTAACAGCAGCAGAGCAAATACCAGGAATCTAGTAGGGGTCATGATGGGACACTGGCCCATACGGGACCATGCTAGAAGACTGGGAATGTCGGCGAACGATTTCTGCAGGAGTTGTAGAGACTCGGAGGAAATTGAATCCGTCAAGCATGTGCTTTGCGAATGCCCCGCTACTAGGTAGCTGCTTCTTTTCAAGTCTGGGGGAGCTTCAAAGTATAAAGTTCAGAGACATCCTGAGTTTTCTGAGTGAGGCAGGATGGATCTAGGCTAAAGGTCTTGGATATATCCTGAGTTTCCCAAGGAAAGCAGGATAAATCCAAGGCTTGAATGGTTATCTCATGAGGTCTAGGAGCACAATGGACCCGTTGGAGGTCTAAGTGAGGCTGGCTGGTTGTCCAGCATCACCCCTCTTACCTAACCTAACCTAGAACGCAAAGTCGAACTCACTTCGTATGATCCTTCTATAAGATAATAGTTCATATTCTCTTCTAGGCTAAAGAGCAATATTTAAACTAAATTTTAAATAAACTTATACTAAATTATAAAATGCATTATACTCAATTTGTATCTTTTTAGTATTGAGACTTTCTTTTATTATTTTTTCTGAACTTTCAATTCAATGCAGATTATTCTTTCTTTTGTTAGTGTATAGCTCGGTTTTTTTTTCTATATCTAGCCCCGATTTACTATTTTGTACTTTAAAAGATTGTAAATCATGTGTGTATTAATTAGCAATAAATTTATTATTATTATAATTTGTCCTATTTCTACCCAACAAAAAACACAATTTTAGAGCGTTTTCAAATGTACGGATTTACGCTCGAAGGCTGACCTATGTGCGAACCTGCAGGAGATGTCTCATAATCTAGATAGATATTGATGGATTTTCATGTAACTAAATTATTATTAATATTTCATATAAAACTGTTGCTTTCCAAAATTAAAATTTACTCACACTTCCCATTACACCCCCCCCCCCTCTCGAGCGAGAAGTTTTATACTCATGACGAATAAATTCAACCACCATAAAAATGTAATCAATTCGCTCGTTTAGATTTCGCCTAGGTATACTAAAAAATTATATCAATGACTCTGGATAATTGGTTTTGTCGTTTGAAAGAACACCTGTGAATTCATTATGCCCAGCACAGGGTTAATTACAGTATTTTCTCCAATTGATGCAATTTCCGGTGTCGGTAATAAAATTACTCGCCACATAATTGACTCCGAACTATGGCCACAATGTAACGAAATGAACATTGCAAGGCCACAGCATTCCGACCGTCCAAACCACCATCAATTATTTAACTCTCCTCAACTCCCTTGGTAATATTTGCAATGTTTCTCTATCAAATCAACTCCTCCCTGGGAATGTTTTTCTCTTTGAATTTAACAAAAATTCTACACTGTTCTCTGAGTCTGAAACTAGATATTGGGGTGGGTTGAGATTGGGAAGACAGGGGAAGGAGATATTATTTCATTTTCGTCGACATTCGTAGAAGGAAGTAAACGAACATAAAAATTTTCATTTTCTTTAAAAATACGCAAAAAAAATTAAAGTTCCGGAGGAGGTCTACACACAAAAGATATATAGTGTTACTATATCAAATAAACAGAGGGAGGTATTATTGCCTCCCCTCATTTTCCTCCCCCTTCTTCTGACTATTGTTCATGTTTTATGACCACATTTCTGTTTGGTTTTCCCCATCTTTTGACCAACTCACGTCCTCACAGACAAACCTTAAGAAAATCTGATCGTGGAACAATGCGGTTAAAATCTCATCGTAGTAAAACAATGTGGTTACGGTGAAAACTTTTGGGGTTTGAAATGGTCGAACTAATGGAAAATACTGGACAATGAAACGTGACTGTTCTACGAAGAAGTAGTTTATATCCATTGACTTGAACATAATATTTCGACCAGATTGGTGTCTCTATCTCTATCGACGGATGGAATTGGAAATTATTTCCTTAAAGTTACGTACAACGGAGTCAGAGACACAATCTCTTCTGGTTTTCCAATGTGCCATAAAGTGCTGCTGTTGTCAAGGACTTCTTCCTGCTTATGCATGCATTTAAGTGTTATAAGAGAGACTTGGGTATCAGAAAGTGTATTTAATGCAGTTTGACATGGTAATTTCTATTTTTCTCTCTTATATCAATTTTCTGCATAACAGTTTATTCCGCCTAGGATGAATTTCTTCATCCTGATGGATGAACTATTAAATAATGAAATGTGAAAGTATCAATAGAAAAAAATACAGCAGTAATTGAGGGGCTGTGTTCTTTGTTTCCATATAGGAGGTAGGCAATATGTATCAGAGAAAAATGTTGGGATACCTTAATAAACAAATTGTAAGTATGTGCGCAATTTCACGGTTTATTTTCTTCTAATTTATTAAAATTTATATAAAATCCCGGCTTAAATTTTGCCCATATTTTCTGTATATGGATAGGCGATATTATATTTGCCAACAAATGACGAAAAAATGCCACTTATTTATTGCATTTTTACGATTATACGTGAGAGAAAGCAAAATATCAATTATTCAGACCTCTGCCATGTCTTTTAATGGAGTTTCTCAAGGGTCATATCTAGACCCACTGCTTTTTTTGGCCTTAAATATAAATTGTTTCCTTAAGGTTAGATGAAATATTTATATGTATTAACAAGTATGCAGATGATGTTTAAATTTGCTGTTTCAGTCGCCCCATTGATGGATTCATCCAAGGGTTTCCAGCCCGTTTAAACAGCGACTTGCAAGAAGTTATCATGGAAAATAATCTTGAAAGTTATCTGTCATCGGGAGCAGCAGTTTTGGATGATTTATTGATTTTCAGAAATGATCATCTACACGCAAATAGTCTCTTCGACAAGCTCCACTCCACCACACTTTGTAGCCATTGCTTTTGGACGCAGCCAAATCTTGGTTTTTCATTAGCTATAAGATCATGACTATAGCTAACAAGAAATTCAAATAGAGAAATTTGCCTAACTTATATGGACTTAAAATTGGCCCTCTTTCATAGTTCCATCCATCTTATATATATATATGAGCTTCACTTATTGTGATTATAAAAACATTGATGTTGATTCATTAGTCGCGGAGTGCTCAATACTACCTTGGGACAACCTATTTTCTTGCGCATGTGTAGATAATTAAGTCGTGCCTTCACGTCAATGGTATCTTACATATTTGACAAATATATTCCATTAAAAACGAGATACAATTCATCCAATACTTGTCCGTGGTTTTCAGATAGTATGCGATCAGTTATCGCTGAGTGGGAATATCTATACCAACGTTTTAGACGCACGAGGTTCCAGGAGGCTAGGGAGCTTTATAAACTCGCGCAGAACAGAGCCAATACCGCTATAAAACTCACAGAGCGGCATTACTATAACTCCAAACTTAACACTACTCTAGACTCAAAGACACTATGGCGTAACTTAAGACAGGCGGAAGTGTATGGTAAAGATCCTGCTCATTGCAGCTTTGGCCCCGGCGAATTGAATGAATTTTTTACTATGCGCAACAACAAGGCTAGTAGAACTCAACCCTCCGATCAAGCTGGTCAAGTCTCGGAAGGTACTCAAATCTCCGGTCACACTGAGGTTTCTTTTTCGTTTCAGGGAATTGACATGGATGAACTTACTTAGCCACTTATTTCATCAAATCTAATGCAATAGGTCCAGATGATATATCACCCCGATTCATAAAGCTTTTATTTCCTACTATTGCTAAATACATACTTCTACACAAAATGAATACATCCCTTATATCATCGGCAATTACAAGCTATTGGAAAAAAGCTGCAGTTTTTCCAATTCCGAAAAATTCTTTTCAAGAATCTCTTCCTAATTTCCGTCCAATTAGTTTGCTGTGCTTTCTTTCCAAAGTCGGGAAAAAAATTGTGTACAAGCAAATCCTGGCCTGCGTGAATAGCTGCCAGCTGGTAGCCCCCTGGCAGTCCGGTTTTCGTAGCTATCATTCTTTGGAGACAGCTATTTTGAGAATATCCACAGACATTAGAAAGGCCATGGATCTATATAAATTCACAGCCTTGGATTTCTTCAAGGCTTTTGATAGTGTTGACCATTATATTCACACACAAAAGCTTTCTACGTTCTTTAAGTTTCATACTACCTCTGCTCTTATGATTAAAATGTTTTATTGGAACGTAGCCAGCGAGTAAAAATTGATAATACATTGTCTGTTTATTGGCATTTAAAGCGCGGAGTTCCTCATGGATCCATCCTAGGACCCCTACTGTTATGTTTATTTGTTAACGATCTGCCGTTGGCGGTTCAAGATGGGAGTGTTCCTCTCTATGCAGGCGACGTGCAAATATATTTAAGCACACCGATCGGTCTACTTGAAGACTGTATAGCTCGTATAAATTGCGATTTGGATAGAATATATACATGGTAAAATAACAATGGGCTGCTGCTGAACCCCATAAAATCCCAATTTATCGCCTTTTACAATAAAGTACTGTCGATGTCCCATCAGTATTTTTAAATGGTTTTCCAATATCTAGTTCAAGTTAAGTTAATAACCTTGAGATTGTTCTTAACCAACATATGAAATATTGCGAAAATGTACGTATGAAGCTTCGCAAGATCTATGGTGGGCTACGTAGATTGTGGTTTTCTGCGACGATCTTACCTTGTAGTATACGCTTAAAGCTAGTAAAAGGATTGAGCATGCCTTATTTTACCTTTGGTAGTCTAGTCTTTCCTAATCTAGATAGCTTGTGCTCTCGTAAAATATAGACAGGTTTCAATGATAGCATACGTTTTATATTTGGACTTCGGAGGTTTGACCATGTTTCGCCTTTTCAGTTGCAACTATTGGGTGGTTCCCTGATCTAGTGCGGAAGGCTTTAGTGTCAATGTATCGTATGCTTCCTTCAGGTGAACCTGATTGTCTCAGACAATTTTTTAGCCATACAACATCACAGCACAATAGAAATCTAGCTTACCTCGTTTTCACAAGTCAGTCATGGAAAGTTCTTATCCCATCTAAGTTATTCGTATGTGGAACAGGCTTCCACCAAATATTCAGGCGGTGGCCATCGTGGGTGCATTCAGGGCACTTGTTCAAGATCATCTTTCAGAATAGATAGTGGGAGTCGTTCGCGGTGTAGACCTTCGTGGACATTCTGGTCAATTGGTAGATCTTCCTCGACGGCTTGATGGGCTGCAATTGGGAGAAATCGGAGCATTGAGAGAACTAATACACTTTTTATGGGCTTTATTTTGTAGAGTTTTCATATCATTCCGACGAGTTGCGCAGATATGAAATCACCCTTAAGCCGGTCCCACACCATGCGTGTATTTGTCAATCCAAATATTTGGCATGCGTCTGATTTGAGGAGGTGTATGTGAACTACAAAGGGGAATATGTTTCATTCGGACACCTTAAGGGCGCATAACAATCTTTGGCTAAAGCATACGAATGAAAACTATTCCTCTTTGTAGCTCAGATGCGCACTTCCTCAAATCAAAGTATAACAAATGCACGCATTCTGTGGGACCGGCTTTAGCAAAATCTGCAGTAGCACGTGAAGGCAAATGATTAAAACCACTGATTTTGCCGAATAGGTGTGAACTGTCATACAATAGCAACAAAGTAGTCCGTCATGCCCAATCTACAATGCATGGTTAAACCACGTCGTCAAAACGATATCATTTGCTGAAGAATGCATATAAATACACGAAATATGTAAGTAGTGGTAAGCTGCCAAATTAAACAGCTGTTGACCTGTCAATTATCATAAATGGAATTGCTTCCTCGATTTCATTGCAGAATTACATCAAAGGAAGTAATTGGGTTCAATAATTTATAATATGATATAGTAAACTTAGTAAACTAAGAAATTGCTTGGAACAAGTCGAATAATATAACATATTGTTTTCAAGACTGAAAGTACAAGTTCCAGTTTACAGCTGTTTTGTTCTAAATTCCCCTACATGGTTCTAAATTATGCTGAATATACCTGAGGTATTACTATATCGTTTTTGCTGATTAACTACTACACATAAGCGCGTGCTCATGTCGTCAAATGAATGAGAGAGAAGGGACATTTTTCCAAGCATAAATTTTCAAATGCAAGAGTGGGAAGCAAACACAAAAATCAATATCGTTTTGACGACGTGGTTTAACCATGCATTGTAGATTGGGCATTAGACACCAACTGGTAGGCGGAATTGATTAAATCTGGATGTTGCCCAGATATTTGTAAATGCTCATACTTGGAATTGAACAAATCCGTCTTAGCTCCGTTTTCGTCCACGCATGTCGGTAAACCTGGTTTTGGTTCTTTGGTCGGAAGGTGGGGGGGGGGGGGGTGTACAAAAACCAGTTGATAAAAATAAAGACTGTCGTAGATGAGCAAGCTAATCTTAACACTATCTGACTTTTTTGAAAATGTTCGCTTTTATCTGCAGGACTTTCAACCAATCTAACTCAAATTCTTATCATACCTAAACCTAATCCTTTTGAGGACTTCTTCTGAAGACTTATTCGCTTCATAAATGTTCAAATTTAGATAAGTAGCACAACTTATTCGCCTCCTTGAATCATATTGATGCTCTCTTTAAGCATAATGTTTTTACTGAGATATGCAAAACGCCTGCTAAGCACATTGTTTTATAACGAAAATATGTTGCTATCTTTCTCTCTCCAATGTGTTATACTCAAGTAGATAACCGGGAAAATTGTGTGTATGTGTGTGTGTGGCTGTTAGATATAAACAACAACAACTCAACAAAACAATCTTACCACGGCAGTTATACATACTCGTAATGTGTGGAATTACAAAAGCTTTCGCCAATAAGGAAAATTTTGTTTATACGAACATGGAAAAGATTTAGGGTGTTGCCTAGAAAAACGGAAACAAAATTTCCATATTTTTCGAGACTTGAGATATTGGTGGGGGTGTGTTGTTTCAACAAAGATACAATAAGGATAGGAGTACATTCGAAGAGTTTCTTAAAAAAAAATACAAGTAGAATCTACCAGTTGGAAAATAAGATAACAGAAAATTGTGCCATTAAATCACATCTCTACACATACATTGGTTAGTAATGAATGTGATATTGAATTTTCCCATTTACCAAGGAAATTTATTCGGTTTCATCGAACCATTTAAGGAACAAACAACGAAGAAATAACATTGTAATTGTAACAACTTCGGAGGAAATACACCCCCACACCCATACACACACGCATTGGATAAACCCTTGACGACATAAAATTTACATAAAATCATCCTGAAACTTGAGGTAAATAAAATTTTATCGTCTCCTCCTACTCCCCACCCCATCACCTATGAGTTTTTCTTTTCTAATTCTACTTAAACATAAAACATAAGGCCCCAACAACTCGTTTGTGTTTTTCTTGAATTCTTCTACCCCATGACAGGATTTTGAATAAAAGATTTTCGAATTTTTCAAAACAGTTCCTTTTACATACCTTGACAGATGCAAGGATCGCTCACACTCTGCTGTGGTTGTTTTTGTGAACTGAATTAAATGTTTTCCTTCACTGTGGAATAATTATTGCTCCCTCAACTTGTTAAGGATATAATTTTTAAAGAACAGAGTGGCTGAAGTATATCGCATCCTTGGATTTGAAACGGAGCGTGTTGTGATGTAAAAATTTGTTATTAGGTTCCTTCAAATCTTCTTCACTTCTATGTGATGTGAATGAGAGAATACAGAGTGCGGTATCGTCTCCTTGAAAGGAAGGAACACATATATAAAGGCTCACTTCTTAAGGAATGTATGGTGGGCTTCACTCCATTGAGATATTTTATTTTTATTTAGATGCCGTCCTTGAGTTGGATGATGTGAAATGAAACCTCGTGTTGATGTATAAAATTTTAATGCATTTTTTTTACATCAGACACATCGTCACTACAGATGTTTTCTGAGAAAAAAATAGAGTTCTTTTTTAAAATTTCTTGTTTACCTTTGAAGGTAATTTTGTAATTAATTCTAAACTAGTATGCCTAAGAATGAGAATGATATGTTATGGTGATGGAGGAGGGGAATATTTATTTCGATTTTGTTTTTTTTTTTTTACATTGAATTAGGATTTTTGAAACTTTTCAGTTTTACAAGTTTAAAATTTATTAAAAGAGGTTATCTTTCTAATACTAAGATTATCAGCTGGACAGGTCACGTGGTAGACCCTATCCAGATACATTTTGTACATTAGACAAATCCCAATGATGCAACTGTTGCTGTCTTTATAAAGTGTTCGTCAAGTTTGACTTTGGCTTTGACATTTACCGGAAGTGTCTGGTTTTGGTGGCTACAATTTCAGCTTGATCTTGATTTTTGACGTCACCTTGGCCCTTTGAAGCCGGAAGTATCAGGTCTTGGGTGCGTCATTAAAACCAGAAGTGTTGTATCTTGGGGGCTACAATTTGATTTTGGCGTTCGATTTCGTCTAGTCGACTCTGTTACAGGGATTCCGTCTTCCAAGTAACAATTTTTTTTTTTATATAGTAGTAACCGTTAATTACCAAATTATATAACTTGAGTTATTATAGTCTAGTACTTGAAACTTTGTGACGAATATGAAGCCCTTCCCACACAGCACAAATGTGTCCGTGGTATGTTACTGGGAAATGCTGTTAGGATATATAAATTGTCCGTGGGAAATCCCGTCCGGTCCCAGTTAACAACTTAGGACATCCCTGAGATTGACGAATGTCCGGGGTTGGGATGTCTCTGTTATATCCCATGACTTTCCCACAGTATATCCTGTAGTTGTACATAGGCAGAGTTAACGCATTCAATAATTTAAAATTCCCGCTGCAAGCGCACCTAAGACGTCCTAAGGATCTCCTAGTTTTTGGCAGTATGTCCGGAGAATATCTGAGGATATTATTTAAGATTTTCTAGGATTGTAGATTTTTATTTGTAATGGATAGGCATTTTTACAAAAAAATAAATACTGGTTGGAAAGTATATGCCAGAGGTGTATGCACTTGCACAAAATATAAATGCAATATTTTTTACATAGGCAAATTGAATTCCAATGACAAAATTACTAAAAAATCACGTTCTGAAATGTACAACTAACAAAGAAGAAATTGCAGAAGCGAATTGAATTCTAGTACAGCTTGACGCATGTAGGTGGCTTAAACAATGCAATTCTCACATGTCACATGGCTTCTTTCCATACATATTTTGTTGTTATGTAGTTGTTCTCCAAAAATGGCACACGGAAGCACACCAGCTTTCACCAGCGAACACGCGAACCACGAGAATCAGAGAACATACCGAAATAAGTTCTGGAAGGGGGAGAAACGACTTCTTCGTATGTATTTGTTTGTAAAATATTGATAATGTTCCCATATAGAGTAGTTTTTGGGATATCCCAGGGAATAACTTATGGGAAATTTTTTAAAACTCCAAGAAATAAGGTCCTAAGTACATTCTGAAAAATTCAGATTTATCCCGGGAAAGCTATGGGATTTGTGGGACAAAAATGGGATGTCCCTGGGTAATTTTGTGCTGTATGGGTTATAGTAAATCGAGGATTATATTAAGGTTATCGTGACTTGATTTAGGTAACGTTATACAACTAAAAGTTTTATAAAATGGGTAACAAAAATATTCTGGTACTTCTTATATAACGCTTATATAACCCAGGGTACTGTCGATTAATTTATTTTGGTCATAGTAGTGGTTGCGGTAATGTTTCCGTTACGTTTATAAGCTTTGTTTATAATGATGATGGTAACTTTCCCTCAACGTTTGAAATTGTGTTAGATTTGTATAATGTGCCTAAAATTTTAACATTTTAGAATTACAATTTTTAGCATGTACTCGGTGAAATTCAGTTACAATTAAAATTTTACTGTGAATATCATCATAAAAAATACAGACCGCCTAAAAAATAAACAATATTTAAGAATTTTAATTAAATTTTATTTAAACTCGTAGGTGATTTCAATTCATAAAACAGGCAGGTCAAGTAAGACCTAGTTTGTGTATTGTCCCAACAGCTTGGGAAAATAAAGGCATATTGAAATTGCCAAATACGAAAAAATATACGTTACTAAAAGTTTCAGATTTTTATAACCGTCACCTATAACCGTCGCGCCATAAATAAATGAAAACAGTTCTATAATGGTTTCATTAGATACTAAAAGTCATTTGTGTTTATAACGGTCACCGTAGTTACTACTAGGGTTGACACTTGAAAAATTAAAAGTGGAGTAGATTTGGCATAAAATGTGGAGTAAATTAGGAACAAAATTGAAGCAAAAAAGGAGTAAATCAAAAAAAAAATTTTTTAAAGAATTAAAATTCCTATAATTATTTAACCTGTATATTTTTGAATTATAAATATTATTTAATTGTATGCATGTATTACATAATTTATTAGAAACAATTGAAATCTCAAATACACAAACTTAACAGCTTTTCTCATAGCATATCGAAACAAAAATTATCAAAATAAAACAATCATGTAATAAGTGAGTTTAAAACTATGAAAACAAAATACGTTGCTTCCATTCAATAAGCAAATATAAAACAAAAATTTACCGTTTTCATATGAAACCTGACCTACGTGAAATTAAACATTTCTAGGTTAAATGAAATCTTGTTCAAGTTAAATAAAACCTAATGGAACCTGGTCCAAATTTTTGCATTTTAAGTGAATCTCTCATTCATTTAAAGTGGACAAGGTTTCATTCAATTTGATACAATTTCGCTTACTTGGACTAAGTTTTATTTGACTTGCACAAGGTTTCATTAACCTTGGACCTGTTTTGATTTAATCTGGAAAAGTTTTCATTTAAACGGAAAATGATATTTATAATGATACTAGTAGGTATATAGTTTGAAAGGTAGCATTCAAAGTTAATTTAAAATGTATTCTCCATCTTGAAAACGAAAATTTAAAAAGAAATGCAATAAAGAATTTGAAGGTTTAACAATTTTTTGTTGCTACTTTCTAACAGTAAAAGATTTTCTACAGTTTCTACTTTCAGTTTATTTCTTTTCTCAGTTTTGATGAGAGTCATTTTTGAAAAATATCTTTCCGCTGATGCACTGCTGTGAGGCAAAACGTACAAGTTAATCATGTATATATGTAAAGTTTTGCACAATTTATTATCAAATTGGTCTTTCTTATTGCTTATATTTAACCAAAATTTTACTATGTCGCTGTCAAAGAATGAGTCTAATATAGACTTGTCAATCTCAATAAAACGTCTCCACTTCAAATCATGTTCTTCTTGCGGGGTATGGATTGCATCAGCATCAGGGGCGCACCGAGAGGGGTCAGTTTTCTGAACATAATTTACAAATTATGTATAAAATGTGGTCTGTATATTATTACAAAGTCCGATAAAATAAAATAAAATCTTTTAATCTGCAATAGCAGTCCTTAAGTGCTCAGATGGGTGCAGGACGCGACTTTAGAGTCCTATTTTTCCAACTCGTTAGGACTTGGGACATCTACGCCCCCCCCCCCCCCCCAAGCCTATTCCTGGGTGCGTTACTGATCAGCATAGAAATCTCATAACTTATTTTTTCATAGATTTTAGCAAGTGGAAATCTTCTATAAAATTTATGCTGTGTACATATTAATATGCACCTATTATTAAGACCTGCAATAATTATACAAATTGAAAATGTTGCCTTATCTCAAAGTTTCTCACAATGGCTAAAAATAAAATTATCGTTCTCCCGAGCCTCTACTTACCAATTGTAAAGAGTGTGATTGGTCATTTTAAAACTAAGCCATATCTTCAAAACCGAAAGGAGCGGGAAAAAATGTATAGACCATTGTAAAGATCCTACGATTATCTATGTAAAACAAATCAAATCATCATCATAAGGTGTAACGTTCAGAAGCACCAGGGTGATCTATAAAAACACATTCAAATATTTTAAAAACCCGTTATCTTAGAAAACGTTACGATTTCCCCCTCCCTCCCCACCCATACAATTTTTTGGTTGTTCGTCGGCCAGTAAAAGTGATTATAACAAATTTTATAGGATTTCGTATGACTGATCGTTTTCACAGTATACGTAAAACGTTAAATTTTTATATGGCAACGCCAGGATGGGGTTGCCCGACTTAGTCCATTTTTGAAATTATATTTACCGTTTTTATAGAAACGCTGTGTACAAAATTTTATAACTCTACGTTAAAGCATTCTCAGGCAGTGTCCAAATATATAGTGAAAGACGAAATTTTGTATGGCAACCCCATGAAGGAGTTGCCTGATTTGTTTCATTTTCGAACATAATTTTCCTTTTTATTAAAATCCCGTTACAAACTGAATGACAAACTTAGTATAGGGTATTCATCTAGGGTATAAAAATGTACCTGGATTTGTTGTTTAACGACTACTGCCAGGTTACATTTATTTTGTTATTTTGGAGGGGTCGTCATATTACTAATAATAATATGTGGACGTTGACATTATCTCTTCCTTTGTGCTCTTTTTCCAGTAATTACTTTTGCAATTATACAGACCTTTACTTTCTTACATCTTATCACGAATATATCCAAAGATGTAAATGTTTTTAGCAACTCCTTTACAAAAAAAAAAGAGGCTATGCTCCAAGACATTTTATCCCCTTTTTCTTCATGAAATAACATTGAAATACAATTTACGACAGGAATGAAATTATTATTAAACAAGCAAAAATTATATTGCCAGAATTTCAACATCACACAGTCCTAACTTATTACAATGCTTAAATTAGTTTATCCACTTGAATCCATCTAATTGCGACCGAATTAGAAAACTGACTTAAGCTGAATAATAATTTATTTGAAATTGAAATAAGCCTCCAAGCTTTATTTTATTAATTCACTACAAGATTTTATTTTCTATTACTATTCACAGTACGTTCTTACATTCTACCTTGAAAATAATTGTGCCGAACGATAAAATTCACGACGATGTCAAATCTCATAAGAAAAAAAAAGACAGCAACAGCAAATTTAATTATTCTTCCTAGATACTTTTTCGTGTTTTCCTTAATCCTCTTACCACACAATTTGTTATACCGAGAGGATATTTAAATTTTTCACTTTAATTTTATCCTCTGCCGGTAGACCTAAATTATAATTTTTGTCGTCCTTATCTTCGGCCACATTAACGAAGATTTATATCTTTACTAGAGATGAGTCTAAGAAGACCACTCGTTTCAAAAGAGAAGAATGGCAGAAGTCGTTTTGTCCGAAGTACCGAATCTGTACCCAGATCTCGTCGGTAGAGGACTATAGAGGACATGTAACAACATCATCCATTTTCATTTACGCTCCTGTTTTATGGCAGAAATACTGAAAATTAAATGATTTTAGGGACCCTTCAAACAATCTTATATTCGTGACATAAATCACATTTCTGACATAATTTCGTGGACTTTCTTTCTTATGTATAAAAGGAAGAGGAAAAATGAACTTTTTCCTGTTGTGTAGAATTGTTTGGGAATAATTAATTAAGGGTGGAATTTACTGGGAGTAGTGTGGCGTGTGAACCGTTCGTTAAAAGTCTGAATTTGATTTTACATGGTTCGAAGGAAATGAAACATTTGATTCAATTTTTTTTTGTAAATGTAGAAATATTTGGTAGATTTGCGGCGACTGTTGGCATGACACTTTTTGTTTGTATTTTTATATCTTATCCTAGATGATGGGAATCATAGGGTGGAAAAAGTAAATTTTTTCTGATGTTTGGAAATCATAGAAATAATAATGCGGTAAAAAATATATAACTACTAAATGCATCTGCATAGATTTATGAAACATTTGAATTTTTGGTACCTACGTCCGTTTGTCTGTCCGTCAACAGGATTCAACTTGAGAATGCGAGCTTATATATTGTATCCAGTATTTTTATGAAAATTGTAAGATAAAATTCGTAGATGGGTAAAATCATGCAACTTCTTCGTATAGTGTTGCCATACAAAAACTTTTATTTCCATTATATATATTTTCTCACTACTGTAAAAAGCGATGAATGACATTCCGATAATATTTTTCGATGTAAACCTGAGGTTACACGACATAGTACAGCTTGCATGCAAGCCTACCTTCTAACGCGATTTTAAATTTGACGGTAGAAGGTAGTTCGCTAGATGTCTTATCATCTTGCATGCAAGTTCATTTAAAAAATATCATTGAGAGGTAAAATCTTGAGTATGTCGGAAATTTTAGCAATAAAGGAAGAAGCAGAACAGAAGAACAAATAAAGAGAAAAGTGTTGGTAATGATCCCAAAAAATTTCCAATTCCCGGAATAAAATTATTAATTTATTCGTTTTCCGCCATCTTGCAAATTGTATACTGTCAAATAACTATCACCTCAACTGCAATGTTGTTTTTTCATCATGCAAGTTCGCTGAAAGCTGAGCTGTCTGCATGGCAGTAGGGATTACACGTGGAAGAAGTATGGCAGTGCAAGTTGCATGCTGCATGTACTATCTCGTGTAACCCCCGGGTAAGTATGAAAATTACAAGTTCAGAAAGTTCCTTTCGTAGGGTTGCCATACAAAAAATTTCAGATTAGTAGGTTTTTCACGAGTATTGGGAAAGAGTCGGTGACAAGCCTTCTATAATATATTGAAGAGTTCTTTGGAATATAAAAATCTATGAAATTAGTTATAACCATTTTTAATGGCAAACGAACAGTTCGAGAACAAACATTTTTAAAAGCCACTTACTTACACATTTTCAAAATGGAGGGTTGGCTATACATAATTACTATAAGGGGCATCCATTATAGCTATCGCCAAAATCGATGCTCTTAGACCAATTATTAATTCTGCCCTTTCTACTTCATCCTAGAATCACTATCCATAAAATTTATAGATATTATGATAAAAACTAGTTATGGTCTACGCGCTTGTTATGATACCATTTTATCCCTTATCCATCTGGCCCAAGACACCCAAAGGTGGAATACAGGATAATGAGAATGTAATCTAGTGATCAAGTGATTGGGGAAGCGAAGATTAGATGGCGGTGAGACCAAATAGAACAAAAAGAAAATCCTGTGTACAAGAATTTACCGGGTGTGATTCAACTCAGAGGAAATTCCATAATGAATTAAAATTTAGAGCCGCCTTATACTACAAATAGGTGGGAAAAGGCTCACGAAACAAGTCCAAGTTGTACTGCATCGAATTCCATGTTGGGTTCCACAAAGTCGGCAATAGGCCATTGGATGTTCGCCTTGTGCACATAATTGAAATCCGGAAGGTCGAGATGAATGGGTGAATTTGAGGAGGGTGGAAGTGTAAAGTAAAGACGGAATGGAATCAATCCACTCAGGTGGTGGAGAGGAGTCCGACTGAAGAGGACGATGGATCACAACAGTTTAGCCTGTAATAAAAATATCCTATGAACGGCTATGATGTGCATGTGTGTGATACCTAAGCTGCTATTTCGATAGGTAATTATTAATTGACTGCAATATAAGATTAAGGTTAAGGTTGAGAGTTGGGGTGATTGGATCACTAGAACCCTGCGGACACCGTGACCAGAGTTGATCTATTGTATCTTGACATATATCAAAGACCTTGGGCTCTATCCCTACTGTATCCCCAGCCGAGGTATTACCCATCGAAGAATGGGCAAATGTCTGCATTGTAAGAGCCAGAAATGGCACAACCATTAATATTCTTTCGGACAGTCAACCTACACTATCAAGTCGAGGATTGTTGGGAAACCCTTAAAATTTTATCAAGGAAAAACAAAGTTATCGTCGTATAGGTATCTGGACATAAGATCCATAAGAGCAATTAGAGATTTTTCTTGTCGAACCCAGAGCCATTTTGTGGCATTTCAAAGTATTATCTCAGGGCTACCCTAAAAAGCTAGGAGAGTAATCAAAAATTCCTTTATTGGGAAAGGCTACAGGGACTTCATCAAGAAAAAAAAATGTTATCGACACCTCTGGCTGAAAAACAAAAAAAGCTCCTACTTCTGAGGAGAACACAGCTCAAAATGATTACACAGCTCTTTTCAGGACATTGCCCATTGAGGTATCATCTATAAAAGATGGGCTTGGCTGAGACTTCAATCAGCCGCTTCTGTTAAGATGCTCACGAAACCTCGGAGCACCTCCTCTGCATCTGCGAAGCATTATATAGGTGGAGATTACTTAATCTCGAACATGCTTCTCCTGCATCAAGCTACGCGTGGAATCTAAGTCCCAGAATGGTTCTAGACTTCAATAATAGTCTAAGCCTAGAAAGTGAGCAACTTTAACAGGGACTCACAATACATCTTTCAGGTCGCAATGAATACGAGACCATCGTCTGAACACCGCTCCACAAACATAAATCTAATCTAAATCCTCACCTAAAGTATTTAAGCTAAATCTAATCTCTTTACAACTCTCCAAATTAGGATTATCTGGTTTTTGTAGTAAGCCGACGATATGGGACTCAATTAGGTTAAAAAACATTCGTGGTCATTCGTGGTATTTTGTTTATCAGTGCGAAGCTTGTGTCTTTCGAGAAGTTTTTTGCATATTGGATTGTAATGTAGGTTACATAGCTTCAACAGTGGGTTACAACCCACCAGAAAGTCATAATATATTAAAGGATACTGGGTGATTTAGCTAAGAAAAAAAAACCCAAATAACCTTTTTTTAATTATGAATTGTAATAGAAGTAATTACTTCAAATACTTCAAGTAGGTATTTAAGTACTAATTACCCTTCCTCTCAGGTGATGATGATTAGATTGGAGATTTTTTTTCTAATTAAGCTTTTAACGGAATTCTTCAACATCGCAATTTGTGAGTCTTTTTTTGTTTTTTTACTAAATTAAGCTCTTCTCTTGGCCGAGACGGACTACAAAAATTTTGGATATCAACTAGCTATCTAAAATTAAAAAAAAAATAATTTATTCGGTCTTCTTCGGTTTTCTTCGGTCGAGAATTAAAGTTAAAAGCTCAAAAAATTATAGTTTAACTTTCCTGTTTGTTACACAAAAATTTAAATATATATGAACAGGTCCCATTCCTTCAAAATCCAATACTAATTAGGGTAATCTTGGATCAGTTTAGCAAATTGAGGAATTAAATTTGGAAGAGAGTTACATTTTCGGGCAACTTGGACTAAGTAAGAGCGTTCACCGTACCTAGATGTACAACTCGGGACAAGTAGTTGAAGAACTCTATTCGAGTGCAAGAACTGTAGGCTTTCGGAGAAGTATGCAGGGGAATTATTATAAATTAGCCTGTGAAGGAAGATAAGCCTACGACGAGTCATATAGGCTCTACAGAGGTTCGGAGTACGGACGTAGCAAGTGCATATACACAAGCGCTGCGACCAAGTTTATAAATATAACGAATGAGTCGTTAAAGGCTAGAGTAGCTCTTCTTTAACAAATTTATTCTAGTATGCTAAAAATAAAGCTCCTATAGTTAAAATGGGGGACAATAAGAATCGTCGCCAATTTCCTGCGAAAATCCACAAACAGACAACTGGAGGAGATAGATAGTTGACAAAGACTGCCATAAATTTTCCCAATCAAAGCGCTGATGTATTTAGTTGCAACAATTAACTTTAGAATTGAGTTGAAATCCTAAATTCTCAACTGACTCAACATATTCATGATTCAACCGAACTGATGGCAAATCAGATATTGGGAAAACGCTTCTGTATACTGGCAGACAGTAAGACTTGTTTGGATTAACTGCAAGCTCATTATCCATTGCCCATTCGTGTACGTGCTGTCCGTCATCATTGATTCGAGCAATACAAAACTCGACTAAAGCCTATGGGAATAGGGCCTATAACCGAACCTTGAGGAACACCATCGAGAAGGAAGAATGGTTGGCGTTCCTCAAGCGGAGACAGAATTCTGTATTTATATAACTTGTGCACGATTAGAAAGGAAAGCTGAAATTAACCCAACTGCCGATGAGAAGAAGTCATATTTAGTTCCAGGTTTGCAGATCAACTTAACGTGACTAACCAAATCAAAGCTTTTACTGAAATCAAGAAGGACAAAGTACTGCTAAATGATCATAATCAAGAGATCTATGGATATAAGATGTGACCAGTACAGATTCAGAACTGTGATCCGGGCGAAATTCTGATTACAAAACTGACAATAAATTCCCTGTATATAAATTTTCCAAGTTTTTTAGCATGGAAATTAAGTACACCAACGACGCGGAAAACACTAGGTAGGTAGGGACGAAATTTCTTTGGAATAGGAACAACTATAGCCTGCTTGCATTGAGAAATTGAGAAATGGCGCAATTGTAAGAAACAAATTAAAAATATACCTTAAAAGACATGACAAGAAGGTCGCTAGTAACTGTATGAACTAGGGTTGCAAAGCATCAAGTCCAATAGAATTAGACTTAATGGAATACAAAGTCAAAAGAGCCTCCGGTCCATCTACACAAGGAGATGAGAAACCTTCATGAGAGAGGTATTGGTGGAAATTGTAAGCTGGCGTAGTTGCAGTTCAGTTGCTGTAATGTACATTTTTTCTTAACTTTTGATTTTGACATGTGGACCGGAGTAGACTGAACAGAACAATTCTGTTTATGGAACCTAATTTTGTGTATTAAACTGACAACCACTTTGAAATTGATCTCTTACTACAAGTAGTCTGCTTCACAAATCAAACTATCCAATTTTTAATGCCTTAATAAAACGAACGTTACTTTTAATTAATGTTTTAGGATTGTTATCGAATTTGATCAACTGTCTTCAATAATGCCTAAAGTTGTGGGTCGTCCTTTTGATATATCGTTCCTAGAGTACATACATGGCACTTATTGTCATATTAAATCTAGCGCCTTTAAGATTATCTGATTAACTCTCCAACTACATCCAATATTTGCATTTTTTTTTTTGTTGGATCGACATTCTTATTCTTCGTCATCATAGGCTAGTTCAGGATGGCTCTTATTATGCTCTTGTAAGTGAAATTTCTGGAACTTCTCCACTTATATAGTTTATAGGCTTACTACTTTCCCAAGTAAATTTAAATGTAATAAATTTGTGTTAAACTTCTCCAGATGAAATTTGCAAGCCTATTCTGTTTGCAAGCTCCCATTGAGCTTAGCTTTAAAATTCCACCATCGATCAATCTTCTTTATTCCCAATTATTTAGTAGCGCAACGTTGTTCCTCTGATGTTTGAATCACTGCTATTTACCATGGTAAAATAGCATATGCTAGTGAAATGAATATCAATCAAGAAAAGTCCATGACGAAATCTAATAAATGAGTTAAGCTCGATTACCTCGGTGCAAATCCAAGCCCATCACTTTAACGAAAAAAGCCTGGATGGTGGAAGTCATACCACCAACAACAAAAGCAATTTTGGATGATGCGTACATTTTCATCATCCCGCCCAGCCAAACCACCTTTTTGTCAAGCAGTGCATTTATCAAACAAATCGACACCGCTTGACGATGTTATTTGTATTGGGCTCTAAGTGGAGAAAATTCCCAGAAGTGGCGACAATCAATCCTCCTAGAAATCTTCGTATAATAACAATTCTGGAAAATCCACAGGACAATATGTTCCAACCCAGGCCACCATCAATGAGTCCTCTAAGGTTTTATTTGTTCCGGCGGCTGGCGTTAGTTAGCTCTCGTATGTAGGATTGTTTATTTGGGACATCCAGTTGTCCTTGCAGTGATGAGTAGCGGTGTGTGGTTATAGAATTGGATATTTTTTTTCCCAAGAAGATTTCCCTTTTTTGTACACACTTGCAGGAACGGTCCAGAGATTATTTCTAATGTAAAAACTTCTTCCGTTGTTCATATATGGGAGGATGTCCTTTGGGGCGCATTAGTTTTTCTCTGTTACAAATTTGTGTTCCTACTATTGAAATGCCTTCAATTTCTAAGAGAAAATAGCCACAATCTGTTAACAAAATTAAGCTCAGAGGATGTGGATATATGGGGTGTGTGTATGTTTATGTTTGGGTAGATAGGAAATGGTCAGACAAAATAAACTTTGTTCTATCTCTTACATCAAGTTACTGTGGAAGCAGCAATTTTCCGGATACGTTATAGCTTCCGAGATATGCTTGTGCCGACCTATGTTTAGTTATGTACGAGTTCTAATAAAGGCGAAAGTACTATTTTGCTTGGATGTTATAGAATGGTTGAGGCAGTCGAAATGTGAGAATGCTCCTTCGTATGCTAAAAGGCCTGAGAGGGGGGGGGATTGTATTTTCAAAATTACCTTAACCCTTGACCCATCTTCTTGAATGATATTGCTTTGGTTTTCAGCTGAGTCTTTGTATATTGAGAATGAAAATAGTGTGTGCAAATATTATGCTGAATTATTTTTTTTGCTTTTTTTGTTGATAGTGTGAAAATAGTGTGAGATTAAATTGATTTCTGAAATTGTAGAGTATGAAGATAATCTGTGACTTTTCAAAATAAAAGGATCGATTGTAGCTACTGCTTGAAAATTCGAAAAGGGGCTTTATTCGGAAAAACTATCCTTGTTTCAAAAGTGATTTAACAATTTGATTTGCGGATGAGACCACTTTGCCAAATCGAGTGATACAAATAGGAAACTGTAATAGTCATAGAGGGTCAATATGACTTCACTTTCATAAGGAATTTAGTCAGTATGAAATTGACCGAGAGAACTGCCAAGTCTACAGCGAGAATTGAATGACAAGAATTCTTTAAGAAACAACATTTTTTTTTGTTAAAGAATTTTCTTCAATAAAGAGAGCATTTTGTATCAACAGGAACTTTCAGTACGGAGAATGGTTCCCGACTGCCGTAAGCACCAAAGACGTCGCTCAATTCTCGCTGGAGACTTGGCAACAATTTGACTCTCTATGAACATTATAGAAAGTTATTTCTATGATTTTATCATTTATGATAAAAAACAAAAAATTAAGGTATATAAAAAGTGTCGTAAAATTCACGCAAGATTTGAATTATGCGCCATTTGTGCGGTAAAGTGTTGCCAAGCTGACAGTTCAGAGTTATTAAAAATGGAACACTGCATGAAAGAACAACACGTTTTCACTGAGCCCGTTTAGACCGTGCCATTTAGGATTAGTTTTACGTAGTTCGACTTACGTAGTACTAATATTAAGTGGTCTAAACATGCCGTATTACGAAAAACTAGTCCTACTTTAATTCGGTTTCTGATGCGGTATTGACCTACAAAAATTAGTATTAAATGGAGACATAACGTCACATAAGGTAATGCGAGGCTGTTTGTAAATAGTGACGCCCTTATATATAATTAATAAATAATTGTTGCAGATTATCTTATAATGTTTTGCCATTAGCCTGAAAATTTGCATGTTTTATCTTGGGTATTTAGTAATATAAATGGCAGTATTACCTCATTCTGATTTTAAATTTTCTTCTATGCTCCATTTTCTTATGCATGCGGTGTACAAACAAACTCAATATATTATTTTTCATTTTTCTCCTGAAATAGCAGGCAGATCTGACAATTTTGACAACTGTCAAAGCTTTAATACGAGGGGACTAAACAGCAGCAGGATTAGTACTACGTAATTCGACTTACGTAAAACTAGTCCTAAATAGCTGCGGTCTAAACGTACTCACTTTTGAGCAAATATTAAATTACCTGAAAAACCATCTATGTCAGGTTGTGAGGAGACCAATAATCCACAGCAGAGCGTCACTAGCAGCAGAATAGTAGCCTACGAAGGTGTTCTGGCAGAGGTTACCAAAGAGATTGCACTGTTGTGAACGAAAATGGATGACGTTCAATAACAGTAACGCTTGAACGACGTAATCATAAGGGGAATACCTCGTGAGCAAGGCGAAAGTGCTGTAAGTGTACTCAAAAACATCGCGCCTGATACAGATGCTTCTCGCATACAAAAAAAAAATCTTCATTCCAAAACAATCCTATCGTTGCGCGTTTCTGCCTGCAGTCAGTTGGAGCTAAAGGAGCCTTTCCTGTCGGCTTGTGGCTTGTCGCCGGCGTTATGGTATCCATCTTGTAGAGCTGGAGGGCTTCTCTTTAACTAGTCCTATATTTACTTGGTTCTTGTTACCGACAGAGATAAAGTCAACTTACAAGATCAAATCAGCCCTTTTAGTACTATTGACAATGATATTTTATTCTTCGTGTACAACTTCACAGTGGATTTCAGTCCCGCTCGCAATAGGTTTACATATCGCGATTACAAACATATTGATATCAGCAGTTGCCGTGGAGCACTATATTTAACGTTACAGAGCCGATACTGCCATTTGTTCTGCCAAACGACAATACTATAGCTCTAAGTTCAATACGAGGCTCCAGCCTTAAGAGTTGTGGCGTAATCTACGCCAAATCGGAGTATTTGGCAAAAATAAGGCTAAATACAATTTTGATCCGGATGCGCTCAATGTACACTTCACTTCAGCTAACAGAACTTCATCTCATTTACAGTCGCCGAACTCGAATCTGAATAGCGCACAGGTACCTGGCCATTCCACCAGGACATTTTTTTTTTCGTGGGATCGAAACTGATGAACTTGTTTCCTCCATTTTCTCCATAAAATCAGAATCTATTGGTCCTAATAGTGTGCCATGGCGTTTTCTTAAATTATCGTTACCCTTTATTAGTAAGTACCTTCTTCACATCGTCGGGCAGTACATCCTACTGTTTCCCAAGTAATTGGAAGTCAGCTATAGTCCTACCTATAAACAAAAAACCATCTCCAGAATATCCCTCTGATTTTCGGCCAATAAGCACATTATGTTTTTTATCGAAGGTATTAGAGAGGGTTTTACTATACAGGCAATTGCATGAGTACATGGAAATCAATAATCTTCTGATATGTTGGCAATCTGGTTTTCGTGCGACATACAGCTGCTACTCCGCAGTATTAAAAGTGATCTCGGATATCAGATCCACCATTAATAGGCAAAATTTTGTTGTTCTGGCACTACTTGATTTCGCGAAGGCCTTTGACAGCGTAGACCATTGCATTCTCCTTCAAAAACTTTGTAACTCCTTTAGTTTCAGTGCATTTGCATTTGCGATGATTGATAGCTTTTTGAAGAGGTGCAGTCAGTGTGTGAGGACCAAATAGTCTGCCCTTGCTGTGTGGAGTACCACAAGGATCTATCCTAGTCCATTGCTCTTTAGTTTATAGATTAACGACTACCGAATGTTATACAAGATGTGAGCATCCACGTTATACGTGGAAGACGTACAACTGTACATAAGTCTGCCTATTGAAAGAATCCACTCTTGGGTCTTAAACAACAGACTGCTATTGAATCCCCACAGATCGCAATGCATCACTTTCTATAACAATAACGAAGTATTATCGGAAGTCCCTCGCGCGATCTTAAATGGGTACTCGTTACCTATTTTAAGCAAAGTAACCAACCTAGGAATCATATTAGACCAGGATATGAAGTGTTGCATTATTTCAGTTTTACCGTCAGAAAAATATATGCAGGATTGAGGGAACTATGGCTTTCGGCCCACATCTTATCGAGAGTCATACGATCTAAGCTTATAAAGGCGCTTATTTTACTATATTTCGCATTTGGCAGCACCATCTATCCTAAGCTGGATAGCCTATGCGCTTGCAAGTTAGAGGTTGCATTTAACGATTGCATACGATTTATATTTGGGTTGAGGCAAGACTAACCTGTTGGGCTGCTCTCTTCTCATCTACCTAAAGCAAAGGGCGTTAATTTTCCCCTATTGTGTTACTATAGACTAATAAGTCGCGTTATCTTAGAGGATTTTTCCAATTCACCGCGTCCCAAAGAGGTCGGAATCTCAGACGGCGGCAGTAATATGGATTTCAGAAAGATCATTAAGGCACGCGCGAATCAACTCTTTAATTTAATTTTTTTATCTCTTGCCATATTTCTCCACAATTGAGCTACAGAATAATTCAATACTTTCAGTTAAGAATTTTCTTTTTTGGTTTTGGATTTATTTTAAATAAATTGTTCAATGTTACATTAGAAATGCTATCTAGCACCATTTAGTTCGCACTTTTCATACAAAAAATGGTCCCAATAGCAATTTTAAGTGGAAAGTGGTAATGAGTTTTTTACTCTTTCGAGACCCGCACAAAATACGAGTCGACAGGCAAATCTCGATTTTAACTTCATCAACTGTGAAGAGATTAATTAAAACAATTAAAAAAGTTAGAATTGGTCCAATACCAATTCTTATGATACCCTAGATGAATGCTCGTTTGTAATTTCGAATGGTCACCCATCTGCGCAAGTTTCATTTTTGAAGTGGGTTTTCGCATATACTTTTAGAACGGTTCGTCGGACAGAAAAAATGGTTATAACCATTTTTATAGGCTTTCGTATTCTGAAGAAGTTTTTAGAATAATAAAAATGTCTTGGACTGATCGTTTTCACAGTATACTTAATCAAAATTGTTATATGGCAACACCAAGAAGGGGTTGCCCGATTCAGTCTATTTTTGAAAAAAAAATTTAGTATTTTTATGAAAACACCACGAACAAAATTTCAACTCTCGATGTTGACGCGTTCTCAGGTAGTGGCCAATTATGTAGTGAAAAACAAAATTTTTGTATGGCAACCCTACGAAGGAGTTACCCGATTAGCCGAATTTTCGAACTTAATTTTGCTTTTTTTTTAAAACCCATGTGCAAAATTACAGCTCCCTAAGTACCCGCGTTCTCGACTTATCGTGAGAACGGAGGTAGACTGGATCAATTAATGATCTTAAGTTTAGAGAATCTGCAAGTGAATATTGAGAAAGAAATGCATCCACAGCTTGACACTGTTATGTGCGGACTTTGGGCTACATCATTAGACCATTCTTCTTTGAAAATGCGGCTGGTCAGGATATATGACTTAAGGGAGCTCGCTATCGTGAAATGATAATCCTGATGTTAGTGTCTAAATTGCAAGATATGGATGTGGACGACATGTGGTTTTAACATGTCGGGCCACATGCCATACATCCCGAGAAACGATTCAATTACTACATCAGTCTTTTCCTGGTCGTGTAATTTCCCTTTTTGGTGATAAGAATTGTTGGCCCAGATCAAATGATTTAACGCCGTTGGACTTTCTTCATTGAGTGTTTTTAAGTCACAGGCTTATTCCAACAAGCCCACGACCACCCACGCCTTGAAGGGGGAATTGGGCGCTGTATTAACAAAATACAGCCATATTTATGCAAAACGATCATGAAAAATTTCAATAGAAGAGTGCGTAGGTGCCAGCAAAGCCGTCTAGGCCATTTATCGAATATTCTATTTCATACATAACCTTATACTGCATGAATTTTGGATCACCCACACATACTAACAGAAGAAGGCGTGTATTCTATCCAGATCTGTATTAATATGTGATCATCAGTCCTCGAGAAGACCTATAGCCCTGATTAGATACACCTGTACATCATCCGCATACAGATGATTTCTAAATCACGAACTGCTTTCAAAAAGTCATTAATGAATAAACTGAATAACAGTGGACCCAAGATCGATCCTTGGAGGACTCCATACCGTAGAGGCAAGAAAGTAGAATAAAAATTACTGACCCTGACTCACTGATCACACTCGCTCAGAAATCTAACCAGGGTAAATGCTATTGAACTACCAAATTTAAAAGAAGAACAGAGCTTCTGTATAAGAATTCCATGATCAACACTATTAAAACTATTAAGAAATCCAAGAATAGCAGGGTAGTGAATTTGTCATAATCCATTGCGCTTCTAATACGAGATGTTATCTTTAATAGGGCCGTTTCGCAACTATGAAGTACTCGAAAGCTTTATCGATATTGGGTTAAAAGATTATTTTTATTCACGTGTTTTGTATTTACTGGTATATTAATTATTCGAAGACTTTAGATAAAAAAGCAAAGTAAGCAAAGATAATCTGAGGGAGAATCTGGCTGAGTTTTTTGTTTCTTTCTTTTGGTATTGGAAGAATTCCAACTAGTGGAAAACGAGAAAAATGTAAGGCATGAAATTATTATGTAAAAGATGTACATATACTAGCAATAGGTAGCATTACTTTAATAAATCGGGTGATACGTTATCCGGTCCAGTAGCCTCAGATCTATTCTATTAATTTGACGAAAGTTGGAAGCGCTTGGAGCGGAAAAATTTGCACAGATAAACTCAGCTCCATACCCAACGAAAAAGCAATTGAATGGACGGTCTGTCCTTTTTAATCCCCAAAATACCTCAGTGGTGCACCGACTGAGACCCATTATGCTTCAGAGTGCACTAAGGTGTATAATATCGTGGCTAGTGACAATCTATAGAAACTATATGAGGCTTGGGTCTGGCAGTAGCTGAGGGTAACCTACATTCCTAAGCCAGGCAAAACCAGCCATATCGGGGCAAAGGACCTTAGAGCTTTTAGTCTCCGCTCTTTCATGCTTAACGTCTTGTACAGACTAATTGAGGTGCATATAAGAAGTAGTAGCAGCGGTTGCCAGCAAAACAGAAATCAGTAGAGTCAGCACTACATACAGTGGTGTTCGTTGTTGAGAGATCTCTAGAATATAAGGAGTATACTCTCGGTGCATTCCTGGTTATTAAAAAGCTTTCAATAATATTAAGACAGAGACTATATATCGGACTGAGAATGGTGGACGTTGATAAGGGCCTATGTGACTGGATCAACTCAATTCTTCTCAACAGATCTTAGTCAGTGGATCTGGTTGTTAAAAGATCAGTTTACAGAGGTACACCGCGGGCGGGTGCTATAACCCTCCTGTGGTTACTGGCAATATATTAAATACTCATTCAGTCAGAGAGATGGCTTTAAAGCGAGAGCAAAAAGCTAGTGCTTTTTAAAACAAAAAGGCAGAAGCAAAGTAGCGTAGCGAAGTATCTGGGTGTCATGAGCTGGAAGGCTTATTTATTGCAACATGTTAAGAAGACCAGTGTGGCCTTCTATATGTGCAAGAGAATTGTTGGTGACAACTGGGGATTGAAATCCAGAGTGGTACAATGGAGTTACACAGGCATAGTTCGGCCGAACCTCTGTTACGACTCCACGGTTTGTTGGACAGTACCGACGAGGAATATAACCCGGATGTGCTGTCAAAATCCCTGACGTGTTGCGGAGCAATTATAGTCTGCATACAGGAAGGGACAAGATAACTCCTTAATGGCAATAGAACAAATAGCAGGATTCTAATACGGGGCATTATGGGTCACTGGGTCATAGGAAACCATGCTTGAAGGCTGGGTATAACGCTTAACGATTTCTGCAGAGCCCGTTCATTACGTACTTTGCGAGTGCCTCGCTTTGATGAACAAAAGATGTAAGCTATTAGGTAGCTACATTTTTTCAATGCTGGGCTAGCTGCAAAGTAAAGATTTGAGATATAACCTGAGATTCCTAAGGCAACCAGGAGCGATCTAAGGCGGTCTTAAAAGTTATCCCATGCGGTCAAGGAGGACAATGGACCCACTAGAGGTCTAACTGAAGCACGCTAGGCACTACTAGCGGCACCTCTCTTACCTAACTTAATCTAAAACGAAGCGTTCAGCTCGTCTGCGTTGAAGTTGCATTCAGTTTTATCTCATAATGCTAAGTGTTCAAGTAAATACTTAGTATTTCGCTTCATATTATGATTTACACTTAAAACATTTTCTCAATGCATATTTGGTATTGTTTTATCTTTAGCGTCTATGGTAGGCAGGAACCAAGCCGTACTAAAGACTATATGATTCTTGTTGTTACGAAACAATCTGTGTTTTTTAAGAAATTCCATTTTTTAAAAAGAATTTTCGTTTTTAAATAAATTTTGTCAAGTCCTGTTCCGCATTGATGTGATTTTTGCCAATATTGTTTACCGCTTACAGTTAAAGAGAAGTGTGCAATAATGGGTGAAGTGTTATCAATGCGTGAATATTTGGATTATATTTACTTTTTATATTTAGATTATACCCCGCCCTAAAAATTGTATATTTTTTATTTTGTTTTATTTTCTGAAATTCTATCAAAACTACCACGATTAACCGAATTGGAAGAAAATTGGGTTGCAATCAATTTTCAGTCATCCAAGTATTATGTAACCATTTTTGCAATGTAAGTACATTGCGTTTTTTTTTTACTTTTATTTTTTATTTTTCAAAACCAACTCCCTCCACCGCCCTTCACAATTGATATGGACCCATCATTAACAAGACAAACTTTTAGAAAAAAACAACCTTAATTAATCCATGGACAACTCCTGACCCATTATTGCAATCATCTCCCTAACTAGTATCTGATTATCCGTCGAAAATTCTAATCAAAGGCATTTTATTTTTCTATCTATTTTATTTGTACGTAGGACTTGTATTGAGACTAGCTCAATCTATTAAATTTTTAGGGAAATATTTACAAAGGCTTGCAATCGATATCTTATGAGTTGATGTTTTTTTTCTACTTGGGTAAATAAGCAGCTATACTGCTATTATTGTTGAAAAATCAGATATTTCATTTAACTCAAATCACACAAACGTTCCAAATCTGGATAAGGTATTTATCCAGGAATATTGATCGCATCTCCTTTTTTCCTATTTGTACTGTATAACAAACTACTCGTATTTAGATATGAGAATATTTTTGTACAGAAATTTACCTTCAATATGATTCAATTTTCATTGCATTTGTACATTCATTCTTCCAGGGCTATTTTCAATGTGGTTTTATCAGAAGTAAAATGACTTGAACTTGTTGGAGTCCACCAACTTTTGCATTTCTCTTTTGGACGTCAATATAATAAATGACAGTACTGGTATTCCGCAGAGCAGCCATTTAGGACCATTGGTTTTTATTTTTATATATTTAATCATGACTAACTCAAGAATCCTTTGTTATTCCGATGACGTGGAGTCTTTCATAAAGGCTCTCTCTCTCTCCAAAACATTTTAATCTGGATAAATTCGCTTTTCCTTTATCATTGCTATATCCCTCCTCCCTCGCCCCAATTAATTTATAATAACCTAAATCGAACTTATATTTCTGACAAAAATCTAATTTTGAAAGTTTAACGTAAAAAACAAACACACACATAATTCTTAAACGTGTGTTCGCAGGAAAATCGTTTTTTAAGAAATTACATAAATTACATACAAAAAAAAAGAAGAAGAAAAAACTTGATTTAAGTTGATCATTATTGCCGTTATTACCTTAATATTGTTGAGGCAAGACATCCCTAAAGCTTAAGATATCCCCAACGTTTGATAGCATATTAATCACAAAATTGCTATCATGTCTGAATCCTACCCCCCCTCCGAATTTATTAACTTGAGACATTTCATAGCCCATGCTTGGTATCTTGTGGAAAGGAAAAACTTTTTCTTGTCTCTATCTTTCTCTATCTCTTTTCTCTATCTCTCTCTCTCTTTGTACTGATATAGCTCGGAAAGAAGCTTTTCTTAATACCAAAACTCTGTTCTTGTATGTTTGATCATTGTATGTATATATGTATGTGTGTATGAATGTGTATATATTTTGGAATATATCCATAAAGTCAATCCTCATACTTAGTTTTTTTTGTTGTTGTTGCTCTCTGGTAATTGTCATTTTACTCGACGACTTTCTCTGCCTAATGGAAAATCTTCTGAGGATTTGTTTACCTTCCCGTTGAGGTAAGATATCCCACCATTTAAGTATAGAAATGGTCCTGATTATCTCTTATTAATCTTTTATGAGGAGAATGTCAATTTATTGCGAGAATAGGCCAATCACAGGTACATTAAGATGGGAATTAGAATTATTATTAGTATTTTTTTTTTTTAGAGGTAGCTCTGGTTATCTTCCAGCCATTAGTGATTTATTGGGTGACACATTTTGATAATTTCATTCAATATGGCTAGGAAATATAAGGATAGGTAAGTGTGGGTGGCTTTCAATTGCGCACAGGTTTGCTCAATATCAAAAGAGAAAAATTCATCATTAAAAAAAACGCAATAATTAATTTCCTTAATTTATACATAATATCTGCCGAAAAATTAAGTGGTACACGTAATTACGTATAAATTACATCAAGGTCCAGTCAATTAGATCCCACACGAAAGCAATAATTTTCTCTACCGCACATTACTTGAGGCGACTTGAACTACCTACCCCAGAATATATCCAGAGTTAGCCATATCTAAAGGAAATCAAGCATAAAAGTAACCGATGTATCCTTTATAAGGTGGCAATAAGACGTAATATGTCACGCATTACTAAGAATCTTTGAACATGACCCTTGGTCGTGGATGGACTATCACTCGAAACCGAAACCAGTCATTAATCAATTGGAGATTTTATCGGGATGAAGATTTACTTTAATGCCGCACCACTTTAAAGATGGTACGAGAATTTTTTGGACCATTTAACCTGATTTAGAGTTAGTTAGGTTCCTTAAATTTTTATCGGTTACCACCGCCGCCGCTGTCAAATATAATATGAACATGCCTCACACGAAATAGACTTTCTGATGAAAGGCTAATGATGTTTAACGGAGTAAAAGTGATAAACTGATATCAATTTCTCATAGAAATTGTACTCTTGACCTACATATATCATGAAGTTCATTGTATTTTGTTTTTTTTTTGTGGTTGTTTTTGCTATGTTAATGAAAAGCTGCTCTTTACTTTTGGAATAAATTTTGGAGGAGATCAAATGAGTTGAACTCTGTTAGGACAAAAAAAAATAATAATAAAGGAAAATTAGGAATTCACATTTAGCAGGAAGTTCTTCTGTAACCATCAATTCTAAAAAGAAAAATGACTTTTAGGCATTTGTAATCATATTTCACACTGATGCTAATGAAAAAATACTTTCGAAAAAATTTTCTCTTTGAATTCATCTTCATCTGTTTTAGCGTTTGAAATTAATTTATGACGGAAACGAAAAGCTGGTTTTATCTCTGGAAAATGAGAAAAATATGAATACTCATTTGAAGAATAAAGTAAAGTGGAGCTTTTTGTCTGTTTTTTTGTTTTTTTCTTAAATTCAGAGAGGGGAATTTTGTTAGCACAAGAAATTTTTTTAACACAGTCGAATGTATGTATCTAAAACAGTCAGCTGTTTTTTAAAATGCAATTTACTAAGCGGAACTGAATCTAAATCCATTAAGCATCCAAGAAAAATGCAAGAACAGGACGTTATAAGATTCTAAAAAAAATATTACTCATATTTAAAGTTTAATTTAATTATCACCAAAATAATACGGAAGTCCTGCTGAATGCAGTTAAACCATATGTGCTCAACGCCCCATTTCTAAAACGTCAAGCTGGTTAGTATCTGTGTCGAACAAAAATTACTATTATTTATCGTCAAAGTTTTGGCGCCATTTTTTCTGATTTTTTCAAATATATATATAAAAAATCAAGTGTGGTGTTACGATGTCGCGCAGTAAAAAGTAAGTTTATTATTATTTGATAATTAGTAAGACCATGTAAAGCTGTTTCTTGTATTGATTGATCTATGTTCTACAAGTTTTGTGCTGAGAAATAGATTTTTAGAGGTATTATTTATACCGCCCTATTATTGGAGCACTGAGCGCGAACTCGCATTTTGATTTCATACTTATTGTATTATCAGTTACCTTTGTGCATATTATATTTACCAATATAATTACTAGGGGGAGCCCGTTGGCTTTGCCTGGCAATAATATAGATAAGTAGAAGGATGGAGTGGGGTGGGGTGGTTAGAGGTAAATTATATCTAAGCTATTATCTGACTCTGAGTCTGTATCCGTTGTCTGTATGAGTGTGTGTGCATCTATTCATATGTATGACGTGTGAGAGAGTATAGCTCTCTACGTCGACACGTTCTCATGCAGTGCACAAATATATAATAAAATACCAAATTTTGGTAAGGCAACCATACGAAGGAGTTGCCCGATTGATCCCATTTTCGAACTGTATTTGCAATTTTTATGAAAACGTCGTGGTGTTTTTTTAAGCCCGATAGAACTTAAAATTGTAAAAAAAAAACAAAAAAATAAAATTTAATAAAATTTTTTTTTTAATTCGAAAGATAAATTTCAGGACATTACAATTTGAAAATGATTTGGGGCATATGCCCACCGCGGCTGTTCTTGACGAATGGAATTCTGAACGTGTAATTTTGGGTCACTTTGAGAGTACTGCACGAATAACACGAACAATGTTTGCATCCAAGGCGTCAATTGTTTTTGATTTATTACCACAAACCAGTGACTTCACATAAGAAATAATCCAGAGGGGTTAAATCGCACGATCTTGGAGGCCAATTGACAGATCCATTTCTCGAAATCAACTTATCATCATATTTTTATTTCAATAAGTCGATGGTTGCGATCGCCGTATGACACGTAGCGCCACATCCTGTTGAAATCAGATCTCGGCCGGATTAATGTCATCCATATTTTCAAACAAAAAATCATTGATCAAGGTGCGGTAACGATCTCCATTGACCGTAACGCGAACTTCGACCTCGATTTTGAAGAAATAAGGCCCGATGACACCACCAGCGTGTAAAATATACCAAACGGTGCATTTTTCTGGATATAATGGAGTCTGTAGTGTCTGTTGTGGATTCGTCTCACAACATATGTGGCAATTTTGCTTATTAATAAAGCCGTCTAGCTAAAAATGAACCTCATCGCTGAGCAAAATTTGGCGATAAAACAACGAGTCATTTTTCAACTGCTGTAGAGCCCCATCGGCTAAAGAACGACGGATATTATAGTCATGTGGCTTTACTTACTACACCAGCTGGATCTTATACAGTTCCAGGCCTAGATCTTCGCGCAAAATTTTCCACGTAGTGGACGGACAGAGCCCCAATTCCTGTGCCCTCCAAAAATTCAATAAGTTTGGATCTTCTTCCACACGTTCGTATACAGCGGCGATATTCTCTTCAGTACGCACATGTTGGTGTTCCTGCATCATCCATAGAATGTGTGGTACGAAATCTACGCACAGTTTGATAGATGGCTTGCTCCGATGGACGATTAACTACACCATAAAAATCACAATGTCGTCTATAAGTTGCACGAATCGACGACTGATTTTCAAAGTAAATTTGAAGAACTTGGTAGCGCTGTTCAAGCGTGACTCTGTCCATGATATCTTGTCAGAGAATACTGATCATAAATATATAAAAGTGCTCGCTCGACAGTTAAACCTTTGGAAATTTCTACCTAAACACAAAAAAAACACCATTATATAGTGGAAACCTAAAGTTTTTATGGCAACACCAAAAAGGGGTCGCCCGATTTGCCCTATTTTTGAGCTTGTATTTGCAATTTTTATGAAAACGCCATGTACAAAATTTGAGGTCGCCACGTTGACGCGCTCTCAGACAGTTTCGAATTATATAGTGAAAACCCATATTTTTGTATGGCAACACCTGAGACAACTTACAACTAGATGTGCAAAACTCCATATAAACCCGGAACACTTTTTGAAAGCTCTTTAACTTTTTATTCAACCAAAGAAAGCTATCATTACGAAGCAGTTGTGTGGCATAATACAGCAACAGAGAGAGAGAATGTGTAGAGCTTTCTATTAGAGCGCCATTAGCTCGTTTTAGTTGGACCGCGTTTTTGTTAGGCTTTGCACATCTAGATGTAAGTTGTCTCAGGCAACACCAAGAAGAGGATAGCCTATTTAGTCTATTGTTTATACTTTATTTAATATTGTTATTAAAACAGCATGTACTAAATTTCAGCTCTTTACCTGTACTCGTTGTCAGACAGTGTCCAAATATATACTAAAAAACGAAATCTTTGTATGGCAACCCTACGAAGGACTTGCCCGATTTAAACCATTTTTGAACCTGTATTTGCAATTTTTCTGAAAACTGTACAAATTTTCAGGCAGTTTTCTAGAACTCGACAATAGCGCCATCTATCGTGTCGAAAGCTATCACATCTTTCCAGCTGGAACCAACCAAACACATTCACAAAGTTTCATTCAAATCGGTTGGGCGTCTTCGGAGATTAGCGTGTACGCACACAGTTACACTGGACTTGATTATGTTGGTTTGGGTTGTCTTAGGGTTAAATTATAGACATAATAGGGACAACAGATGACAATATTGAGGGTACTATCTATACATACCCTCCCAGTAACCATATGTTGAGTGATGTGAAAGATGCGCTTGTGAGCGATGTGAATCATTTGACAGGAAAGGCTGAGGCGCACCTTGAATGCTTGCGAAAATTAGGACCAGCGTTACAGTCAGAAATAATGGTGCAAGAAGATTCAAATGATGATGCTAGCATGCCTCTGTCGGAGACCGCATCCAGTTCTACGGCTAAAAAGCAAATAAGAAAAATATAAAGTCATAGAAAAAAGGAAGTGACAAGGAACTGATTTACCGGGAATGGACTCGTCCTGGGTTTTTGGATACTAACAGGTCGCCTGTTGAATGGTTTGAATTATTTTACGATGAAGATATCATGGATTTGTTTGACGTAAGAAAAGAAGAAATTCGCCTTATATCAGCAATATTTTTGCTAAGTGGATATAACGTTCAAGCTAGGAATCGCATGTACTGGGATACTGTAGTGGATACGTATCACCCTGGCATAACTAACGCAATATATCGATCACGATTTGAAAAAATACTTCGGTTTATGCATATTTCTGATAACGCGGCTTTAGACATCCAGCATAAGTAAACAAAAGTACGCCCTTAATGGGAGAAACTAAATGAAAAATGGATGAGGTATTGGCCGGAGTACAACGAAGTTAGCATCGATGAATCAATTATTATGGACATCATAGTACAAAACAGAACATACATGGTAAACCAATACGTTTTGGATTCAAATGTTGGCTACACGCCTGGGATATCTTATACAAGACATACCTTATCACGGTGCTAGCACAGGTAACAATAATCCAGATCTGGGTGTTGGAGGATCTGTTGTTACGAACTTGGTTGCTAAATTGCCCGCAGGTTTCGCAGTGCATTTTTACATTAGCAAATTTTTTACATCTTTTAGATTGATAACAGCTTTGAAGAATCCGCACATAAAGGCACATCGTGCAGAAAATCCGCCGTTGAAGTCAGTCAGAAACAAAGAAAAAGAAACACTGTAGCTAACTGATAAAACATCAAGCGTGACTCTGGTTCAGTACAATGACAACAACTTTGTTACCCTGGCATCCATCAACCTGGGAAGGTGTCAGACCAATTTGATCCACACAACGTTGGTGAAGCAGCGAGAAGAAGAAAATCTCGATTCAACAGCCTTTCTGTGTACAAATTTGTTATAAAAATATAGGGCGGAGTTGATCGCCTCAATCAAAATGACTTGGCCCTTGAGCGCTTCTATGAATAACGCTTCCAGTTGTATACGCTGTCACCAGCTTGGCAAGACAACGGGCATCACGAATTAATTGAATTTCGTAGGCGAGAGAGGCCGACGGGTGACGGAAACTGCAGATTCTTATGCAATATACGCTCCATAAAACGTTAATGGAAAAAATTGTTCCTATTACTACAATAGTCGTCGGTTGTCGCAATTGTGTTTAAGCCTTAAAATTTAACTGCGAAAAAAATCTAGAACGCCTTCTCTCTCACATTTCGAAATTTGGGATGAATTTTAACGAAAATAAATAAAATGTGTGTTGAGATCGTAGTTTTGAGTAAACAGCGTAGCATTTTTTCTGTTATAACTGGTAATTAATTCTAAAAATGGACGAACAAATCAAAATAGAGAGCGCGAGACTGATGCAGAAGAATTAGCAGATGTGGAATAGAGTGCTACATAAGTTGAAAATACTCAAGATCAACAAAAGGAAGCAAGCTCAGATTACTTCAAAAGTAGACACATAAAACCACCTCTGCTGACGTGACAAAAAACTCCATCATTTAGATCTATCAGAATGCGATCGCACAATATTGTTTTGGAATCCCTGGTGTAAAACAGGCAGTCAGAAATGCAAAGTTGCATCTGGAGTGCTTTTTACTTTATTTTAATGAAGACATATTTAACTTACTGGTCTTTAATATGAAAAATTGAAAAAGTTTAGAACAAATTATAAGCGTGAGAGAGACGTCAACGAAGTATCAACGGATAAATGAAAGCTTTCATAGGTCTCTTGATCATGGTTGATGTATACAGGGTGTTTCCCCTTAGGAGGTCCATAGAGCGGAGGTGATAATACTCACCTAGACGAACCAAAAATTGTATGGCAGGGGGGGGGGGCAATATCAACTGTTTAGGAGTTACAGGGTGATTCATAAAAAAGCTAGGTTTTCACAAAACACCCTGTATATTAAAAACTATAGGGAGTATGGTCACAGCTAAGGGCTCACTGTATGCAGAACTTCATGGCCTTTCCAACGACAGCTCAACCAGCCCCGTACCCGTAAGTTATGTTAACGACCTTTTTGCAAAAATAATAGAGGTCAAAGTAAAAAAAAAGGAAAGAAAATCCGAAATTTTTAGTTTAGACCTTCATAACTTCTGAGGGGAGAGGGATACCGGGCTGGTTGAGCTGTCGTTGGAAAGGCCACGAAGTTGTGCATACAGTGAGCCCTTAACTGTGACCATACGTCATGTAGTTTTTAATATACACGGTGTTTTGTGAAAACCTAGCTTTTTTTATGAATCACCCTGTAACTCCTAACCGGTTGATATTGCCCCCCCCCCCCCCCCTGCTATACAATTTTTGGTTCGTCTAGGTGAGTACTATCACCTCCCGCTCTATGGACCACCTAAGGGGAAACACCCTGTATAATATGATCTCCATTATTTGAATTTGTGGGAGGAAGCGCTTCTGAGATATTCCGGCTTACAATCACAAAACTTAGGCTGTTTCCACATCGAAAAACGAAAACACTAAACTGAAAAACACAAATTTTGTCCTAAACTAACAGAAATTTGACGCAATGTAATAAAATATCGGATATTTATTCTAATTACAGTTTCAATAAAAAAATATCCATATTTAAAGCTTTATTTTAATTAAAACACATTCTTATGTTTATTCGTACGAGAAACAAATTTTCGTTCCGAACTATGTTCCACACATGAATGAATATTATTTTCGATCTTACATAACCTCATTTCTGTTTATTTACATTTGATACAAATCAAACCCAACTTTTATTCGTTCGTTTTCGTTTTTCGATGTGTAAGCGGCCTTAGTACTTTACTTTTGTAGAGAATGTGACAATCGAGGTAGGTTCAAAGGCAACGTTTATATGCCAAAGAAACCTAATAAATGTGGCATAAAAGTTCAAACAATGGATGATGCGCGTACGTTTCATTTGCACTCTGTTGAGATCTACGGAGGCAAGCAAACTTGTGATTCTTGCAACAGCTTCGACGAAATAGTGAAATAATTAGTAAATAAAATCAAGGGTTGTTATACAAGTTGCAAATTGGAATTGAATTTTATACTACCTGAATACAATGTGCGTACGCTCAACACAAATAAACCTGAAATACTAAAAGAATGACTTTCTAATAAAAAAGGCCTCAATGGAGTTCCCTGTTCGGATTCACCACCAGCAATATAAATAAATAAATAAAAAAAAATAAATATATAAATTAAGCCGTTATCCTTTTGTCGACAATGCACAACGATACTGCAATAGACGACTTTAATGGTGACAACCGCATTCCTAAAATTGTTATATTCTACAACTCGACAAAGTGTGGCGTCGAAGTGCTGGACCAGATATGTTCTACATATAATGTGGGATGAAGAACAAGTAGATGGGCAATGGCAATTTTCTTTTTTTTTGTGAGCGTGATAACATTAAAGCAATTCAATTTGTCGGTCCTACACAGAAATCCCATGTAGATGTCAAGGCAACACCAAAGCAAGTGAGAAAGAAGATCCCCAGCGAAATGTATTGTTACGTGCCACAAAGTGACACAAGCGACATCTGTTGGAAATGGAAACAACTTTAGGTTAGTGACATCTTAGTAAACTTTGGAATATTCAAGAAGGTTCTAGGATAATTCCTAGAGTATAAATACGGGCTTCTTACATTTAGGAGGCAAAGTCTAATTTCAGACAGTGAAGTGAACGAAGTAAACTATTTGGATTGAGATAATTAGATGTACAGTACTAGCGATAACTATAGAGTTGATTTGATAATTATTTATGAATTTGTGAGAGTAAACAGTAAAGTTAAATAAAGAAAGAACTTTTTGAATTATATCCGAAATATTGTAATATATATAATATATATATATAATATTGTTATATATTCACTAGAATACTTACCTACCGTACCTTAGCGGTACTGAAATTGCAATGGCTCTAAAAATAAATTGAAAACCATATTTCCGTACTAATAATAGTTTAGAACAAGGGAAAGTTATTCATTTCGTGTTGCACTAACTTCCCCTACTTTGCACTGGATATTTTCGCGGTGTTATAAAAACATATTCAAATTAGGTTGTCATCAGCTCTGTCAAAGGTACTGTCACGTTTATTTGTGTAATTTTGAAGTTAAATGAATTAAAAGATTTTATTTCAGTAATTGGCATAAAGAAATTTGTTTCTATATATCAATATAGAACATTTATTACGTTTGACAGTTCCGTGTATATAATACGTGTGCCCACAAATACAAGGAATATGAAAGAAATATGTTCGATGGATTTCAGTCCTCCCAGTTCTCCGCTGCCAGAACAAGTGCAACACTGAAATGGTTCCATCGAAATCAACATTAGTGTAGTTTACTGAATACGTCAATTCTCTCATGGGACTTATGGCAGAAACACATCCAGACCTCGAGGCCTCCTCGAGGTGTTGTCAAAATGTCCAAGACGGGTTTTTAAATAATGCAAGATAAAACCAACCCAGCAGCTAGCCTCAAGGCCTAGCCGCAAAGCGCGCTTTGCTCAATGTTGGAAATTTTTCTCTGTCAGGCCTATTTCTGTCAACAAATGTACTAACAAAATTACAATGACAGCACCGAGCTCGGTGGTATCATTTTGTTTTCATTTCTCTGAGGAATGCCTTGAGGCGAGCTGCGAGGAAGCCTGAGAGAGCCCAGGCCTGAGGCTTGCTTGGGTGTGTTTCTGCCATTAGTCATAATGGGAGCACAATAAATGGATGTCTGACCTTGAACTATGAATGAACTATAAATAGAAAATGTTGAGCGAATCTTTAGGAACGCCGCCAGAAAAGCTTCAAGCTCTGATTCTCTCAGTTCATACTTTCGCAACATTTTCAGCTAGTTAGATAATTCATTTCTAAAATTTGGTCATTCAAACTTTAAAAAGTATAGCCGGGATGGCTTGGGATGGGATATTTCATATCTAGGTGTTTGTCTTCTTGAAAAACGCATCTAATCTGTTCATTTTTTTAATGACATCATCTTGTTTCGCGATCTTTTCTTTGGCTAGCTTTCTGTACTTCGCTCCGTTCAACTTTTTCCGCCCACCACGTCCATCAATCATATATCAAATACTTAAGACCACTTTTTTAAACTGTAATATATATTTGATCAGGATAAAAATCACCACCAAAATATTCGCAAATTATGAAATCAAGACAATTATTTTAGCAAATCATGCACACTCGTTATTATTTAAATCTGCAATACTCAATCTGCTCGAGTCTGATCTTTGCTTTTGGCACTTCGAAAATCTTGAATCGATTTAACAACTACTCTGTTATTGAAAAGACAGTGTTCAGCATGAAATTATTAACAAAAGTAGATGATTTGCTATAATAGTTGTGTTAATTCTTATTTCGCTTATATTTTGATGGTCTAATAAGTTTTATGCCGATCAAATAGATATTTTAGTTTAAAAAAGTTACGTTTTAGATATTGCAAAGGTGAGTGTTCCGAGAAAAAAGTTAAGCGGAGCGGCGTACAGAAATTAAGCCAAATAAAATAAGTAAAAAACGAGTTTTCAAATAACACTGAGGCCAAGCCACATGAAAAAGTAGAAAATAAACATTTCTTCACACACAGAGGTGGACTCAGATTTTTTGATTGGGACATTTCTCTAATCAAATCACTTACTACCTCTGATTGATCGTACTGAAATATATCGGTGATTGTCAGCGAATTTTCTGCCTTTTTCACGTTAACTAAATTGTTATTACGTGCTGCATGGAGATATGTTAAAACAATTTTTAATTCATGTTTGGTGCCGATCCGAAAACAAACATTTTTCGAGTATCAAATCGCTGAAGTACTGCAACGGTTTTTTGAAATTCAAATTATGTTTTAAACAGCGCTTTTTAGCTGTACTCTAACTTGATCCCATACAACATGAATTTTCCTGATTTTCCATGTTTTCCACAGACTTTACCATTTTTTAAAAAGTTTACATGAATTTTCCTCGATTTTTTACGCAAGTTTTCATGACTGTTGAAGAGAAAGTATTGATGCCAGTAGGGCGGAAAAAAATGATTCCGAATAGCTTATTAAACTTATGTGTCGGAAAATTTTTTGGAAAAGTCGGAAAATCCCGGAAATTTTCGGGATGTTTTCAGAAAAATTTGGAAAATTCTGCATTTTTCCTGAAACAGATTTATCACTAATCATATCGATGAAAATTTGTCCGATGGTTTTCCCGCTTTTCCGGGTTTTCCACGGACTTTTCCACAAAAGCAACTTTATGCAACTCATTTTGCTCTACAACTTTGTCTTAGGTTGCAAAACGCTCAAACGCTTCCTTGGTCTGAAAAACTCCGCAAAAGCGTTTTACATGAATTTTCCTCGATTTTTTTTCTAAAATTTTTCACCATTTTCGGAGAGAAAGTAATGATGCCAGTTGATAGGGAACATGATTGTGCATAATTTAGAAAACTTTTTTACCGGAAAATTTTCCGGAAAAGTCGGAAAATTTCGGAAAAATCGGAAAACTGCATTTTTCCTGAAACGGATTTATCACTAATCAAATTTGTACCAAATTTTCAAATGATTTTTCCCGATTTTCCTGGTTTTCCATGGAAATTTCCGGTTAAAATTTTGATAGATTCAATTGTCACGCGACATGAACCTGTGTGCCAAATTTCAGCCCGCTGTGATGACGAAAAGTGGGTCTACGAGAGTGTCCAAAATTTTAAAAAAGAAATATAAATAAATAGACAGACAAATTCGTGTACGAGTTAAAGGGAATGGCCTCAAAAAAGGACGAGAAACAAGTTGATATGACTAAAAAAAATTAAGAATTAAAGGCGATTTTTAGGAGGCCTGCGGCCGGGAGGCGGTGGTAATATGACGGATCCCGGGAGCAAATATTCCTCTATTTCAACGTGTACGAAATCTAATACTAGTGGCAGCGAAAATACCAAATAACCCAGTACTAATATATGTAAACTATGTAAACTAGTAAGCAAAGATCCAGTTCGATTATCCAAACTTTTAATAATCGTAACCTCCATACGTATACATTTTTTTTGTTGGGTGCTATGGATACATTTTTGATTGAATTTTTAAACGTTGAAGTGTGGGTTCACAGAGGGAACGACTACTAAAAACGAAACAATTTCACATAGTTTTCTCATCCCCTTAAGTTGGCACCCTAGACCCGGGCCTACTCGGCCTATAGGGAAATCCGCTCCTACACCCCTTGTAAAAATGTGGAAAGGAGCGTGAAATTAAAGACACGAGTAAAACTAAAACGATTTCTATATTTCTCTTATAGATTACAAGCTCGAGTTCATAAAAATCTTCTTCGAGTGATTTCGATGATGCGAGCGCAATAAAAATCGGTGATGAACTGACTAGTAATGATGAGTCGGTTGATAGATGATGAACCTGGGCGATGGTTGTATTGGTGAAGATAAAAATGGAATTGATACGCTCAGCATTTTCTACATCCTCCCCGCCGACAACTGAACAACAGTTATTGAACCTCCAAGGGATATAGCATTTGGATAGGTCGTCGAAGCCCTTTGCCGTTTGCAAGCACAACTTCGCATGCGCGTAATCTTCCGTCACGTCCCGTAAATATCTCAGCTACTCTAGCAAGTTTCCAAAGTAATCGAGGTATTTTTTGTTCATAAATCAGCACAACGTCAGCTTCTTGAATATGCGATGATGGAGGTGTTTTCGTATGGTGTGCAGATCTTAGCTGGTGAACATACTCTGAAGTCCATCGTTTCCAAAATAAGTTGATGTATTTATGACGCTCTCTCCACATATCGTTCAAATCGCCGTTGGTTTTGGTGTGTTTTGTCCCGACGTTTGGAAGGGAAACTTGCGTTGGACATAAAAGAAAATTTGCTGGAGTCAATGGTTGAAGATCTTTAGGATCATCGGTAATATAAGTCAGCGGTCTCGAGATTAGGACCGCTTCAACCTCGGTTATAATCGTTTGTAGTTCATCATGATTTAATACTCCTCGCCCGATGGTCGCCTTTGGTGCGTTCTTGATAGTGCGTATTAAACGTTCCCACCAACCTCCCCACCAAGGGGCTCGTTCCACTATATACTTCCATCTAATACAATTATTAGCTGAAAATGAAGTTATCGATTCGGTATTTACCTGCTTGTACAGCGTTTGAAGTTCGTAGTCAGCACGTTTGAAGGTTTTTGCATTGTCCGAGTAGATGATTGTAGGTACACCTCGTCGCGATATAAAACGGCGTATAGCATGAAGACAGCTCTCAGTTGTCAGATCGTGCACCAGTTCAAGGTGAACTGCTCGGATAGCGGCACACGTAAATAGCATTATATATACCTTTGTTAATGCTCCTTCGTTGAATGACTTCACGAACAAGGGCCCCGCGAAGTCAACACCAGTGATATTAAATGCTCTGGATCCTAAAAGTCGAACTTTGGGAAAGGGAGCAAAAGGTTCGTTGGCTGATTTTGCCATTAGGCGCTTGCAAACAACACATTTGCTGAGGACATTCTTAATAAGTTAACGTCCCCTCACTATCCAATATTTTTTTCTTAAATGGGCAAGTACAACATTAGTTCCGCCATGATTCGTTTCTTGATGAGCGTGTCTAGAAAGATGCAGACTAAGGTGAGACGTTTTTGGAAGTATGATAGGATGAGCAATATTAGTTTCATCGTTAATTTGCTGTAATGGTCCCCCCAAAAGGAGAATTCCCTTTTCATCTATGCATGGATCTAGTGTCAAAATTCTAGAGTGCCTATCAATTGCCTGTCGTTTATTTAATGATTCAATCTCCTCGCAGTAATAACGTTTTTGTTCTACGGCTATCCAGTACAATGTAGCTACTTCGAGCTCTTCTGCCGACAAATGCTTTAGTTTTTTCTCTTGCTTGGGATGTAACACATAATATATTAGCCGAAAAACATAGGCTGTAATACGGATTAGCCTGAGAAAACTGCTCATAGTCTCTATCTGCATAATTGGATTATCATACTTTCCTAGAACAATTGTTGGGCTCTGACTTTGAGATGAATTTAATAATGATATATCATTTCTACTCTGAATTGGCCACATTTCTTGCGCATGGGATAGCCAAGTGGGCCCCGTTCCCCAAACTTGAGAAGAAAGTAGAGTCTTTGCACTCACACCTCTTGTTAGTAAGTCCGCAGGGTTACTACTACCGGGACAATACTTCCAGTGACATCCCTTTGATGAAAGATTGATCTCACGTACCCTATTCGCTATGAATGGCTTCCATCTATCTGTGTTTCCGTTAATCCAAGAAAGTGTTATACTTGAATCTGTCCAAAAGAAGGTCGCATTAAACTGAAGTGATAGATTTTTCTCCAAAAAGACCCTCAGACGACTAGAAATAAGTGCAGCCATTAATTCCAGTTTTGGTAATGATAATTCGTTGTCTTTATTTTGATTGAGAGGAGCTACTCGATTTTTAGCGCATAGTAAGTTAACTGAAATATTACCGGTATTTGATTGTCTTCTTATGTAGGCAGCTACTCCATAAGCTTTGGGACTTGCGTCAGAAAAGAGATGTAGCTGGACGACATCATTGTCCTCTGTACTAATGGAATGGAATATACAGCGCGGGAAGTACAGACCTTTCAGGTTTGTTAGCTCGAGGCACCATGCCTGCCAATGTGATAATAAATCCGTTGGTAGTATATCATCCCATGGCAGGTTAAGTTTCCATATAGACTGCATAAGGATTTTTTTTTTTATTATGTAGGGACTCAAAAGTCCTAAAGGATCGTAAATCCTCGAAATTGATTGAAGTACGCTTCTCTTCGTGCCTCTGAAATTAGATTCTACAAATTTCTGTACTGATGATAAATCTACCTGGATTTCGTCCGTTAGGGTGCACCACATAGTTTCTAGTACCTTCTGCGTCGGACAGGTATTGCTGTTATCACCACGGTCATGATAAAGTCGTTTTATTTGATCGTTGTTTGAATTCCACTTCCTAAGATTCATCGCTGCAGAGCTCATAACTATCTTTGCTTCGTTGTAGAGAGTTATGGCAGACTCAACAGTATCAACACTTGATACTAGATCATCGACGTATAAATTTGCTGCAAGTATGTCACAAGTCCTTTCAAAGCTACTCCTGGATTTTTGTAGGTGTTTCGTGATGACTGCATTCAATAGAAAAGGGCTGCTGTTTACGCCAAAGGTGACCCGCGCTAATCTGTACGTTTTTATTCTTGGAAGGGCTTTTCCTGACATCAGTGGCTTTTCGTACCAGAGAAACCGTTGAGCATCACGTTGATCCTGTCTGATGCTAATCTGTAAGAAAGCTTTTTCGATGTCGGCAACTATTGCTATCTTACCTATACGAAACCCCAACAGTATAGTTAGGAGGTTTGGAAGAAGATTTGGGCCTTGATTTAAATACTCATTTAATGACTTCCTTCCTGGTGCATGCGCAGAAGCATCAAAAACCATTCTAATCTTCGTAGTTTCTTTATCATCCCGGTAGATGAGTCTATGCGGCAAATAAAACACTTTCCTATTTGTTGAACTATCTCTGTATTCCAGAAGTTTATCCTCATTTCTTCTTAGTTTCTGAGTCAGAGCGTTGAGGCCAGTCATAGCTCCGAAATAATTATCGTCTATTATATAATCATCGTTCTTCCATGGCAGCGAGACCTCATACCGATTATCTCTCCATTGTACTGATTGTTCTAAAAATTCTTCCAGAAATTCTTTATTATAAACAGATATATCGTTAGTAATGCCTAGAGCTTCGAGGCTTCAAAATTGGGTGAGATTAAATTCAGTAAAAGCGAAAGAATTTACCATGAGTGATGTTACCTGCGTAGAAATTTCTTGTTTACAATCTATCGTTGGACCATGCAGGGTCCAGCCAAGTTTTGTGTTTACCGCAGCAAGACGTTCGGTTAGAAGTTTTGTTTCGCCTGTAACAAATCTCCAATAAAATATCAGCACCGATCAATATACTGATGCCATCAATGGGCGAATTCGTCGGTGTCCGTGAATCTGCCAGTTGAAGCTCTTGTAGCTCAGGGTGAATATCACGTGGAATTGGCAATATGTCCAGACATATCTCTGGCACTTCAAGCACAATTATTGATAAGCACTCATTACTAAATTGACCCTTCAAAACGAGTCTCACTTGATTGCAAATTGTTTGAGGCGTCATCGTTTCACTACCGAACGGAATAATATTTACTGCCTCAACACCTACTATAGGTAAATTTAATCGTTTGGAAAGTTTTTCTCGAATATAGGAACGTTGGCTGGCACTATCAAACACAATTCGCACAAAGGCTTTATTTTTCTCTTGTTTCGAGAATGCAAATGCGCAAGCTGTTTGCAGAAATACAGACTCATGATTCGATGATAAGACCGGCGTTTGTTTGTTTTGAATGACTGGTATCTGCATTTAACTTCGGATTTATAATTTGTTTTTGAATATCTGTTTTTTTGCTAGGGTATTCCGGGTCGCACATTGACGTTGCATGTCGACCGCTACACCTTTTGCACCGTATAAATTTATTTTTACAATTTCTCGAAGAATGTTTAGGTAGCGTACATCTGAAACACCTTCCACTTTCTTTTAATTTGTCCTTCCGTTGTTGTATTGTTATTTCGTTGGATTCGCAATCCTTGGTTATATGTTGCTTAGAAGAACAGAAGAAACAATTATTCGGCGATTGAGAAAGCGTAAATAATCCGGTGGCCGTTCGTGTCGTTTGATTATTTCGCTCATTCGTTTGTTTAGGTACGTTTATTATGTCAGCTCGTTCTAATGATTCTGCTTCGCATTTTATAAAATTTAATAAACTCTTTATTTGAGAATCACATTCGATGGAACCCGCCGTTGTTTCAAGTACTGTTGTTTCAAATTGCACAGCAGTCGTGCTCTGTGGCTCTAAGTTTTTCCGATGATAAGCAGCTCTTAAATCACTAGGAAGAGCCTGAAGTATAATGGATCTTAACATTATATTGTATTGCGCGGGAGTAACATTCAACGCATTAAGGGATCTCATTGTAGAAGTGAGTTGGCTATATAAACGTCGAAGAGCAACCGCATCACTTCTCGATTTAATAGGATGTATGGCCATCATCTGTTGGATGTATTTGTCGATTATGCGATCAGGACAGCCATACTCTTCTTTTAACATCTCTTTCGCTTCGTTGTAGCACGCTTCAGAAGGGGTTAAGCCTGCTATTGTGGTCGCAGCTTTTCCCGTTAATACAGTCTGCAGATAATTAAATTTTGTGGAGCTATCTAGAGATGAATTCAAATGCACTGAAGTCCGAAATTGTTACCAAAAGGGTAACCATTGGCTGAATTCGCCGTTGAATCTTTTCAGCTCTAGTCTTGGTAATTTTACAGCCGATAAGCTGCTTGTGTTTTCAGTTATGGTATGATTCGATGAACTATTTTCACTTGCTTGTTCTTGTATGTTTGGAGCCTGAAGGGCAGTTGCTGGGCGACGCACAACATTGAGTCTGTACTCTATTCGTGCTATTACCGCTGTGGCCTTTTCGTCGTACTCAACTATGCTGTTACATTCTGCAGTGTGATTATCTTCTTTGATAAGGGGGCGTACGGCCTTATCAGCTTCCTTTAGGGCTGCGTGACAAGCTTTTACCTTTGCAAGATGTACCTCTAATTCTTCTTGTACTGTCTCGCTATCTGTTAACACACGTTGCGCGATACGTGATATCCATGGTTTCTCTAGTTTTCGTTAAATAGCGTTTCCGATTTAAAAATATTAGTTCCGTTCGCGTCTCCCGGGTTTCGGCACCATGTAAAAATGTGGAAAGGAGCGTGAAATTAAAGACACGAGTAAAACTAAAACGACTTCTATATTTCTCTTATAGATTACAAGCTCGAGTTCATAAAAATCTTCTTCGAGTGATTTCGCCGATGCGAGCGCAATAAAGATCGGTGATGAACTGACTAGTAATGATGAGTCGGTTGATAGATGATGAACCTGGGCGATGGTTGTATTGGTGAAGATAAAAATGGAATTGATACGCTCAGCATTTTGTACACCCCTCTCTCCTAACAATTGATAGTTCTGCTTAACATCTAACCATATTACCGCACGCTAGGTTAGCTGTTTTATCTAGAACACCCTGTACATATAACTAAATCTAAACATAATTTATAATAAAATATGCCATAAATTTTATTAAATTTTATTATCTCTTGTTCCTTGGACTCTATTGGTTAAATGTGCAGTCAGTCTAACGTTTTACCAAACGATCTGTGTCTAGGGATGTACGAAAAAAAATCTTATTCATAACATCTTTATCTGGGAAATTTATTGTAAGTGATATATTTGAACATCACATTTCATTTCATTTCATTTCATTTCATTTCATTTATATTTTATACTCTCTAAACCAACTACTTACTATAAAGTTTCTAAATTTCTATTCTCCAATGGGGGGGAGTTACATGAAAGCATAAACCAGAATCAAGCTCTATGGGAAAGTTTGCAATAAACAACAGGACTGACTTGCATAAATGCAAAATAGGACACATCTTGGCTGGTGAGAATAATGTACCTACATAGACACACTCAGCCCAGCGATATGTGCTGGAATTGAATGAGCAAACTTTATTCAGGAGTTCCTTTTGCACGAAGTCCTCTAAATATACACAGGATTTTGGTTATTGTCCTCTTCCTGAAGCCGATATTCTGCAAGATACAATACATTCCTGGATTTATACCATTTATACATAAATCCTTAAACTTAACTAGGTATATGCGGCAGAAGTCGTCTTGTCGTCGTCTTCAGCATCATCAGAATTCTCTCTTCCTTTAATATTGTCGAAGCCTCTTTTTATTCGATTTCATATTTTACAGGATATAGCAGACCTTCTTAAATGATTTCGTTTTAGTTACATACATAATAAGCGACTGACTAGTCCTGACTGTCCTACTTTTTGGCCCTTATCATGTGGCTATAAGAAATACAGGAATGCGAGTATAATGAAGCCAGACAAGAGGACAGGATTGTGATAGCCTTACTAACTGGTCTCAAGAGAAGGACCATTATGTAAATTTGCATCATGAAGTAATCTTTTGTTCCATCACATCTTCGCCTTCACTATGTCACGCAGTTGGACCTATTCCATAGGAATCTTTCTATATTTTTTTTTTTATTTTGAATTTCCATATCTGTAGAGCATCTTCTATGTATAAGTATAAGTAGTAGAGGGATGAGGAGGAGATACTTCACCAATTTAATTTCCTCTCTTGTGGGCAATTTTTATCTTTTAGATAGCAAATTAACAGTTCAGCCGAGCATATCTCTTCCCCTAAATGGCGTATACTTGTTCAATTATCTGAATCTTTAGCCAGGCCCAATATTACGAAATTATTTCGGGTAATGAAAGTCATAATAGGACCTTAGAGGCTCTTAGCTATGAATCGTAAAAGTCTTGGACAATCTTAAACATGGAAATCATTACAAATTCGGGTAGGTATTTAGGTATAGGGCTGGGTAGGATAGGTAGATAGATAGTCGTAGTTTCGCTAATCAATTTTTACTGTTTACGGAAGGGCAAATTTGTATACATAAATGTTTGCTATCGTCACAAAGAGGAGGATTTCGGTTGTTTGTTTTGTAATTGAATACATTTCAAGAGGTTAATTAGGCAATTACTTGAAGGATTTTGGATAAAATCTAAACTGAGTTTTGTATTTGTTTAAAGGAAGGCTCATAAGAATATTGATAATGGATGATGGTGGCCGGTATCTCTACTGTTTTTTAATTAATTTTTCTTTTGTAATCCAACTAATTTGGAAAATTTTGTGTTCGATAATTTAAACGTGTTTCTTTTTTTTTCGAATATAGTCTATCACGAATGATTATTTGGTATAGGTGAAAATTATTATTTTGAAATGAATTCTCCATACCAACATACAGAGTGATCTTAAAATCTATACAGAAACCTATATTTCGTAATGACAAGGATTATTCAAAGAGGAAATTTGTAAAAAAAAAACAACCCAAATTTCCTAATTGTTTTAGAATTACAGGGTGATCAAGAAGACACGTTTCAAAAATTAGTTAATTTGACAAATTCTTGCTGAAAAAACATATTGAATTCAAACATGTGAACTAGGAAGAAACGGTTAGATAACGAGGTGGAGGGGGGGTCTAGCATTGCAATTAGGGGGTGGGGGTGAACTGTATAAAATGTTCTTTTTTTTTAAAATCTCACATGTAATGCTGAAAGTTTCCTTTTTGAAGAATCCCCTTCAAATTTATTTTTTATTTTCTTTTCAAATTTATCTTTTATTTTATTTTCAAATTTATCTTTTATTTTCTTTACAAAAAAAAAAGAAAAAAGAAAACAATTATTATTTTGCAAAGAAAAAAAAATCGTAAAAGTTTTTATTATTAAGGAAACACTATTATTATAGATCAATGCCGTCTGGCGTCTATTCTCGAACTGAAACCATATCCCTGAAACAAAATATATTTTTTTTATATTACATTCCAAAAGGTCCTGATGTGGATTTTCCCTAAAATGTATACAGTAGTGTGTGCCTATGTTTAAAGCTTTTTTAAAAGTTTTTCAAAGTGTTTTTTTTTAAAACGTCAAACTTGAATTTATCTTTAATAACAAAACAAAAAATATTTCAAAACAAACTTAGTAATAACTTTGTAGCTTCCGCTACAGGGGGTTACAAATTAAATTGAGCAAAAAACAGAAAAAAAACATTCAGAGCCGTAAGTCGGTTAGTTTAGCCACTGCAGTACGTGTATGTGTCATTGTTTAGTATACTTTTTTCACAAAAAGTAATTTTTTAATAGAATAGTAGTTTAGGGTGCAGTCAGGTCAGTTTTACACACCGGTATATATAATTTGGGTCTGCTCGATATGCTATTTCATGGGGGTACAATTTTTTGTGTCAAAAATAGTTCTTACATCGGTGCCAACATTGAAAAAATAAAAAAAAAACCATTGGCGGGAAGTTGAACAGTGATTTAATAAAACCTTTCGAATTTCTGTTGAGTATCTAGAAATATATTGCCTTTGATAAAACACTTTTGATCACTAATTAACCCAAAAAATTAATTTAAAAACATTTATTTCGACGAACTTATTTATTTGAATTGGTGCTTAGACCGAAAGAAAACGCTATATAGAAATGGGCCTACTTTTTGCAGTCTGTTTGAATGGACGTAGTCAGTCCATATTATACATGTCAGTGGTTTTACATAAGGACGCTGTGAATAGTTTGGAATGATAGGAGTTAGGACTAAGTGAGGGCGCTGATGTGGTAATGAGGGACTCTGTATCGTGGCTTGGAAAGTATTCGTCGAGGGTTTTCGATCACCCAAAGTTGGGGCCCCAAACACAAATTCTGAGAAAAACCTATACACATATATCACATGCATACAATAATATTCATTGAAATAAATTTAGAGTTTTTTAAGTTTTGGATTAAAGATTTTTTTTGAAGTTGAATTATGTATATAAATAAAAAGATATAAAATTAGAAATATATTTTTTCAAATAACTCAATTAATTAAATATTTTTTCTTCAAGTTTAGGGTGAGTCATGTCCCCCCCCCCCCTCCCCTCCCCAACTGCTGATTAAATTTGTATTGTATTTTTTTTTCGTAAAAATCTGTTTGCGTATTTCGAGTTGACTAAAATCGAAATTCCAAATCTTGGCCTTATAACGACTATCATGGGAGACTTATATTTCCATCAGGTCATGCTCGTAGGTATAGGTTTTTAATAACAAGTGAAAAGTTGAAAATCCAAAATTGTATCTTCCCACTATTTTCCGGGTGCATTTTAATCTTAAACTATGGTTGGGATGGCAAAACATACCTCAACAGAGTTGGTTTCATCGGAATTAACTGCTTTTATAATAGCTGTGTTCGTTTGTGTACCTTGTTCTAAAACTCTCATATACTGGGGAGAACACATTGTTCTGTCGATTGAAACGAACTATTCTAACTATGCTAAGGTTTACCGAACTGTGTTAAAGAATATGTACTTAATGTAAAAACTAAGGGAAGCAAACATCTAATATTAAACTGAGCTACTGCCACTATAAACTAATTATGACGCAAGCGCCATAATTCCAATATTCGTAACCTTAAGTAGGCGCACTGGCACAAACATAAAAGTGGGCACATGGGGTCACCAGTGACCCCAATAACTTTCTAGAAATTTAGGTAAACCACAGGATATTCAGAAACACAAAAAAAAAATGCATTTTGATAACTAAAATTTATTACCTTAAAACTAAACTGAAAAACAAATAAATTGTCTTTGAGATAACACAAAAATAAATGAACTATTATAATATATTACTGAGGAGCTTCTCGGCTTTTTTCTTAAAGAAAAGTAAAAAAATAATAAGAACAGCTATTCTGAGTAATCACTCCTGTCAGATTCATAACATGAGACTAGACTATGCACCCTATAAACAAAATTTCGGCATCTCACTGAAAAGTATGTTTTTTGTCGTCTTTTCGAGTACAAAGATGACAATGTCACCATGAGGAGTCTGGTTTAGGGCGCGCTACTACTACACCATTACTTAACTTCCCAGCGAATGCAAGAGCGCTTCTTTGGAAGCTCCCCAGCGTATCCTTGTTCATGTCGTTTTAACGTGAGCATGTCCGCAGAGGGGAACGCTCAGATTCATATTCTTGGGAAGCGCTCCTGAAAGGCTTGTAAGGTAGCACTCTTGAGCGCTTATAGGGAATACAGAGGAAATCAACATAAGGGCATGTTTTGCTAAACAAGCCCAGCAATATTGTTATAATATATATTGGTACAAAATTTTAATTAACTGCATACTTGAATCGATTACTAAAGATTGAAACTTCTGGGAAGCTTTCAGATTGATATGAGTCATCTTTTCACAACAAAAACGAATGAGCCTTAACTCAGGGAAGATAGTTCTGCTTCCGCAAAGATTCCTTTGGCTATGGTAAAAGAGCGCTTCGGAAAATATATCTTTCGGCTATGTTGTGAAAGCACTTCCCCTGACAAGCACTTGACATACTGTTACGGGCGTGGCTTTAGTTCGTTATTTAAAACACAATATTTCAGATATCATTCCAAAGTTCTTTCTTTATTTAACTTTAGTGTTTACTCTCACAAGTTCACAAATAATTATCAAATCAACTCTTTATAGTTATCGCTAGTACTGTACATCTAATTATCTCAATCCAAATAGTTTACTTCGTTCACTTCACTGTCTGAAATAAGAGTCCGCCTCCTGACTGTGAGAAGCCCGTATTTATACTCTACGAATTATCCTAGAACCTTCCTGAATATTCCGTTCTCTGAATCCAAAGTTTACTAAGATGTCACTAACCTAAAGTTGTTTCCGTTTCCAACAGATGTCGCTTGTGTCACTTTGTAGCGCGTAACAATATGTAATTTTAAGGTGTTATTTTCATTAAGGATAGCTTTTCAATTTTTTTTGTTCTTGCTAAATATTGGCGAATATATTTTTTCAAAGGTAAAATAAAAAACACAAATTCTGACGGAATTCCGTAAATTCAATTTTCTTATTAAGTCTCTATACATATAAGACGGTATGCTACATAATTTCATGTAAAAATACGTCTAGTTGTAGGAATAATCGGACATTTTTCAATTTTCAAAAAAAAAAAAAAAAAAATCTGAAAAATATGAAGAGTGGATCAAGGCTTATCAGTTGTAGATAAAAACATTTTATATATACATGATATACATACGTTCAAATTAGGAAACGGTTGTGAACTCGCTCTTGATAGAGATCTTCTTGGCACTTGTTCGTTTTGCCATTCCAGAGAAACAAATTTAAATTTGTATTGATTTGATAATGCAAAATTGAAGATAAGAGTAAAAAAATTTAGAAAGGAAACAAAAATCTGTAGAAATGATATGAAAATATAAAAAATATAGTTTCAAGCCAATAAACAAAATGAGGAAGTTTGTCAACATATCATTCATGCTTGCCTACGTAATAGAAAATAATTGATTTTGTCTCGAATGTTTCGGAACATCATACAACATTTTGAAAAATGCTTTTAAATAGTAAAAAAAAAATTATACCAAACAAGGAAAATATCGTGCACGAGCTATATTTTTCAAATCAGCTGCCACATGTAACTTCATGAAGAAGTTGAATTAAACTCCTCTCAGCTCCAAAAAATTAATATTCCTGGATGATTTAATTATTGTTTTGGATAGGCTCTGCTTAATTTTTACTAAATTAATATTAATGCGTTTTTTTTTGTACAATATATCCACAAAATGTTATTTATACGTTTACCCAGCTCTTAGAAATTACACCGATATTGAAAGATATATTAACAAATAAAAAAGCTAGAATTGGTCTAAGACCAATTCTTATGATACCCTAGATAAATACCCGCATATGATTTCGTATGGTGACACTTTAGTGCAAGTTTGATTGTTGATCGTGGATCTTTGTATATCTTTCTCGAACGGTTTCGGACAGTAAAAATGATTATAAAGAATTGCATAGGATTTCATATTTTGAAGAACTCCTCAGTACAATAAAATCATCTAGGACTTATCATTATCACAATATACGTGAAAATCCGAAATTTTTATATGGCAACTCCAAGACGGGATTGCCCGATTTAACCCGTTTTGAAAACGCAGTTACTATTTTTATGACAATAAAAAATTATTTACGGTCGAAAATGAACAAATACTGTGGCTATCCTTTGCATCGAATCACAGTTGCTAACGGTCTTTGAATTGTAATGATTTGATAAACAAATACGCTGCTCAGAAGGCTAATAAAAACACAATTTGTAAATAACAAACAAATCATTGTCACTCACAAATAAAAATGGCAAGCATCAGTAATCAGTATCTAAAGACACTGATTGAGATAATTTTATCATTACTGACTTTATTTTAATTCTTATAGGTATAGATCATTCAATTTTTCCTATTTTACTGGGAATAAGAGAGGCGGCAATCTTCCATAGTCCAAGGGTAGCCAAGTTATCAAAGCTGTCCCTGGGGGTGGGTTATAAATCCCATCCCTCTAGAAGCGGGTTATAAATCCCATCCCTCTAGAAGCGGGTGATAAATCCCATCCCTCTAGAAATTATGATGGATTGCAATTGCTTGGTTAAGTTTTGTATCTTTGAAAGTTTATGCACTATGATGACTACTTCTGATATTTGATATAAAACCCTTTGCTCTTCCTTAACTATTTTACATTCACTCCCATCCTTCTCCCAATTCCAGAAACGCAGCGCTTTAAAAATAAAAATTTTAGATTTTCTGTTATCATTGTTCGAAAAAATTTTGAGAAAAAAGGACACATCACTATGTAATATCTAACATTTGACCAAAAGCATTTTCTGTGCGACAAATGCAACCGTTAAATACATTATATACTTATATGTATATGCTTATTATAAGGCTCTGTATCAATTTGGGCTTATGTTAAATTCATAAACCACCCTGCACGTGAAAAAATCAAAGAAAATTAAGTCGAATATCTTGTGATATACTAGAAAAATGCTGCTCATCGTAAAAAAATTGGAGAGTATCGAGATGGATCGTTTTTATATGTAATTGCTGAAATCAGGAACAGAAATTGAATTCAGTTGACTGAAATGCCATAAATAATGTTGAATGGCAGCATACGGAACATAACTTGCCGGAAAATTCTGACAACAGAACAACTTATCAACTGGGAGATATTTTTCCTCGAAATAGTCAAAATATCAGCAGACAAAAATGATTTCTGGGGCGATGGGGCAAAAAACAGGTGAACATTGTTATCTTTTGTCTTGTACTAAATCTAACAGGCTCAACTTTTCTTGTGAGGATACGTTGCTAGCGGTTTTATAGTCAGTAAAATTTTCATTTTCAGATTAAACCCCAAAACTTTGGGAAATTTCCGTTTCGTCTATACATTGTCTACAGGGTACCTACTATACAATCAGCCAGATAAGGAGAGACAAGCAAGTATTATCAAAGAACATCTAACAGGAAGAATACGCATCCATAATTGAAAAGCTTTGTATGGCGGGTCGTTCCATTACGACCCGCTCTCACAAATTGTATGAAAAATCTCTGCTTGCTAACGATCCGCCACTCATCGGTGGTGATAATACGACCCGCTTTCACAAATTTTATGCGAACTCTGCTTTGAATGACGGCCTGCCGTCAGTCACCAGTGGTAAGTGGCGGCTGGCGGATCATCATCGTTAAAGCACCAGGACAGCACAGAGGCAGTACCTGTGCTCCGCATCATCCTCATGCATTGCATTGCGTATGCCATGCCAGCCATAATATTTTACTTTGTTTGAAAGAATTTTCATTTACATTGCATTGAAGTAGAACAGAGAGGGAATAGTAAGATGAGCGGATGGGATAAGAATTGGTGGGCGACAAGCTGTCTAGTCACAGTCAGTTGCATTGATTGTGTGACTGGGCAAAAATGTTTATAAATGTAGGTAGCCATTCATTTTTTTCGGGTTTTTCGATATAGATAATTTGTTGGCGAGATTATTGGATGATAATGATTAAGAACAAGTAAAAAAGCTAGAATTGGTCTACGACCAATTCTTATGATACCCTAGATGAATGCCCGTATAAAATTTCGTATGGTCACCGATCTATGCATGTTTGATTTTTGAAGTGGATATATATATAGGATTTCGTATTGTAAAAAAGTTTTTAGTACAATAAAATATTGTTAGTTCGGAAATGGGACAAATCGGATAGCTCCTTTGTAGGGTTGCTATACAAAAATTTCGTTTTTCACATTTGGACATTGCCTGAGTACGCGTAGATGTAGAGAGCTCAAATTTTGTACATAGCGTTTTCATAAAAATAGTAAATAACATCTCAAAAATTAACTTAATTGAACAACCCTTTCCTGGTGTTTGTTTGTTTTTTATTTTAAACAGTTGAATATAAACATAAGTACAGCGCCGAAGTATTGCTGTATTGAATCGTCATTATGAAAATGTTTCGAAGAACTTCTTTCCACACCACCTTTTGAGGTAAAGTCCAAGGCGCGTTTTTTTTTATCGTGGTTTCCCCAAGAGGCCTAATCCACGTTCTGTCCTTGTAGCTGCTAGTTATCCCTTTTATTGAAAGCGTCGCTGTGTACTTGTGGTAATGGCATTTTAGAGTGAACACTTTTTCTTTTATTCTTTTCCTCCGTTCGTTATGCTCCATTTGACGAACTGTTGCCTCCGAAATGCAACAATAAACTGTGCTGTACTTATGCCTATATCTAACACCCATTAATACTTTCCAATAATCATATACCGTTTTACTTACCAAAAACAACTGACAAAAAGAAATAAAATTGGGCGATTTTGTGTGGAATGACTCTTCTCTACTCTGTTGTTGGACTGTCTTACAATAATGCAAACAAATTTTCAAGGTATAGATAAGTAAAAAGTTAGAATATAATATGTATAAAATATAATTAATCAGTAAGAATTTGTATTTTCCTATGTTTTTTTCAATTCATTTTTCTCCACTGCCCAGATACAATGCTTTCTGAGAAGAACTAAAAGTAAGAAGTCCAATAATATAAGTTTATGGTCAAAACAATCGCCAGAAAACCATTGCGGAGTTGCAAGTTTGCACTTCTCCGTGGTAAAATGTTTAATGCCCACTATTTCCGTTTGTGAATTAAAAATGTTATCAAAAACTAGAATGTGTTTTTTGCTTACTTCCAGAAATTCTTGTGACGGGGCATTTAAGTTCCCAAAATCGGTAGCAGAGCTATAATTTTTTTGAAATATGAAGAGTTCCGACAGAGCTGTTAAGACCTCATCTTCTTTTCTGGCTTTACGCTTACATATATCACAATTCAATTTAGGAAGAATCTCAAATGCTTCATAACCTATGAAATACCTGATTGAAAGCAGATCCGTATTAGTACTAGCGCTATTTTCAAAAGTGTCTTCTAAAAAGTAGTTAACATATTTATCGGAGCTTAAATCGATGTTCGATACTAATATTTCATTGTGAAGGGATATTTCGGTTACTTCAAATGAAACCGGGAAGCTTTCTTCAGGGCTTATGTTTAGGCTTAAACCACAACCTTTATCCTCCTCACAATTACCTAAAGAACTTAATTGGATAATGTTCGTACTCATAATTCTGGCCAAAATATTATTGAATTCAGCTAAAGATGGGTTCTTATTATTTCCACTTTTTTGCCGAATAACAGAAAAGGTGTTTTCAAGGGGATCTTGATTAATCGTTCCGTCAATATGAAAAATACTTCCGTGTTTCCATGCAAAATCTCATCAACCAACTGCAGTAAAGAATGTAAAGTAAGTTTCATTCCTTCTAAAAAGTATACAGTTTTCTTTTTATCAACAAATGAAACTTCTTCTAAGTATTCAACAAAAGATTTTATAAAATCATGTGCCTGGTTATTTAACTGAATGGCGGATCTATAAAAGTTGTCAGAATGTAAAGAGCCACTATTTAGGCAGTCAAAAAGTCTGTCGATTTTCTCAATGAAATTCGCAGTTGACAAAGCAGTTTCCTTGTTGGTATTTTGAAAACCTAATGTGCCAGCAACTGCGTTAATGGCAGCTTGTACTGTTCTGCTGAAAATCTAAGTAGCTAATTTGACCCTCATCTTCTCAAATGTGTTGGGAAATATATGTTGCTTTGTCAACTTAGTACAGATTTTGGTTTTTCCATTTACTTCAAGTTCCCACAATTCCGATACAACCTTGAAACTTACAATTCCGTCAGGAGTTTCTAAAACGCAATTCAAAAGACCATTTCTGAGCGATTTTATTAAATGTGGGAAATCAAACTTGCAGTATATTTTCTTGCCATTATCATAAATAAAAGGATTAGCTGGAGACACACCTAAATTAGAAAAGCATTTCCTATTAGACGAACCTTGATCACATGTTATAACTCGCACTGTTATTCCAATACTGGATAAGATTTTCAATTTTTTTTAATTAGCTTACATAAGCTTTCAGCAGGTAACCCATTTTTTGAGACAAAATAATTTAGAATCAATTTCCAGTTAGAAATTAAGCCCCTTATCATAAAAACGCAAACTTGCTTTCCTATATGTGGACGTCTGCAGAATCCATCTTCTTCGAATCCATAAATTAAATCCAATTTTGAATTATATCTTAATTCTTTTCTGATGGCAATCTCATCAAAAAACAGAACCACCTGATCTTTATCTGTCTGCTTTAAGGTATAATACTTTCTTTTTAATTCCTCAAAACCAATATTTGTAATTCCTGGCTGAAGTGATTTGATAGGAGCCCACCTGTTAATAGAGGAAATATGCGGCAAATTCAAATTTAGCTTATTTCTCAAAAATAAATATGTGGACTGAGAAACATAAAATATATTTTGAGCTAAGCATTTGGTTTCTTCATTATATTCCTTTGAACGAGAGCTTATAAGCAAGTTACAAAATGTCTTAGATTCATTACTAATGTTACCTAATAAATTAATACCATTTTTAATTAACTTAACAGACATTGTTAGTCCACTCGACTTCTTTCTTAAAAAACTTTTCTTTGAAGATTTACATACTTTCAACTGGCGGCGAGGTTTTTGGTTATATTTAAGAATGCTATTGTATTTTTTACGATAGAATTCTGTCAGCTTCACATACTTTTCGCAGTTACTACAGAATTCTTCTAGGGAACTACTTACGCGTCTTATTTTACAAGGGGGGCTTACATTTAAAAAGTCTGAATGTTGTTCGAATTAAAAGAGATGGAAGAGCACCAGATTTTAACCTTTTCTTACCTATGTCATCCGGATTAAAATGGCGATCACAGATGTATATCTTCTTGCTGTAATCCGTTTCCGGAATACCACACTTTTCACGCCAAATTTGACCCATTTCCAAATCAGGGGAAGGGAATTTAAACATTCTTAATTTACTTTCATGCCGCTTAGATTTTTTGCAGTCTTGAATACAGGATTTTATTCCGGATTTTAAAAAATTCTTTTCTGCCATTTCACATTAAAATAAAAGGCACTACTTACTTATCGTCTTGCGATACAATGGGAAATATTAAACTAACTCCACTTTTCATAATTAATTAAATCACACAACTTATCGTCGTCGCGCGTTAGAGTTCTAAAATGACTCACTAACTCTAGTTTTTATTTTACACACTACACAAATGAATCAAAATATTGATAAAATAACTTGGATATATTGTTTTCGTTCAACTACCTTTCACGGTCGATAGTAATCTTCTTTTGCCTTCCTAGCTAATTCTGTTATTACACACCCATAAGCTAACATTAGTTAACAGCCGGCATACCTTTCATAACAATTCATGCATACCTCACACTTGGGAATATTCCTTGTCCTTGACAAAAGACTCATATTATCTAATAATGATAAACTAGTACCTACAGCAAATAATCATATTGTATCTTACTGCCCAGCGGCTTTATGAGTGCCTAGACAAGATATGTCTTTACACAATGGTGTCAGTGCCATTGTCTTAATTATTTCATTGAAGCAGAACAACGTCTCCTTTTAATTCAGATTTTGCCGAATTCTAGATGGGTCCGCCTTTCACGTAACATACTGAAAAACAAAATTTTTGTATGCAGCCCTATGAAAAAGTTACCTGCTTTTATATGCTTCAAAAAAATAATTTCAATATTTACTCAAAACTTCCTATAATAACTCTTTAGATTTAAGGAAAATTCCAATGCATTTCGCGTAAAATTTAATGTAATTTAATTTTTTTTTTAACACCTTAGGGGACTATTCCCTACATTTGAGGGAATATTTCCTACATTTTAGGGAAAAATTCCTAAGCTTTGTGGCAACAATTGTGCACATTTTTTAATGTGTAGGTACCTTTCCTTTTATGGCGTTAATCCATTTGGCAAGGGGCCGGCTCTTAGTTGCAATTGGTAAATGTAAGAACACGGATGAGGATATTCATCGTTTAAACTGCACTAGAATTCCTCTACCGGCATTAATGTAAATTTTTCTTGCAACGATGAGCCAGATGTCATTTCAATAAAATTTTCGTATTATTTTGCTGACATTGGTGTCAAGGTCGTGCATTGACTATGAATGGGTTTTTAATCCACAATTCATTTTGATATATAACCTGCTGTCCATTTGGAAAATACTGATTAAATGGTCCACTCAAACCTTGAATGATTTCTGCGATAATTGTCTCTCGTATTTCAATCCTTTACTCTTCTGAAAAGCCTTTCACTGTTGCAATAATCGCACACAAATTGTCCAAAGTTCTATATTTTTCTTAAAAACAAGAATTTTCCGTGGCCAGTAAATAAATTTACTTGTTTATCTCAAAGGCTTAAATTAAGGTCATTGATCTTTTAAAGTATCCTCGGCCCCCAAAAATCTGTAAAAAAGTTCGTATGGAAAACTTTCGAGTACATAAATTAATAAAAAAACCGATTCGCCACTTCAACTACGCAAATCAACTGTGCATGGCTGCTGGCGCCGGCGTGTGTACAGGTACAGCTGTGGGGTGGGGAGAACAGAGAGAACAGAATTATTCTCTCAGTCTCAAATCTTTGCTTCTTCCCGTCTATTACCTCCTGACCGCATCACAAAGAACCATACCACTTGTGCATTTTTAGGGCCCAGATGAAGCTTCTTGTTAAGTTATATGTTCTTTGGGTATTATCTAAGTATCTAGTGGTGGTAGATTCTAACTATGTATATTTGAGAAGTGGCAGTTAATGATGTTTTTTTTATATATATATTTTGAATTACCCTATAATTTTTGAGCGATACACAAGAGTGTCCCGTCGAGATGGTAAAAAATTTAAGGGTCGGAAGTACATCTCATTTTGAGATCGAAAATGTTATATAACATTTTTTTGAGTTCACACTATTATCGAAGTTATAGGTGATTTTCAATTTTTAGAAATTTTGAACCTTAAGTCACCTTTTGACTATAACTCAGTTCAGACAGGACGACAATTTTTCTTTTTTTTTTAATTCGTATCATTACAGGCTCTCATTCGGTGCAACTCGGCTTTGAAAACCTTTACACATAATGACAAAATTGGCGATTTGTTGCCGACAATTTTTTTTCGTCAGAAATTCATCTGTTTCAATAGTCATAAATGTCGAAAAGTAGCCATACCAACAGATGATTTGGTTTTTATAAAAAACATCCCCTATTTATTACATTTTATAAAAGTTCAACATGATTAGTCTATCTTAAGTGTTGCCAGAGTTACAGTAAAAACTTGCCTGCAACATACCTCTCATAACTTGAGCAAAATTAATTCGAATTGTAAGAAATCTTTTCAGAAAGAAGAAACCATGTACGTGTGGCATAAACTCTCACGATTCTTTAACTGCAATAAAAAAAAAATATTTCTGAGACTGTTGACAACTTATTTTCCATCATAAACCTTAAACGGTATTTACCAAGTGAGACATCTACGAAACCTCTAGTGATAGTCAAATATGATGAAGAACATTGGAAAAGGTAACGAAAGTGAACTTCTTTTGAATTTAAGAAATCCAGGTAATACATTGAAAGTATAAAGTCAACCACAGGGCAGCCAACCAAAACTAATCAAGTTTTTTTGTTCGAAATTTGACGTTTACGGCAGGCAGGAACCAAGGCGTACTGATGAGTAATACGGTTGCTGGCAAATCGAAACGCCCTCTTTTGCAAAGAAACTACTTTTTTTTTAATTTTTCATTTGTAGAAAGAGTTTTTCACTTAATTTTCGTGCTGGATTTAGCAGCAAACTCGATCAATATCATTTTGACTGAATTCGCTATGAATTTATTTCATAGCAAAACTCTCCATTATCATAAATGTTATTAAAAATACTAAATAAATAAAAATATCGAGCAATCTAACCGTACTGATGACCATGTCAAAATTATCAAATAGGTACCTCTGAAATATAGTGTGTTGCAACAAGCTTCCTATTTCGAATGGGAACACATTCGCTTTATTTGCGCCTAGTTATGTGCTCATATTGAACGCATTCGCCATCGTACGCATTAATTTACCTCTTTTCGTACGCTTCATATTGCATATCGATATCCAAGGCAATGAGATGGCTCTCGAGTTGACCAAAAAAGGGTTCTAAAAAGGACAGCTCCGCAGCACTAGCTTATATGAGGATCTCAATCGAGCTCTAAAAGAGGAGATCATTAGGGGGCGCCTATAAAAAAGCAAGCCTTTTTTGGGTCAACAGAAAAACCTATCATATTTCGGGGCAATTGTGGCCTGCGTATCGCAGGAAGAGGACAAGAGAACTCCTTAATGGCAGTAGAACATATATTAGGAATCTAGTAGGGGTCATTACGGGTCACTGGACCATAGGAAACCATACTAAATGACTCGAAATAGTGGCGAACGATTTGTACAGGAGCTGTAAGGATTCCGAGGAAATTGAGTCGGTCCAACACGTATCTTTGCGAGTGACGTTCGTCCAGATGAATAAAAGAGTTGAGCTATTAAGTAGCTTCTTTTTTCCAAATCTGGGGAGCTACAAAGTAAGGAGTTTTGATGCATTCTAAGGTTGCTTAGGAAAACAGAATGGATCTAGGATGCCTTCAAAAGGTATATCCCATGAGATCAAGGAACACAATCGAAGAGCTGGAGGTTTAAGTGAAGCAGACTGGATATCTCTAGCAGCACCCCTCTTAACTAACCTAACCTACATACATACATACATGGTTTCATAAAAAATATATTATAAGGTCAGAGTGGTTTCTGTTGAGTAAAAAAAAAAACACATCTTACATGAACTAAAAATCAAATTGCGTTCGAGTTTTTCTTCACATATCTTCGATGATATTGTAAAAAAATATATTACAAATCATTTCACGCGTGCATACATACAAAGCATGTGTTTATATTCGGAATATTTTTAAAACTGCCAGAGAATATTTGTTGGCAAATATTTCCGGAAATATAGGTACATGTTTGCTTGCCGATATGATTTCATGATACTCACCACAAAATTCCGCAATCAACAAATAATTCAACTTTTAAAAGCAATACTGAAAAAAAGCTTTTCTGTTGCAATTTTTAATACGAATCCTTGGAAAATATTTCCAATCATACTCAATACCACACAACACACAGGACTTCAAATCCTTCATCTCTATTAGGGAGAGAGGAGGTCGTATATATTTCCTGATTGGTTTTGCTTATTTAAAACAACCAACTAAAAAAAAAATGAGAAAAAATAAATAAATAAACAAATAGCTCCACACTACACTGGATACAGCGACCCCCGAATAATTTAATTTATAAAAGATGTTTTCAGTGATGGGATATTTTACATATTTTCTCTTCTGTTTTTTTGTTTTTTGCCGGATACATTATCCGGATGGCACTTAATTTCGAAAATATTTTTATTTTTATTTCGAACACGATGCGGTTGAAGGTATTCAATCAAATGTAATTAAATTTTGGTGGAACCCAGTTCAATTTATAATTAACCTTGGTGATTTAAAATACTTAAAAATTTAAATAAGAAATTTAATGTAAATAAAATTTATTTAAATTTTTTTATTTTTTATTTTATTTTAGACTGTTGAAGATCTGGAAAATCGATGCATGGAAGCTGGCATCGAAATAGTTACAAGACAATCATTTCTGTCCGATCCTGCTGATGCTGTTAGAAATCTAAGACGACAGGATGCTAGAATAATTGTAGGCCTTTTCTATGTAGTTGCTGCACGTCGCGTCCTATGTGAAATGTACAAACAACAACTTTATGGTCGATCATATGTTTGGTTTTTTATTGGTAAGTACAGTACCGGCTGAAATTGTTTTTTTTTTTTAATCTTTCTGTCATAAAATAGTCACATTGGGTTTTTAAAAGGGTTTTAATGAAGAAAAGAAAAGAAAGTACAGTAGACTCCAAAAGTAGTGGAATAAACGAACTCGTTTGATTTTAATTTTTGCTGAATTTCACCGGACTTTGCTGGTCGATATTGAATTAGTTCCAAATATTAAATATAGGGTTTTTCTGGTTTTTATTGTTGATTCTCTGATTATAATATTTATATTTTTGAAAATATTAATAATTTAGACCAGTTTTTTTGTTTTTTTTTTTTGTGAATTATCACTTTGTTGCCATGTTTTGAAAAAAGAATTTTGAACTTGAAATCAATGACATAGATACGAAAGTAAGAATCAATATTCCTATTGCGCTTTTGATTTGTTCAAGTATTTTTCTCAAATGCTTATCGGGTTAACTTTTAATTTGGTACGGTAATCATTGACGCTGCAAGTGTTGTTTTTTACTATGAGGACCTTCGAGCCCACTTAATCAAGTATGCTTGGTAAAAGTTTGGCAACTGAGTAATATAAAAACTAAATGGAACTTTGCATTGTAGCCGACCATAAGACCTGTAAGAATATTGACGAGAATCTGGCTCAAGTTCAAGTTTTTTACTCATTTTAACATTATTTTTTTATATAGAAAAAAAAGTATTTCCTTTCTGATTGATTGATTGACTTGATACAAAACGTGACTACAGTACTGCTGATATGAAATGAAAGTTCTTCGTGAGTAGAATCAAATAGCTCAACAAAATTTTCGATATGATTAATATGAAACTCCGAATTTTTCATCAATGGGGTCGTGCATATCTCGTTACTACATTTAGATCATAAGAGCTGGCTTTATTATTTTAAAATTCCACATTAAATTTTTTTGCTAAATTTTGATCGTTATTTTGCAATCGCCACAAAAATTCTGGTCGTCATATAATTTTACAACTTTATTTGTCATACGTCAAAACTCTTTAAATATCTACTTAAAGAGTAAAATGTAAGCGCGTTTTGAGCCCACTTAGGCGGACAGATAGGAACGGACAATAATGAAGAAATTTATGTGAAAATAAGCAGATTGGCAACGGCTATTAGAGGGTTTGCTGTGGGTGGGGGGAAGAAAAAAAATGGGGCGGGGTGGAAATATACACAATATCAACATTAAAAAAAAAATTTACATAACTAAATCACAAGCTTATCTAAGTGGGTGCAGGGGAAACAGAAACTTTTATACGCACTTCCTCCTAGCAAAATGCTACAACCAGCAGATATTAGTGTTTTAAACTAATGCTCCATTTAAAAAATGGAAGTGGTTAAGTGAAGATTTTGTTTTAAAAAGACGAGATAGCTTTGAATCTTGGGCGCATGGATTTCGATGCGATCACTTTGCACAAGCACGGATATTGTCAAAATTGTTGTTCAATGATCTAAGCATTTAGTCTCGTTTAAGCTGGAAACTTTTCGTCCTTATTAGACTAATATTCAATGGAAAAAAAATTATTTTTTTTTCCAATACATTTACAAAATGCATTGAGGTGCAGGATAAATATCGAACTTTTTGACCCAGCGATCAGAGAGGTCTCATCAGTGTGGTTATCTCTGATCGCCTACTCCAGAAGTTCGATGATAGAGTTCGTTTAACACATGTGACATCTCTCAAAGTCCGCAAGAGTATCCAAAAGAGTAAGCGAAATCAAGGGTACTGTCATCAACAAAACTTTGTCTGGGATTGAAAGTAATGGAAAGCATATCATTAATGGAAATTAAGAAGAAAGACGGAGAGATAATAGAGCCCTGAGGCACACCGGCATTTATAGAGTGAGCTTCAGATATAACACCATCTAAGGGACCAGATCAAAAACTGTCAATCCATAATAAAAGTAGAGAGGAGAGATCAAGACTTCAAGCTTGGCTAAAAAAATATGTTGAACTAAATATATATTTAAGGCTGAAATTTGCTTTATTATTTTAATTTATAAAATTCTGAATTCCATTATGTTATATAATTTCTTCGTGATTTGTTCCTTTTAATTGAATGACAGTTAAAAGATGTCTTTATGTAAACCAACAGAATTTGAATTGAATTAGTTTCAATCTGAAGAAGAATGTTATGTTACTGTGAATTTTATCACAACTTATAATTTTTTAATGGCTCAAATCAGTAATAACGAAAACGTAATAAAGTGGTATCTTTCAAAACGACATAAAATCAGTTTTTATAAATTTATTTTAACCTGGACGCGAATTGGCACCTTAGTGGACACAAACTGGTGATTTCCGCATACACTGTCATTTTCATTTAATATGCAGGCAGACTAGATATATGTTTTGAGTTTTTAATTTAAAGATAATATTCAGCTTTATTGTACACAGTAAAAAAATAATTCCCTAAAGTGAGTGGCAACAATTATGCCCCACAAGTTAGGCATTTGTCGATAAGATTAGGGAAAGCTCCACCTTGGAAAACTAAGATTAGGTTTCTATCCCTAAAATGTAGGCAGGGTTTTCTCCCTCAAATGTCGGAAATTTTGGTTTTTTCCCCCAGGGAATATTCCCTAAAATGTAGGGAATTTAAATTGTTGTTTTGTTTTTTTTCCCTAAAATGTAGGGACTATTCCCTAAAATTTAGAGAATATTCCCTAAAATGTAGCGAATAGGTGATGGCACCGCACCACTCTCCACCATAGGTGAAGGTGATAGACGACCACCCCTTTTAAAAAACGTAAGAATGAGCTGAATAGCTCATTTCTTATGGTCTGTACTACTAAGTCAAATAGTATGGAAGTTATTTTGGTGCACTGGGCAACCTTGAATAAAATATTGAAAAGCATATATGACTTGTTTTCAAAAACAATGTGTGAAAATATGTTTCCATTAAAAATGCAGCATAATACCTAATTTATTGAATGTTTACTTCCACATATCCAAAAGAGCTAACATTTCGGAATTTTACGTACTTTATAGGTTTTCTAGTGCCAAATACCTAAATTCATTGAATGTTCCATTGATTTGGGGAAATTAAACTGTTTTTTCCCTGTCTACCAGAGAAAAATTACATTTATTTTTAGGGAAAAACGTGTCTTAAGTTTAGGGATAATAATAATACTTTTACAGTGTACCTATACTTCAAAAATTTAAATACCGACATTAAATAAATTCTACTAAAAAACTCTTCCTTCCTCTTCGAACTATAAAATCCCTAAATATAGTGGTTGATGAGTTTCGAACCCCCTTTATACTTTTAATGAGTACACATTCTTGGAAAATATGAAGTTGAACTTTTGAAATCCTTCTTCAAACTAATTTTCAGGAACTTCATAAATGCATTTCCAACCATAAGAGAATTTGTTTGTATAGATATACAAATACATATATGTATATCTATCTCTCTTCAAAGTCAGACATATATTCGCATTGTTTGAATTACAAGCTGTAAAATCATTTTACCTTTTATTCAATGTTCATTCAACACACGGAAAAACTTCAACAATTTCCACAAAAACACAAAATAAAACCGTCAACTGATGAGTATGATAAATATGTATATCCCACGAAAACAGCTCCCTTGAGACATGAGTTCCTGGAACATGCATCCCAAATGAAGAAGGGAAGAAGACTCCTTAACAAGCCCATCCTACATAAATCCATACGTATGTACATAAGAGCTACATCTAAATACACCTATACAACAGACTATAGACCAGGGTGCGCGTAAAAACGAATCCTTGGTGTGATAAAAATTTTATAAAAAGCAACAAGCTATACAGGAATAAGTAGATACAACACATTTTGACGCATTTTTTCATGCCCTGGGAACAGACGCTTCGTTAAAGAAAATTGAGTTTTACACAAAACTGGTCAAAATAAAAGAAAGCACTTAGTGGCAGGAAAGCGTATTGTTCATCTCATTTGTGCTACAAAACTTTTTTTTTTTTAAGAAATTCAAGAAAAATAGAATTCATTTCTTTTCCGTTTTCCAAATGATACAATAGTCGGGGAAATGTAAGTGTGCGTTGGTGTGTGTTCGCGTGTGTGTGTATGAATGTGTGTTAAAGAATTCATTCATATAAAAAGAGAAAAAGTTTGCCACCTCTGTTGCCTGATGGAAACAGACAAATAAGACAAATTTGTGAAAATTACATTCAACTTTTCATTCGTTCGCAAAGCATTTTCCACCAAAGCGAAGAATCAGACAAATTAGGGATATGACAATGTCAGACAAGACAAATGTGTTTCAATACAACTAAGAGGTGCTTTCCTTGCGGTGCGATGGGATTCCTTAAGTAATTGGAAAAGCCCTTTTTAAAATTGCGTTCCTTCCAAGTTATCTAATAACAATATATCAGTAATTTTAAGAAGGAGTTTTACCTGTGGCTTAAAGAGTGAGTGGAGCTTTTCAATGGGAATAATTAACAATTTCTAATGTTTAAATATTCAAAGTATTTATGAAGGCTTGAATAATTTAGTTCGAAGGAAGGAAGCTTTTACACAAATTTAAATAATTTGAATTCAAATTTAATTTGTAATTGTTGTGATTGGAAGAGAATTATTATACGCTTATTCATTGCCTTCTGTATTACAGGCCCCATGGCAATATAAACTGCATATGTATGAGAAACGTGCCGCTTGAATGTTCTCTAGCATTGCGCCTTATAGGGAATTAAGCTCGTTTCGTGTTTAAAAATTTATACTGACTAAATTGCGCTTGTGACGACAATAATTCTAATGACAATTTATAGGTCAAGATGTTTATTTTTAGCAGAGTAAAATTAATTGTAAGTATTTCTAATCTTCATTAATGATCTGCTTTCCCTTACTTTCAATCCTATCCATAGCTTTGCTGATGACAGTACCCTTGATTTCGCATACTCCTTTGACACGCTTGCGGATTCCAGAGGGAACGCCACATGTGTTAAACGAGACTGCATGATTATGATCATTGAATAACGATCTTGACAATACTCCTCGCTTGGCGCAAAGTGAATCGCGTCGAATTCAATGAATCTAAGACCCAAAGCTGTCTCATCTCATTAAAACAAGACCATCACTTAACCACTCCCGTTTCGTTTGATGGAGCATTAATTTCTGATTCACCGTCACTAAGCATTCTTGGCATTAATATTTCCAGTAAGTTAAGCTGGACAGATCACATCTTCTCGGTTGCCAAAGAAACATCAAAATGTCTTGGTTTTTGAAAAGGTTTACAGAAATATTTCAGCCCATCAAATATAGCGCTCCTCTACAAGTCCTACATCAGACCTAGAATGGAATACAATTCCCATATCTGGGCCGGAGCTGGTCGCACAGCCTTAGCTTCATTGGATATTGTCCAAAAGAGAGCCTGCAAGCTCATTGGCGATGTGGCAATTACTCGTCATATCAGCTCGCTCGAGCACCGTCGCAATGTTGGATGCCTTTCGCTCCTTTATCGCTGTATGCATGGTCAATGTTCTGATGAAATATCTAGTCTGATCCCTTGTTAGAATAGTTTCCTGCACGCAATACTCGCGCTGCATCCCGCGCTCATCCTTTTACCCCTTCAAATTACCTTCGGCCGTACACCTAAAATTCCGTGATGCTTTCTTATCCCGAATTGTGGCGAATGTGGAAACAGTCTACCATCTTCTGTCTTTCCTCCGCATACAAGCTGCGAAAGTTTAAGGGCGACATACATCGGCACCTCCGCCGCTCTCCTCATATCCCTTAATCCTTTCCCTATCTCCTTCCTGCCACGCTGTGCTTTGCATCATAGGGGTATTCCCTGAGCTTGGCTTAATAATATAAAAAAAAAAATTCTTTCCATTTGGATCTAGTATACATGGAGATTTCGTTCGTTGTACTCCCGCAAATAGGCTACGTAGATCTGCTCGTGCGAGAAGGACGGTTTCTTTTAATTTATTCCCGCAAATTGCAACGTTTGTCCTTGTCTACAGGATAACAGGTGTTCTGCTCTATATACATAATCTTGTCTACTAGATTCTGATTAAATATCTAGTCCAATTCTTTTTATGGGGAATAGTCTGCCATCTTCTGCCTTTTCTGGGGCTTACAATTTGCTAAGGGTATTTCCTGAGCATATTTAATATTATAAGACAAAAAAAACTCCAGAAATTTTTTTTTGTTTATATAGCCAGCCGGTTAATTTTTTAGCGCCAAAATGGCTCTTTTCATACAATCATTGGGTATCATCAATATTGGATATTACTTCATCGTAACTGCGTATAATCAACATATAACATATACAGAAATCCTCTCATAATTGCGGTTGAGCTGATATGTCCGCATAACGTTCTTCTGACAGACATTCATTTCACCTGCATCCATTACTTTTATCCAGGGCCAGATGGGGGGGGGGCATGAGGGCCATATGCCACGGGTCCCAAGGCCACGGAGGGCCCCCTAAATCCATGCTAAATACAACTGAAATAAAAATATATTTTTCTCATAATTTTTAAAATAACTAAATTTTTGCAGAAAAATTTTGCACAGCAAATATGCGACGAATTGATTTTTATGAAGCAGATTTACACAATCAACTTTAATTCAGAATTAACTCCAGTAAATATGCTACAGAACATACTAGAAACAAATTTAATTGAATTGTTTCCAAATTTGTTTGAAGCACTCAGAATATTTTTGAGCCTACCAGCTTCCGTTGCTTCCGCAGAAAGGAGCTTTAGCGTTTTAAAAAGAGTGAAGAATTATAAACAGATCTACAATGTCTGAAGAAAGGTTAAACGGATTAGCAATGCTTCATATAAATTCTGATATTGCGCGGACAATGGACTTTTCAACTATTATAAAGGAGTTCATCAGAAAAAAGCGCGAAAGGCATTTTTAAAGTAATTTATTTCCTTTCACTCCTCAGTCCAGTTATTAAGGCAGTTACAGTACCTACTTTCAAATTTAGCATTAATATATATTGAAAAATAATACTTCACATAAGGGTTAAAGATTAATTAAATAAATTTCATAAATGTTTAACAAAAAAAACCTTTTTTATGTTTTATTTATCTGGTTGAAAATTTTTACGATTTTCAGACGGAGGGGGCCCCATTTTTCTGATTGGCCGGGCCCCTCATATCTTCTCTCAGGCCCTGCAGTTTTACCGCTATAGTTTTTCGGAATTCACCAGCCTACAAGACAACTCTATATCACTTATTAAAGTATTGTTATTCTTTATGCCTTGTAGACTTCGATTCACTGCTTTAACACCTCTCTTCAGCGTAACATAATCCCTGAGCGTTGCTTTTACTGAAGTTGTAAATGGATGATACTTCCTGTGCCGAGATTGGACGAACGGTTTAATTTGGTACAGAGTACGCTGTATGTCTCCTAAAATCAAATATGTATACCAACAATTGCTACAACTTTATTTTCTACTAATGCCAGAGCCTCGTTATAGATAAACTCATTGAATTATATTCCCAAATTTGTCCGTTGTAGGCTACATAAAATATCCTCCACCATAGCATCTTTGTATTTATCCCAGAATTGCTAAGGATTCGAAACGTGTGTTATATACCTAAAATATACCTAAAAAGGGGTATACAATAACATAAATGTATATTTAATAAATTTTCACATAAGCTAATCATACTTAAAACATTGAAAAAAAAACCAAAAGTGTCAATTTTCAACCAAGTCGTTTTGTTAAAAACAGTTACACGAGAAAACAAAAATAAATCAAAAATTCAGCCAAGTGCAAGTCGGATTCGCGCAGATAGGGTTCCATACCATCGTACAAAATTTAACACTTTTTATTTATTTTTCCAAATTGGAGTAGGTGTCATTTGAAAAAATAATGCTGTAATTTGAAAACAAATAATAATGCTGTTATGATAATGCCAATTTATGATAATACTAATGAATGAGAATAAAACGAGAAAATAAACGCCGAAAAAACACGTTTCTTGTATGCGGGCCCCCTTTAATTTTTAATATTTGTTGCTATACTGCCTACCGCCAATATAAATACACACTCTGTGAAAAACTTCAACTGTCTACCTTTTGAGGTTCATGCGATACAGCCCGGTGATACACAGACGGATGAACATCGTAGGCTTAGTATAGGGTTCCCATTTTTAGCCTTTGGGTACGGAACCCTACAAATTTTACCTTCTGTAAGATTTGTCGCGAAAAGTACCATATGTATGTATTAGGGTGGCCCAAAAAACAAAAGTGTTAAAATGCCTAAATGCTCATTCAGAATTTGTTAGCTAATGTAATTTTAAGCTTCTATGCAAAATTTCAGTGAACTCCAATTGTTTGACTTCATGTCGATTTTTTTGTAAGGAAAAGTGGCACGCGGGTATACTTTTTCTACTACATATAACGTTATCTATAATCGATTATCTAACTAGCGTCAATTACTTAATGGGCTCAAATAGTGTATGCACTGTTCTCAAAATGCGATTTTGGAAGGTGAAGCATTTTTACAAATTACAAAGAATACCTGCCGGTCCATAAAACCATGTACTTTTGCACTGTAACATAATTATTTATACGAAAACACAAGAGAAAAAGTTATAATTGGCCTTAAGACCAATAATAGATATTATACCATAAATAAAGTGAAAACCAATAACTCTGTATGGCAACATCAAAAGGGGTTGCCCGATTTAGTTCATTTTTAAAATTTATGAAATTGCTGTCTACAAAATTTCAGCTCTCCACGTCGACGCGTTATCAAGGCAGTCTCCAAATATATAGTGAAAACACAAAGTTGTGTATGGCAACCCCAAGAAGTGGTTGTCTGATTTAGTACATTTTTGAAATTTTACTTACTATTATTATGAAAACACGATGTACCAAATTTGAGCTCTCTACGTTAATGTGTAGTGCCCAAATATACCGTTAAAACACGAATTTTTATATGGCAACCCTGCGATGAAATTGCCTGAATTGCCACATTTTCGAAATTAAATTTACTTTTTTTAAGTGCAAAATTTCAGCACCCTAAGGGCCGTAAACACCAACCAGAATAGTCCATATTCACGTGTAATGCACAAATACCAACCAAGATTACTCGCGATTACTATGAATTTGTCTGTTCTCCTTAGAGTCCTGTAACAATACTTAGTTTATAAAGTAGATTCTTTACCTATCGCCTAGCCTTCTCAAGAAGAAGTATCAAATCTCTTGGCTTTTCAGTTCCACTAGGGCCGAAAGCCCAATTTCTAGTAGAAGTTAACGAGGATATCAAGAGCAAATTGGTAATTAGTGATGTAAAAATTTTTATTTCTGTTTTACATATAGATGTATAACAGCGGCTACCCAATGGTCGTCACTCTCCCTAGTGGAACCATATTAGGACCTAGTATGACATGTAGCTTGCTTTCATGAAATATAATTTTTTAATGTTTGATTTTTTTTTAATTCCATTTTATTAGCCTTTTTGCACTCATTATGAAACATGTGCTTACGGTGTTACATTTTTTTTATGATTTCGTAAATCAAATTACGGCTGAGAACATCCAAAAATTAATTAATTTTTTTTTCTATACAACATTTAGAAATAAAAATGTTATCCTGAGTATATCTACATACTGACAACTACATCAATGAGTTACAAAGCATGTTAAATAGGATAAAAAGAGCCACTCTAAGAGTCATTGCACCCCCTGCAATTTATCTTTATTTGCATAAATTTTTGGCTGAAAAAAGCTTTTTCCATCATCATAAACAATATTCCACATGCACGCATACATTTTTAGTATGTGCATGTGTACATTTATGTATATATATCTAAAAAGGAAAACAGGGAATAATGTGTATCATGAGGGAACTCCCAAAGTGTAATCATCAAATTCAGTCCGGGTTTGAAACATACACCACCGCGTATATGTTCATCATTGACAACATAAACGCTTAATGACCTTGTGTAATTTTTCATGTGGGAAACATCCGCGGCTACATATATACTCGCGTAAATGTATGAAGATTGAGGGAAGGATATATTTCATATGTATGCCGTTGGTTGGTTCGGTTTCCATAAAACACTATACCAGAAAAACCTGTGACGTGAACAAAAGCCTGTTGTTCAAGATTAAGCCAAAGTGGTTTTTTGTCGCTTTTTTCTCACTTTTTTTTTTCAAGAGAGGAAGAAGATTCAGAACAGGAAGAAGAATAAAAAACATAAAAAAGATTTTTTTTAACCATATTTTCCGTGATGCGTTGTTTATGCATTTTTTACATTCTTGTAGTGAAATGAAACTCGCTAAGTTTGTCGAGTACTCAAGTCCTATTCACGAATATCGTGTGAGTTTTTAGTTGATGAGAGATGGAACTTTGAGTGTTGGTGTGCTTTTTTTGTTTGTTAGAATGTGGTTCTCGAAGCATTCCACTGTAGTTATGCACAACGCGAAAATATAGTTTTTTTTCTATGATGAAACCATAGAGAAACGATACCTATTGCATGAAAAGATACAAATAATTGTGCGACATAAATATAAACATATCGCAGCTTTAGAATCAATCACCACGCTTTATGGTTTTTGATGTTGCGATTAGTTAAGATGTAAGTTAGGAGTAGACCAGGGCAGAGTCCCACAACGTTTGAAGAACGCTTGTAGTTTCAATTCAATAGCAATTAGTACGTTTACATGAATACTTGAAGTAAGCTTCAAGTAGAGATTAAATAATCAAGATATCATGTAAGCACCCATTGATTTCAAGTAATACTTGAGTCAAGTAATTCAGAAAATTTTGTTCGATTTACTTTAAAAAATTCATGTAAACGCAATTTCAGTACTTGAACATTTTTCAGTCCTGCGAGCTATGGAAACGGCAAAGAGGAATAAGAAGAAGATTATTATTGATAATTCAGGTTGTGATTTTTAGCACATTTCTCTTAATATTTATTTTAATTTCCGTAACTATGTATTGAACCTAATGCAGAGTTGTCAAAGGTAAAATGTCACTTCCAGTAAATTTCAACAAAATTTCAACTCAAGTAATTGCAAATAATTCAACCAAAAATCCTACTTGAGTTTCAAGACGCCATTCTGACTTTCGGGAATTCTATATGTACAAATATAATTAACTCTGGAGAAGGAAGGGACGATTCGTGCGAATGCTTTCAGCCTTGGTTAATATGAATAACAATAACGTATGGATGCCGTAGGTATATCCAACACGAAAGACGAAGTGAGACAACAAATACGTGCGAACGAACGCCCATTACTAAGGCCAATACGAATAACATACGCATGCCATAGGTATAGGCAACACGGAAGAAGAAGCGAGACGGAGAAGTACGTTCGAATGGTTTTACCAGGGCCAGAAGTAGAAGCAGGACAGGATATACGTGCGAATGCTATTACTTGGGCCCGAAACCAATATGAATAACTTACGGAAGCCGTTGGTACAGTCAACACGAAAGACGATAAGTACTGAGATTTGGCACTGGGAGAACAATCTCTTCAGCCGAGCTCGAGCTTCTGGGAGGCAACTGACTGCTACTCTAGTGCGATGCCTGTTTTTATACTTTTCTTCTAGTGCACCGTTATGGTCAACAGACTGCTGACGTCGTTCATACTTAAGTATAGTTCCGACCAAAGTATAAATAAGAATAAGTAGAGACAGAGACGAACAAAATTGGAAATTTTCCATGTTTTTTAGACTGAAAGAGGTATTCTCATATATTTTTGTCTTTTGCGTGAATGGGGGAAAAGAACTTGGGTATGCATTACTGTAGTGCGACTAAGACAACGAGTTCAAAACAAAAATGGAGAAAACATAGGATTACCCGAATGATAAAATCTTCTTGAATACCTTCAAATTATTTCGAACTATTCATAATGATGTAGATTGGGGTAACCCTACCTCCATTTTGCAAGAACAAGATAAATTTCGCAATGAACAACGCACTAAAAGGAGATGTAAAATATCTGTGAAATAAAATTCCCAGAATCCAGCAAGAGATTCCCTCACTTGAGCAAAACAAATGTAAACAGAAAAAGTGCTGTTCACATATCATAGGATTACACTAACAAACATTGGAATTCTGGGAAGAACATTGGGTACAATTCCTGAAATTCGTGTTTTCATAAAAGAGCGGGAGCATTTTATGAGCGCAAAATCAGAAAACTGCGCCCATTCTCTCTTATTTACGAAAATAAATCATTTGCCATTCCATTTCGTTGCATGTAATTTTCGCATTCACATTTTTTGTCTTATTCGTAAAATGTTCAAAGAGTGTTTGATTTATTTTTTACTTTTTTCTCTTCCTTCCTTCTTTTTCTCGCCGTGTACATTTAAATGGAAAACAATCGGAACACTCTTCTGTGTCCTTTCTTTTATTTAGTTATTCTTTGGTTCAGACAAGCGAAGTTACAGTCCCAAGTAGCCTCGTTTTCAGTCCCTCACCTCCTCTTGACATACCCATCGGTTTACGAAAACGAGTTCCACTCACTTCAACTTTTTTGCGAAGTCGAACCTGAGAAATAGTCAAATGGAATACATTTTCTGCAACTGGTACATTTTTTGATTTAAGCAGTCTTTAATAATATCAGCTGGTCTGGAACTTGTAAAATGTCAATACATTTATGTTTGCAATTTTATACGGAGGGGAGTGCTTTTTATTTTTCAGTAAGAAATTTCGTAAATTTCGTAAGCAAAAATATTATTCTTTAGCAATCACTGTGCCAGGAACGTACTCACACTTTCTTTTTTCTTAGAATTTTTTCTCCGAAATTTCCCTTAATTACATTGCTCACAATTTATGACCTTTTCAATATGTAATTTTTCACTTGAAACCATTTTCTCTAAAAAATAAATATCTTCACATTTCACAAGCTCCACGCCAGATGATATTATAAATGACTACACACATCAAAACGTGTACCAATTGCAGAAAATACACTCAATTTGACTATTTCTCATGTTCCACTTCGCTAAAAAGTTGTAGTGAGTGGAACTCGTTTTCGTACTGGCACAAGTAAACTGATGGGTATGTCAAGACGAGGTGAGGGACTGGAAACGAGGCTACTTTGGACAGTAACTTCGCTTGTCTGAACTAACTGTAGTGGCCTGTATCGGACGTACGTAAAGTTAGCACTGCAACTTCGCCGGATTTAACTCGGAACTATCTCATAATTTGTTGTTAATTTGTCGTAAAAACCATAAATTTGTCGTGAAAAACATAAATTTGTCGTGTCCCTTTTTCTAAAGGAAACCGGACGCGGTGCTAAGTTGACGTCAAGTTAGCACCACATCCAGTTTCCTTTAGAAAAAACGACACGAAAAGCTTATGCTTTTCACGACAAATTCCAAGATGTGAAATTTTCCAATCCGATAAGTTTTGACCGAGTGCCAGTGAGTTGAAGTGCTAACTTGTATCTGGCTAGATTGGTCTACTGGTCTAGTTTCGTAGCGGTAGGTTAGATTGGCTGGTCTCGATTGGTGGTAGTGGATCACTTGATGTTAGCGGCTTGATAATGCTGGCTCAACACCTCAAGATCAACAACTGGTTTCACTGCAATGACGCCTCTCCCCTCCCCCTTCCTTTATATATACAGCCCACTATGGTGTCGTTGTGCAAATAGAGAAGCGCAATTATCTGAATGATGCACGTTCTCACTGATTGTTCTGTAGAGAGCATTCTCAGCGCACGATGGTCATCTAGCACCCCAGCAGGAGGGATCTCGAGTTTTGGACGTAATCAAAATCGTTAAAAGCGACATTGGCGTTGAGCCTGTGAGAGCATGACCTATTGAGATTGGAAAATATTACGCTACCAAAATTAATGTGAGGAAGAAGAAATATTTTGCCTATGTATGATCTCATACGCATATCTCTGGATAAAATATCAAATAACTAGAGTTGATGGGCTCTTCCATATATTTTCCTCAGAATGAGGAAACAGCTCTAAGTAGAGTTGATTACTTCTCATAGGATCTTGAACGAGATAGTGGAAGCGTTTAATATTACCCCAGGAAATTCATTGATGATGAAATTTGCGTTGTTAATTTGGAAGGATCATGTATTGAGACTTGCATCAGTTGATTACTCATTGACCAATGTTATATTCTATTAAGGCCAATATTTATACGTGCTAGGCAATCATCAATCAGTTAAAAGTCTACTGAGATAAAGCTGCTCATCGTCACCATACAAGTGTATTTTCACTTCTTCGACAATATTCGGAAATTCCTTTACCACTGAATAATAGAGGTCCCAACATAGAGCCTTGTAGAACTCCATACAGGGTAGGTAGAAGTTTAGATATGATATTATTCGCCTTTGGAAAGTCAAGCAACACCAGGATGGTTACCTGGATATCATCATTGCCTAATTGCAGATCGTTAGTAACGTTTGGCATGGTAGAAAACTGGACTGCTATTCTGTGATTAGTTATTTTGCTTCCAACTTTAGCTGGTTTTGATTTTTTTCAAAGTTATTTAACAATACATTTACTTTTTACCTTAGAGAAAACAATATCAGAGTTGAAAAATATACAATGAAATCAATAATTTTAGCAGTTCTGCTTTGCACACTTTATACCCAAATTAATTTTATTCTTATTCTATGAGAAATAAAACTTTTCTTTTAATTTGGCAACATCGGACGAATTTTTTTTTAAAAAAGGTGAAAAGGTAAAAATAAAATTAAAATAAAAGACACATGTTCAGAAAAATTGTTTAACCTTTCATAAATTTTAAATTATGTTAGTTAAAATGTCCCTCTAAAGACATTTTATGTGGACGATACTACCTGCTCCTGGCTAACATACATATCGGATTCAGACATTAATCCTACAGAGAAATTGTGTTCACGAAAAGTAGCAACATTTTCGAACACCAGAGTGCTTGGGAGCCTTTTTGTGTTTTGCGCAATGTTGTAAATCTGGAGAGAGTAAAAATATGCCAAAAGAGATTCTATTTTCGTTCCGAACATGATACGAATCATCCTAATAAGATACTGTGACGAAATTCCGAATTTATTAATCAGTTCTTTCTTATTATTCCAACTAATTTCACGTACGTTTCAAAATCGTAAGCAGAACACCGACCCATTTCCATTTAATCTTTTTTTATTTAAAATCCTTGAAGGACTTCGACATCAGTAAATACGTAAGTGTGCTCAAATACTGTTCAATTTTCAATCTGTATTTAGAGACACAAACACAATTGTACTCCAGATCTACTAAACATATTTGATGATATTCGCTTGCCTATATAAATTTCGATATGATAACAGTATTCTATCTTGTTTAGATTTCTCCAAAGCTTTCGATAAAGTTAATCACTTCCCACTAATAGACAAACTTAAAAGATTGTTTACTTTCTCTAATGGTGCTTGTATACTTGGTCATTTTTGAAAGACCACCTGCAAAAAGTCTGCTGTGGTGAGTATTTCTCTGATTTTTTGTCTGTATCCAGCTGTGTTCCGCAAGGGTCAAACCTCGGATCTTTGCTATTTCCAATGTTCATAAATCATATTTTTTCATTCAGTTTTAATTTGTAAATTTCACTTTTATGCTGATGATTGCAGATATATATTTCAAGACCCGTTTTTATTGCTGGAGCAGGAGGTTTTCGAATGTAGACTTTGGATCAATATAATTGTGACCACAACAAAATAGACTTCTTCTAGTGAGAATAGAAGGTAGTTCTGTTGTACAGAAATTATCTGGACACCACAGAATTTCTAATAGAATATTCCATACAGAAGGTCGATAAAGAATCTGGCTGTCATTTTTAACACTAATTTTACGAGGTCTGGTCATATCAACAGTTTTGTGTGTGTAAGATTAACGTAACGCTTCGTAAGCTTTCGGGTACTGCTTTTATTACTCCGCCAAATACAAGGTTCATGTTAGTGAAACAATTTATTGCTGCTTTGATAAGCTACGGATGGAAATTGTTTTTGAACCATTTAGATTCCTTGTCGCACTTACTGTCGTGTTTTCAATTGAGCTGTTCTCTAAGAGTACGATCTTTTTTTTATCGTTCTGATGCTGCCAAAACTCAGGGGATACCTTATGATGCCGTAGCACAGCCTGGGCAGGAAAGGAACAAGTGGTAAAGAATTAAGGATTATTGGGTTGAGACAGGTAGGTGTTGGTGTGCATTACGCTTGAATGTTTGCAGCTCATAGCTGGGTGCCCCCTCCCAAGGGGGGAGGGGCAAAGGATGGCAAACTGCTCCACATTCGTACTGTTCTGCTAATGAAGGATTCATGTAATTTCACTGTTCGGCAGGCTATTAATACAACGGTCTGAAGATTATCTCAGGTTACAGCTCGTGTGATGCGCATAGGAGGAATTCTACAAGGGATCAGGCTAGAAATTTCGTCATAGAAGTAGCGATAAAAGAGACATCCGACATTACGTCGGTGCTCTAGGGAATTAGTAGTTGTTATTGATATGTCATCGCTAATAAGCCGGAAGACCTCCTTTTAAACTTAGTCTAACGCGGAAATGCAGTTTGTCCAGCCCCTGCCCAAATATGGGAGTTATATTCTAATTTAAGCCTATTATGAGACTTGTAGATTTGCGCCAAGTCTGATGGAGTAAAATATTTCTTGCATCTTTGCAAGAATCGCAGGCATTTTATCACGTTTTTGGCAATACCAAAAGATAATATGACCATGTTTCTACTTATATAAAATAAGTACCTTAATTCCAGGATAATTTTGTTTTTACATAGTAATTGTAGAAAAAAGGTCCGTAGCTATCTGTCTAAAAAATTGTTTTCTTAGTCAAGTAGAACTGTGGCATTGAATATCTCAAAGTTCTGTTATGGAGTATAACTCAGAGTCTGGGCTGAAATGGGAAAAGCCTCTGGCCCGCATGTGATGGTACCAGAACAGAGGTAATTAATCATGATAGTTTCCTTGGCAACCCAGAATATGGATGCCATCATCTTTTTGACAGACGTAATTGACTTGGCTTGGTTCGGACCAAAACAATCACCTTCAGTCCACTGCCTTAATTGTTTTTTGGCGCAAGATTCTTCCATCATTACAAATCAATGCATAAAATCCTATCCGTTTTTTTAATCCTTTCAAAACATCTCCGAGACTCTTAGTTTCGCCATTCCCCACAGCTTTTTCATACTCAATTCTTGTTTTATGAAATACTCCTTCATCGGAAATATCCATGGACTCAACTAATTCCGATACTTAGCTTTCGTCAATTTACCATAACCACATCATGGATATAATGGAAGATTTCTGGTGTTGGTTTACTTCCAGCGATTACTTTTAGGGTAATCTTCGAGGCTTGAATGACCATACGTTTGGAATTCTACGTCCCCTTCAATGCAGTTGGCACAGATTCATTTAAAAAATGTTTTAAGCCTTTCATGAATTTTGATACCCAATGAAGCTTCTACAACGAAAAATGTTACCATAGAATGAATATAATTTTTTTTTTTTTATTTTACAAAATTTTTATTATCAACAACTGTTTGATCAAAAGAATAAAATTAAAAATCTTCACACTTTTCATGTGATAGATAAAACTTCAAAATACCTCATCATAAGTGTCAGTGTGAGACCTTTTCAAATGATTTTGTACCGAAATATATAATTGAGTAAGTGCTGCGTTCTGGTAGATATCAACGTCGTAGAATTGTGACGTATCTCATTTCTTAAAATCTAACCCTTAACTACAGAAATTGTCTACTAGGTGTCACCAGGAGTATACATATAATTATACAATAAAATTTCGAATATTTTATAGTCAGCACTAGATAAATAATTTTTAAATCATCGCCATACACACAGATATATTTCCCCATAAAAAAATCAAAATAACTTCAAATACCCCAGAATATTACATAATTTAACTCCTCCCAAAACTAAGTGGGTACATCTTTCTTCACAATGCCAATTTATGGTGGAAATAAATTCCTTTTCTGCCAGAATCAATATTCGAAGAACAAAACAAATTCAATGCAAACATTTTCTGGGATAGAAAATATTTTCTAGTAGATATCACACATACCTTCATAGGAACATCCTTTCCGTAGGTACCTAGAACACATACGACGCACGATAGTCACTATAAATTTCAATGAAAGGAAGAAAAGGGCTAGCGCTCTGCAGTAGTTTAGTAACCTATAATGCCAGCGTAGTATAGGTACGAGTGTAACACCCCCGCATAGCTTATAGAAGTTGTAAATTTTGTAGAAAACAAATGGGACCTGTCCGTAATGGGTTTTGCCTGTGGCATAAGGTACAGAGTAATTGCCGCCAGTTAGAGTCTTATTCCACAGAAGGGTTTCATTTGTTCAGGCGAATTAATGTGGAAATTGTTCAACGTGTGATTGGAGACAGTCGCACAGGTTTACATAAGTAAAATTGACATTTTGATATTTGAAACTGTTGAAACTGACAGAATAATATTTGTGTTTCTATGTATGTGTAATGTAGCAGGAGGTTTTTGTGTTTTTGACTGTCTTTATTTGGAAGATTTTGCCCATCGTCAGAATAACAAATCTAAATTGATCTCTCAAACTTCAATTTCGGCTAGAACGTGTTACTGGTACGGCCGGCAGTCCTAGTGGTAAGAACCCCCCCGTCGGCTAGAATATGTTACTGGTGTACGGTCAGCAGTCCTAGGGGGTCATAACCCGACACCTTTTTGGCTAGAACGTGTTACTGGTACGGTCAGTAGTCCTAGGGGGACCCCCCACACCCTAAAAAGTATTTAATTAATTGAGTCATTTGAAGAAACATATTTTTTATTTTATATCTTTTTTATTTATATAATTCAACTTCAAAAAATTATACAAAAAATTTTATTCCAACTTCCAAAACTTAAAAAATAAAACATTTTTTCAATAAATATTATTGTATGCATGTGATGTATGTGTATAGGGTTTTCTCAGAATTTGAGTTCGGGACCCCAACTTTGGGTGATCCAAACCGTCGAGAAACACTTCGCAAGCCACGCAAGTGACTCCCCCACATCAGAGCCCTAACTTAGTCCTAAATCCTAACATTCTAAAATATTTGCAGCGTTCTTATGTAAAACCATTGACATGTATATTATGGACTGGCTACGTCATAGAAATGCACTGCAAAAATTGGGCTCGCTTCTATATAGCGTTCTCTTTCGGTCTTAGCACCAAGTACCAACTGAGAGAGAACTGTAAACAACAAATAAATAAGTGGGTTCGTCGAAAAAAATATTGTTTAATTAATTTTTTGGGTTAAATAGTCATAAAAAGTGTTTTATCAAAGGCAGTATATTCGTAGATACTCAAGAGAAATTCGAAAAGTTTTATTAAAATCACTTTTCAACTTTCGCCAGTGATTTTTCAATGTTGGCACCGAACTATTTTTGACAAGCGAAATTGTACCCGCATGAGATAGCATATCGAGCAGTCTATATTATATATGCCAGTATGTACAACTGAGAAACGTTTGACATGAATGACTCCTTCAGATTGCACCCTAAGGTACTGTTCTATTAAAAATGACACATCATCCACACCGCTTAAGGCGGAGACCTTTCTAGTACCTCACTACACTACTGTTGTGGCTAAACTGAGTGACATACGGCGGTGGACAAGTGGTGCCCCATTTGATGTTTATTTTATTTCTTATTTTTGTTAAATTTAATTGCATAATTTCAATGCTAAATCCGGGACTGTGCCTAGTCCGCGTGAAAAGTATCCATCCATAGCTGTACGAATAACATAATTAGCATTATTTCTAAGCTTACGATAAGAATACAAATGTTCTCCATTTCGATATCCTTCCGAAGTCTATAGGCTTGATCTCGCACCAGGATGAGTCTTCTAATAGTAACATATCTGAAACAAGGGCAAGCCGAGTTATCAATAATTTGGCAACATACTAATTAATTTCATGGATATACATCAGCAATGTCACGTACGATATCCCAATTCATTGTCTCAGCTTCTGAGAGTAAATCCTGTAACACATTAGATCTAAAATCATAAAAGAAACATGAGTGCGTTGAATAATCACTATCTACCGAAATATCATATACAATCATGATCATATTGTGACAGAGTCCCTAAAATGGTTAATCGAAATTAGTCAAAACAATTTAAAAAAACCCATAGAAGACAACGACAACAAATATCCCGAAGAAACCATCACCAGTGAACTTACCTGAAAATTAAGGTGATCATGTCGACTTCTTCAGTGCAGCGCTCAGAGTTGCAGAAATGATAAAAATCGAGAATTAGAAATCGGATACAGATCATCCTGATTCGTAACTATCGGACCCTCTTGAAAGTCATTTATTCCCCCAAAAAGAGACATCAAAACGGAGAAAAGAAAAAACGGGCTCTCGATGCTTGCGTTGTTTTGAAGAAGAAAGGCAAGTGCGGGCGAAAAAATTTGTTAAGTTTTTTGTATAAAGAAAAAGCGAATCCCTGTTAGTAGAAACAAAATTCGAGTTTGTGTCAACAAATGGAAATCCAACGACTTGAAAATCGTGGAGTCTTATTATTTGAGAACTTTTTTTTTTAGCTCTAGGGCTGGCGGTGGTGAGTAATTTGTCAAGTAATTATTCTGAAATAGCAAGGCCAAGTATTTCCAGACTAGACCCATCAAAACTTGGCTAACCTGAAAAGCCCGCGGAATACCTCCTTGTGGATAACTCTAAAAATAGGTGGCTGCTACTGTAATCGAGGATCGCAAAGTTTCAGTCTCTATAAAACTTCTTTGCATATTTCGCAGTCGGAAAACACAGAAAATTGATCAGCCATTAAATGTAACAAACTAGCAGCTTAAATTGAACAAATTTAAATTCATCTGGGTTAGTTTGGTGTTTTATCGAGGAGCCCCAAAGCCCTTGAAGAAGTCGTTTGTCCTGTCAAGCACGAAAGCTTTGCTGACACAAAGTCGACAGAGGCATATACCAACGTGCACACTGACATCACAAATATTCTTCTAATTTATTTTTACATCTGTAGTAGTAAGTCGTATTTACCAAACTTGGATCCGCCATCTTTAGAATTCAGAGAAGAGTTTCCCTTTATTGGTGCCTACAATACGTCATCCCACGTCGAATTATTGGCTTGACACACTTGACACCAAAAACGAAGCTCATCCACGACGCGAATTAATTATTGTCCATCTTTCTCAATCGACACTGAGAAACAACACACTTCACGGCTGTGGCAGAGCTCAATTCGCACTAAACATTTATTCCGCTTCCACCAGCTTCATTCACCTCACCCATTCAAGTCAAAGAGCTGCGTACGCTCATAGTGGGAACTATCGTGCAAAGGTCTATTCGGTCCACAGACGGCTTTCGGCAAAGGCTCCTATCTCTCACCACAGCCCAGCTGTTATCATCACTTTCGGACCGGTTCTGAGGGCCTATTCTTGAATTACGAATGGTTTTAACGAATGGTTGATAACAATCGAATACCCCGTTCGTATTCTTGAACCTCATCGTTATAAAGTCGAAATGGTGAACAAGTTTTTCAACATAACAAGTGTGGTAAGATTAAATGTCAATTTACAAATTGAATATTGTCAGCTGTTTCATATTTTAAAATATAATTTGTAAAAAATGGCTAGCTTGAATGAATTGTCATTATTGTTTGCATCTGAACTCGTTAAAGAATCTATGGACTATCAATTACATCGATCGTTAATCAATTCTTGCACCCTTAATTCAACGCTAAATAGAAAAAAAATGTTGCAGGAGGACCTCCACCAGTGCCATGCAAATGGTTTTTGTGCCGCCACAGATTTTCCGCACATTTTAAATCCTGGCAAATCTGGAAAATTTCTATTAGCTTAATTTCGAATATAATATAAAAAAAACTTTTCTAGTTCTTTTGCGCTTCGGGTATGGAAATTAATACTGATTTTAATTTGCCACAATTCCATGGTATCTTTTAAACTGAAAGAGTTATCTTATTCACTTAATTTCAGTTTCGGGTTTTTCTCTAAAAACTCAATTACTTTAGTTTTTTGAGCATATGAAATTTTCGCACATCTTTTATCTCCATTATCACCCGTAAAGTAGCAGCTGATTCACTCTTCGTTTGGCATAACGAATGGTTGAACCCACTCGTTAAATAACGAAGGGTTTTCGTTCGGTATATAACGAATGCGGATTTCAAGAATACCACATGTGTCCATTCCGAACGGTTTTGACAGTATAACAAATACGGAATGTGCCTTCGTTATTCAAGAATAGGCCCCCTGGTCTCTGGATACACGACCCACTGACCTGCTTTCATGCGCGCCCTCACCAAGCTATTGCTGCTGCAACATCCAAAGTAAAAAGTCCCCCTCTCAACTTATATGAAGCCAATAATCCATAGAGGATGACGTCAATTTGTAACAATATCATGGTCGGAGGTGCCATGAATTGACAGCTGATTTTTTAACTTAATATTAGACTTGCATGCCGTAATAAATACATTTAGCAGAGAACAAGAATGCTGTGAGAAATAAGTAGGTTCAAAATCAATGCGGTATAAGTCAACAGAGGTCAAAATATTACAAAAATTATCACTACAACACAATACAATACATTTATTAAGCGCTGTACAGACAAAATCTTATAACGTTCAATCAGGTGGAAAGAAAACATAAATAGCATTAAAAATTAAAGTAAAACTAAGATAATAATAAAAAATAAATATAAATATAAATAAATAAATGAATAAATGAAAAAACAATCCAAAGATCAAATAGAAAAAGAGAACTTAAAGATAAAAGCCCAAAGAAAAGAACAAAAATAAAAAAGTATAAAAATACAACAAATTAAAAATTAAAACAAAAAGAGAAGACATAAAGAATAAATAAAATTAAAAATTAATTAAAACGATGTGACAAGAATTTGAAGGTATAAGAATCAATATCAATCACAATCTAATAATAATTAGGGTAATCTTTGATTAGTTTAGCAAATTAAATGATAAAATTTGGCAGCCTGTTCCATTTTCGGGCATCTAGAACTAAGTAAGAGCGTTCACCACACCTAGGTGTACAACTCGGGACACGCAATTGAAAACCTCTATTCGAGTGCAAGGACTGTACTCTTTCGGAGATATATACAGGAGATTTAGTATAAATTAGCCTATGAAGGAAGATAGGTCTACGACGAGACAAATAGGCCTCTACAAAGCTTCCGAGTTTATAAATATAACGAGGACGTTATTAAAGGCTACAGTAACGCTTCTTTCACAAATTGAGTCTAGTCTGTCAAAAATAACGCTCCCACAGTTAAAATGGGGACAATAAGAGTTATCGCCAATTTCCTGTGAAAATCAATCAGGCAGATAACTGGAGGAAATAGATAGTTGACGAAGACTGCCATAAATTTTCCTCATCAAAGCGCTGATGTAGTCGCAACAACTAAATTTGGAATTGAGTTGAACGCCTAAATTCTTAACTGACTCAACAAATTCAAGCGGGAACTATTCAACTTGTTTGGGTTAATGGCAAGCAGCTCATTATCCATTGCCCATTCGTGTGCTGGATGATCAGGAACTTCACCCACTATAGGATCCAATGCACGGGAAACATAAGCACTGGAGTCATCATTAAGGAAAACAAGATCTAAACTCTTGTTGCAAACATTATTAATGCCATTTAATTTCTTAAGCCCACAAGAAGATAGCGCACAACCAGGATATCGAATTTCGCCACGGACGTAAACTCTGTTGGAATTAAAGAGCCTTCTTCAACCGACGGAGTCCAACATATAGAAGGCAAGTTAAAGTCTCTAAGAACAACCATACCATTATCTGAGCTCGACATGTCGAAAACCGAATTAATGCAGATAAGATAGTTCTTGTAAACAGCGGAATTAGATCCCGAACACATAAGAATTCCAAGGAGCCAGATCCGTTCACATTAATAGTTTCAACCAGCAAATATTTCTAATCCTGATATCTATCACGTCGAAAATCATTAATCTCATCAGAAAATAGTTCCTTGTCAAATATTGATGCACAAGTCCAAGTTTCAGTCAAGTCACTATGTTACAGTCCGATAAAAAAAAATAGTTAAAATAGACAGTAGAGGTGTTGGTTCTAAGCCCGTTTACATTCTGATGATAAATTTTTACTGCCTTGCCGGTCTCCTGAGATCGAACTACCCTCCTAAAAAAATGACTTCTGGTTACAAATTTATGAACCACAGCTCCGCTTGGGCAGAAGTCTGGTGAAATCAATGACTGTGCCAGAGACACATATGTAGGCAATTATAACCATTATTCACTGGAACATTGAAGTTGAAGGCAATATACTTTGATACGTCATCAGCTGTTGTATGAGATGCCAAACGAGAGATGAAAGTGCAAACTGGTTTAGGCACTGCTGATAATATCGGTGCAGATAATGAAGAATTATTATTATTGTTATCGTTGTTGTTGCTCTCATGCAAATCGCAAGCAATAGGTTGAATGACGTTAGTACGCGCAGTGCTATGCAATGAATTCTTTACGAGTGCAGAAGCTGCCATTTCATGATGTTTTACCAGATGACTACTTCGAAGAGTTGTGTAATTGCGCTTTTATCAGCTGTAGTGCGAAATTTTTCACTAATGAATAATACAAATAATAATGGACCCAAAGTTTAACCTTGTGGAACACCACCAGAATCCCGATATAGCAACGTGGGATGGTCAAATAGAAGAGATGGAAGTTTAAAAAAGGATAAATTGATATAATCAAAGACTGACAAGGAGAGGTTCCCTACTCGTCATCACCGATTTCGTCCAAATTCACAGTATAAGTGGGAGCTCCAGGTGACCAAACGACACCGAAATAGTGCACAATGGAGGGTAGACTGGGGTTTTGTAAGCTTACCCCTCGGAAAATGCTCAATTCGAGGGAGTTGTCGCGGTTAAATTGCAAACGAATTTGAACAAAAGTGCCAAATTCATTCGGGTTAAATAACAACCATAGAGGAGTTACGTAGATATTCGATTCTGTAAGATTGCCGGTAGATGGTGAAAAGTAGGTATGCAAAAGGTTTGTAGATTTAATTGTTTTTTAAAATAAGTAAATGACATTCAATCTTCCTGAAATTTCGTACAGATAATCTCTTAGTAAAAACGCACCCATAAAAAAACAAAAAAGTGGATTAATCTATAAGTTGTAGAAAAGCAATTTACAATTAATTTTTCAGACAGAACTTAGGCCGTCGAAATTAAATTTCGCAAATTAATCAGAAGAGGAGGGAAAATATTTTCAAAAAATCAGAAAAAAAAATCACCAAAAACTAGCAAAAGCAGTTTTCCAAATCGGATATTATTTACCACCAGAGCAGCCGAATTCGGGAAATGAGAGTTTTTTTTTCATTGGTGTAGATGCGTGACCTTTTGACGTTGAATTTATCATCCGATTTTGATGGGATTGTGTTCGAATATTCTACACAAATGGAAGAATATAAAATAAATACCCAACCTCTGGAAAAATAATATATTTTTTTATTTATTTTTTTATTATACCTAATAATAGATAAGTAACCCACCACGGGTTACCACTCCATAACCCGCTGCCGTACGAATCTCGTAATAATTTCAAAAAATTGTAAAAAACGCACAATGAACTTAGTAAAAAGAATTTTGAAAATCGTTTGGAATTTGGCCGAGAGGTAAAGGTGGTAAATTTACAGTATTATGCTGCTAATTAATGTAAGTTGTAAGTAATTTAGCAAACCACCCAATCTTATTTTAGAAAATACTCCTAAACTAATTGGAGTAATGACTCCTAGTGTTCTGTGTATGAATTATAATAGATTATAGATAATTGTAGCTGTTCTGTATATGAAAGATAATAGATTATAGATAATTGTAGCTAAAAGAAAGTGGCTTAAATGCTGCAAATATTCCCGCAAGATGGTAATTATCAAAGTTTTCCGAAAAGTGTTAATTTTACCCCGGGTTCACCTACATTGTGCATTAATTCGGTTTCGCTTAGCCATCTGGAGTTCCTACTTGCGTCACTGTCATTTCTAGTCAAGCCCAATATACAGGGTGATTCTGATCAAGATACCTTCCGGCATACCACGCGATTCCTTGAGGTAGTCTGATCAAAAAATTGTTCCACATACCCCCCCCCCCCCCCACCCTCCCCTAGAAACCATCCTTTAGGAGTGGTGGCCAGTTGAAGATTTCGCCAAACCCTGATGGGAATAAATGAGTATAACTTTTGAAACACACTATAGATTTTGGTTATTGTTGGCTTATTAAGTAGCTAAGAATAGTAACTATCAAAAAGTGTATTACTCTGTATTTTTTAATTAAGCATCTTTAAATTAATCTCAAATATTTCGAAAAATTTGATTTTTTTACACCCAAAAGTTTTTGAAATAAATAACGGTATTTATGAAATTTGCGTGTAAAAAAAATCAATGTTTTGGAAATATTTGAGAATAATTTCAAGATGCTTAATAAAAAAATACAGAGTAATACACTTTTTGACAGCTACTATTCTTAGCTATTTAATAAGCCAACAATAACCAAAATCTATAGTGTGGTTCAAAAGTTATACTCATTTATTCCCATCAGGGTTTGGCGAAATCTTCAACTGGCCACCACTCCTAAAGGAAGGTTTCTAGGGGGGGGGGGGGGGGGGTGGGGGATTTTTTAATCAGCTTACCTCAAGGAATCGCGTGGTATACCGGAAGGTATCTTGATCAGAATCACCCTGTATACTGTGAATTTGGACGAAATCGGTGATGACCCTCTCCTTGTGGGACATTTGCTTTCAAACATTTATGAGTATAAAGGTGACATTTGGAAGAGCAAATCCTTGTTACTAGTTGACATTCGCTGTTAAGCTACTCATTAGTAAAATAATCCTTCAGTTTATCACATCGATCGCGAAGATTAGCCTAGTAGCATTATAATTTGAAACAATTCCAAATTCAGCCATATTTTTTGCCAAAATCTCCTAGTTTACAATATCTTAGATTAAATTCAGCACGACAGAAGTTGATTTTAGCATTACACAATCGACCCGTACGGTAGTTAAAAACTATCAGAAGTTTATAAAAAAATCAATTAAATCCCTCAACGAATATTTTACTTCTATGGCCAGAATTCCCAAGAAAAGGTCAGCACGAGTATGGTAATCGATTAAGTAAACAAAACTTTCCTTCCTACTAACTGCTTTTTTTTATTTTTTATTTATAAAATCACCTTCCTTCCTTCTCTCAAAACAAAAGCATCATAGAATTTTACAAGCGTCCTGCGTTTCAAAACATTCTTGTTGTCTTGTGGTATAAAGTTTAACGGATCCTTCGGCGTGTGCTAATTTGTTCCTTGGAGAATAAATTTTCTCAAAAACAAGCAGGGCACAGAGATAAGACGTAGCAAATTAAATGCATATGAAATTCGTAATTTGCACCATACTTCTGCCAATATGATTGCAACAGAAGGCTCCAAATGGAACTTTTGGGAGTAGGTACGATCTCAACGATTCAGAACATAAAACATACAAGTAAAATCTAGTTAGAATGTATACGTATGTTTGTCGGTATAGATATACCTCCATATGTGTAGATAGATAGATACACTTACAGTGATAGAGTCATGTACACTAGAAAATGCATGCTATACCAATACTAATTTTCTGTGTGCCAGAGGAATAATTCGAGCTTTTGTAACACTCCCTTTTATGGAAACATTACATATACACATAGCCGTGTTAGAAAGGATATGTATCAAGGATCACGTACTTAATACAAGAATGAAAGGATATAACCACTTTTGGCCAGAAGACCTATAACAGTAATAGGTGTTCGGTGTTATATTTGAGAGTCTACTTGGAAAGATGACTTCAAGTTTAAAATCATCGAGAGTTTGTGTGAGATTCTCTCGATTTAGTCGGTTTAGGTCGATTGTGAAGAAACAAAACTTTTAACTGCTTTCTATATATACATGTACATGTGTACATTTCACGCGTACATATATATACATAGTAATTGTGTTGAGCTAAATGTTAACGAACTACCACTCACTATATCCATAAATCCCTTCTGGATTCCCAAAATACAGGGAGCAAAAGTATTAAATTTTGTTTGGAAAGTTTATGATGTCATGCGAGCATTAGGGTGTGTGTGGTCTGGTGACCGTAACTCTTTCTAATTAGTTTTAGTTCAATCTAAGAGGGTAAATTACCTCTCCAGAGAATTGCTTCGAATAGATTTTCCTAAAACTTGATGACTTTCAAGTTGATATGTCCATTGTAATTCTTCTAGTAAAATTTCCTAGATCTTTCTTAAGACGATTTTATTGGTATGTTTGTGGTCGGTTAAATATGAACCTTTACGGTGAGAGGATTACTTTTGTAATGGAAATGTAAGGATTTTCAAAAATTTTAGAACATTTTCTGTGAGAATTCAATCAAGTTTGAGTGTTTAGGGCGAATCTAATGTAAGTAGGTACCTACTAAAGTAATTTAATTTTGTGATGCCATAAACTCCTCATCTCATCCTAGATTTACACCTTGACAACAGATCTGTTGTCAAGACAAGAATCTAGGATGAGATGAAGACTTTATGGCAACACACAAATTTTTTTCAATAATTTTAATTTCATCTGTCAGATTGTAAATGAGTTTTTTGTTTTCTTTATATTATTCATAATTACCCATAATTTCAAACACACCCTCCTTTCCCCTATTATGAAATATATGTGAACGAAATTTCAAACGTATGTCTTAAGAGAATTCGATAGGCAAGATTACATTTAATACATTACAGTAAAATTCTCAATGGACATCTTGAACCAATATCTCCTAAATTTATGTCTACTAATTTTAACTAAAATTTACATTTAGACTTTTATCTTATTGGATGAAACTTAGTTCCAGAATATCAGTTTAGTGCTAATATACATCTGTAAAACTATCCATCCAGAATTTCATAAATGTATCCCTTGATAATAGTTTCTTAACACATTTCACAAATATCTAGCACCGAATCAATTTATAAAATGAATCTTGATATATTCCTTAAATTTTAAGAGACTATTAAAGGACTACAGACCATCTAGACTTGCTATCGGCCTCAGGATGTATCTCATCGTCTAACTCGTATATTTATGTGTATATGTCCAAGTGGAGACCCATTCAAATGTACATTGACAGAGGAATTCATAGGATGCAATGAGGAGCGAGATACCACAATTATTTAAATAAGATGCATCCATAAATTTGAGATGAATTAACAATTGAAATTCTCGTGATATTGGGCTTCTTGATGAACTTTATGCACACACACATATGTTTGTGTGATGAACCAGAAACACCTTCCGCATTGATATTAATTAAATTCAATGTGGGATAATGTGCCTAACATTCATAGTATGACATATGTAGAATACTGGAATCTGTCCTGGAAGGCAAATAGCAAAGGATTCAAAGAACATGAAATGAACTAACTTCAAGGAATATGTACTTTATGAAGACTCTATGTATATATGGAGAAAAAAATTAGATTAAGTTTGCACACATACCTAAAAGAAATGGAAGAATGAAAGATTTTATTTCCTTTCAAATGAAACCCGTAATTGTTTAAGAAAATTAATTTGCTTAAATTCCAGTTTAAACTGTCATGAAGAAAGTATCCTTCGTCAATTCGGTAAACAAAACTTGGAATAACAACAACAATTGAAAAATTATCTGGACCTAAATCAGGTGTGATTTCGGATATTCCAGCTGTTAAGCAATTAGGGGATACGGTACAGTGGCCATACCTGTAAGTTATTAAACTCGAAGCAAATCGTAGCTTTAGAAGTAGTATTCAATATTTAACCAACTATATACTTGCTGAGTTCCCCAGATCTCTACCCTGGGGTAGGTACTTTTTCCGGTATACGTAAATTATTTATTCTGTGCCCCTGGAAATTGTAGCTTATTACAATAACAACTCATGCTGATATGAAGAAGACTTTCTTCATCAACCTTCACGCAGATTTAAAATTGTGTAATTTAATGTATCTCTGATGCATTTAGCCCTGTTTCAATTCATTTGACACAAACTTTGTTTTTTGTCCTATATAATATAAATATTAATAATAAATTCAGTTGCGTAGATTACGCAAAGTCTTCTAATGTTGGTAAACATTATAGTTATGGCATAAAAATTTGCGGTCAAGGACTAAGTTAAGACTAGTCTAGATAGAAGCGTCTGTTCCTAAAAAAGAAAAACATGCAGTTCTCAAGTAATCCAATAAATTCGTTAAGAAAAATTTGCATATATATTTACCTCGGTAAGCTGTCTCTTAAAAACAAACTTAATAGAGTTTAACTATGAGGAACTCCTGCATATACAGTGTATACAATCAACAAAAATAATATAACAAAGTTAATGCCGTTAATGTAATTTTCTTCTTATAAACATTGTTGGGAGTATTTGTGTTGTTGTAATTTTTTACGTTTGTGTTGTTGATATTCGGTGTCCTTGTGTAGCCCAGTAGGAAAACCCTCAACAATACTTCACAAGCCGTGAGACAAACTCCCTTACTATCACATGAGATCCCAACGGGGTCCTAACATTCTAAAATATTTTCAGTGTTCTTATGTAAAACTGACAAAAGTTTGATTTGAATGGCTCTTGCGCCCTAAACTACTATTCATACAGAAAAATGGTGATCTGATAATCTTAAGCTTAATTTCTTGTCTTCAGAACCGAAATTAAATTTTTATACCTTTCCTAACAAAATTATTTAAACAATTTTATCTTAATCAAATGACTACGATTCCTCAATCAAAAACTCTCAGCTGAGTAATCATTGTATATGGCGCTGTGCCGGCATGACATGCTGTGGCCTGATGATATCGAATGTAGCTGCCTGCAGATTTGGACTCCGGCTGCACATACACACATTCAGCTAGTAAGTGTAGCCTTTGGGAAGGTAAGGAACCAAACTTTAAATTACTAGAAGACTATTTTCCTGTATGGATAGTAGCTTAGGCTCTATAGCACATATAAAGTCAATCTTTGGCACTTTTCCATAAGTATCAATATACAACATTTTAGAGGAACATATAGATAAGCAAAAATCTGATACCTGAGTTTCATTCCTAAATATGTTAATTTAACTATATATTAATTATGTTACTTACTTAACATATAATAAATCCGATATGCACTGAAAAAGAGGAGCATAAATAGTTATTCAAAATCACTAGAGATTACCTACGACTCACCAAATGCACTGAAAGAGAAGGGCATGGATAGTCACACAAAGTGATAAGTGAAGCTAGTAACCACACATCATGGAACGCAATGCACTGAAAAAGAAGAGCATAAGACCACTAAAGACCCATTTGATAAGAGAAGTACCTAGGATTAGAGGCTTGGTGGGGAAAAACACGCCAAGAGAAAATAATAGATACATGTGCGTACCAAAAACCCACACAATGTTGTTACAGAGTGAGGTTGCGGGAATCATGTAATCGGTACACGCGTGTTTTTTTAGCATAGCTAAAATAGACGTAGTAAACCTGAAAATTAAAGATTAGGTAGTGAATATATTGTGCAAGAAAACCCACACAGAATACAAACTAAACGTTTAAGAATAGTTAAAACTTCTGATGAGTACCGTGGCTGGGATGAAACATGTTAAGTATAGCCAAACAGGAGCCTACACGGCATCCCCTTGAAATCTGTATCACCTGATATATTTTTTGTTTAACCATGACGAAATGCGTAGCACGCATTTAACTCCCAACCCACACATCTATATTTCTGTTTCATGGCTTGCGAAGTATTCTCGGGGGTTAATATAAGCGCACCATGAAACACTCACAAATTCCGCTTTAATCTTTCAGATTTGGGCACGCTCTAGAATAATATTTCCAAAATCAACAATGACTTAGTTTAGTTGTTGCCCTCTAAACATTTGAGAGTATCCACCTTGTAATGAACCTGTACATAGCTAGATATTTATAGAACTATATGTAAAGTTTTCTAGGAAATTTTCCTTCGTATAATTCACAATAGTTTTTTGAATTGATATTAAGTATATATTAAGTAGGGCAATGTAGATCACTAGACACCTTCAACCGCCTACCCGAATTTCCCGTCAACATTTGTAGAAAATTGAACTAGCTTGTCCGAGAGGGGAGACATAGACAATCCACCTCCGCCTCCAAAGGCCTGCCTACAAGCCTGTACGTGAACAACGGAATACTATTGGTGGTACGTGTATCCAACGGAAGGAATATGACTGTTGAGGAGTGAAGTCGAGTAAGAATGATTTATTATTGTGTAATATTTCTGCATAATGACTTTTTCATGATTTTTTCAAATCTTGGATGATAAGAGAAGAAAATGATACACCAAGCAAGTATTATGCTGTTGGTCGGAAATATCCCCGCAAAGGGTATGGGGCGCCTGTATATCGTGTAGGGGACAATGAGACCAGACCAGTACAAGAGAGTCCTCAAAAATCACCTGTACCCTCAGGTCTCTGAATGGTTCGTTGCTGATGAGGAGTACGTATTTATACACGACCCAGCCTCCTGTCATAAAGCCAGAAGCATTACGGCATTTTTGACTGAAAATTTGCCATGGCTAAGTAATTCCCTCGACATGAACCCCATAGAAAATCTGTGGGAGCTAACAAAGAGGGAAGTTGTGAAAGAACGTATTACAAATAAGCGACAACTTATTGAAGAGTTATTACATGTTTGCCAGCACTCTCCAGAATTAAAAGAATATGCGAAAAGGTGCATTGAGAGCATGCCCTGTCGCCTAGGAGACGTAATGCGGCAAAGGGAAGGATAACGAAATATTAGTAGATTTTCCAGATCTTGTAATTTAAAAGCCATTACGGAAAATTAAACAGATACTAATAACTAACATGCTGTTTTTTTGCTCCTAACTAAACCTCTAATAAATTCAAAATAGTTTCATTACATTAGAATACAATTTTTATCAATTTTTTTTAACATAACCAGGAAAAACCAGGAAAATTTCATTTTTTCAAAGTGTCTCTAATAATTTGGCAACCCACTGTATGTCTTACTCGATGTACCTAATAATGTTGTACCATAGTGTAAGCTGAGGTTCCTTAATAAACGGTTTTTCTTTGTTCTATTCTTATTAACGTTTGTGATCCTATTTTTATCAAATAAATTAAAATACAAAAATCTGTTATTTTCTTCAAAAGCCATTTAGTTCATATGCAAAAATTCGTAAACTAAATGTAATTTCCATTCCGAATACGAAACATTGTAGAGTACATATACAGTTTGCGAAATATAATGTCAACTACCACTATACCGACACCAAAGCGTTTCTTTTGTGTAAACTTCTATGGCAGCATGTTTACATTTTCGTTACGTTTATGTTTCGCCTGACTTAAAGGGTGTACATAAAAAGGCACAAATAAATAAGTTACCATGTAAATTTGCCCAAATCTCCGGAAATAAGAAATTTTGTTGAATCTTTTCCAACAATGTTCGGTAACCCACTTTAAAGAGAAAAAAAAATCCCCTTTGCTGCAATAAAATCCTATCACAAATCGAAAACAACTGAAAAACTTTTCTGTGAAACCTCCATTAAATCTTGCATAGATCCGAACTCTTTTGCCCCACAATTTTACCGCAATCGAGAATTAAAACTGAAATTACATCATAAAACCCTTCCATTGTGTACCATATTAAAACTTTTATTTGCATAGCAGCAGAATCCCAGCAGAGACAGTCAGATAGAGAGAGAGGGGGAGGGAGAAAGAGAGCATATTATGACACGTTTTGTCCAACTGCTGTTATGCTTGGCCAAAAGGGAAAGAGTCATTAATTAAGCCTGACTGAGAAATGTCGGTAATTATCATAGAACAGAGCTTTTTTTTCTATTAGTCCCTTTTCGTAAATTAATGCATTTTCAACCATTTTCAAGCATAGGTACATTACTAGCCTAACCTAACCTAACCTAACTTTTTGTTCAGATGCTCTTTGAGTGTCCTTTTGTCTTTCAGTTTTCCGCTATATTTGAGTTGGGTGAAATTATACGGACAAAAATTCACTGGGGACACATACAGAACTGGAAGCGCAGCTACTAACTATAGGTGAAATATAAAAGTTTCACAGATAGAGAGAGAGAGAGAGAGAGATCCTGGAAAAAAAAATCGGACAAGTGTAGGTGCATAAAAAAATCAACCGAGAAAAAATCCAAAATAGGAAAGAACAGTCCCTTGGACTGCATTAATCATAGAGATCTAGCCGTCAAGTGCATTTGCTTTTTCCACCCAGTATAGCTAGGTAGATGGGAGGATAAAAGTACGCTGGTTTTACTGCTTCTGACGACGATGGTGGTTAAGTGTGCTATTGGGGAAAAATTATATGTACATAGTTGGGTCAACTCCTCAGAGATCTTATGGCATTTTAAAGAAGGAAAAGATTCAGAATCTGTGAGTGGTCTTCGGTCGTTCATAAACAGAAATGCATTTTTTATGCAGTTTTTTGTTCCCACCCCACAAGTGCAAGGGAGTTGCAATGATGCAGTGTACATTTTGAATTGAAAGAATAGGTTTAAAGGTAGAAAGGTGAAGGAGAGCTTATCTAAAATTAATGCGAAATTATTCGCGCATATGAACATGTACAGAAGTGAGAAGAATAAAATTTTTTGTTTGATCCACGGTATACAGAAGACTAAAAGGTATGAGATTTCTGTGATTTTTTGCGGGTTTATTTTATTCAATTTTTTGCATAATGGCAAATGTACCTATACATACGATTTTGCTGACAAAGTGAGTGAGAGGGTCTTATTACTTTGCACTATTTGAGGGAAAAAACAAACGAAGAGGTGATCAACTGTCAAAACAATATTTTCCACTCTTTTTATAGTCAAGTGTCACTTGAGACATTGTCAATTGCAAAAATTATTCGGACGTCAAAAATTTTTTTTTGGAATATATCTCTTAAAATTAAATGAATAAACATTTATTTTTCTTTTGCTGCTCCATGCCAATTCCATAGATTGTACAGATATCCAGCTTAGAGCAATTATAGCTTGGCGTTCCAAACTATAGGCCTCATTATATACCTGTTTATATTAATGTTATGTTATAGCAATATATTTGAAAACTGAAAGGTGCGGATGAACTTCATTTTGGAACAAGCACGGAGGCTTCTTTCTTTTTAATTGTGACCTAGGTCAACTGCCAGTAAGGTGTTTTTTTTAAATATTACAAGCCACGCTCAGGGGATACCCTATGATTCAAGCCACAGCATGTCAGGAAAGAGATAGGGAAAGGATTAGTGGATATGAGGCGAGTTTCGGAGGTGCCGATGTGGGTTGCCCTTTAATTTCCGCAAATTGTATGCCGGAGGAAAAACAGAACATGGTAAACTGTTCCATATTCGCACTGTTCGAGATAGGGGAGCATCACGAAATTTTACTGAGCGGCCGAAAGTACTTTGAAGCATAAAAGGATTTTTTTTTATATTATTAAGCCAAGCTCAGGGGATACCCTATGATACAAAGCACAGCGTGGTAGGAAGGAGATAGGGAAAGGATTAAGGGATATGAGGAGAGCGGCGGAGGTGCCGATGTATGTCGCCCTTAAACTTTCGCAGGTTGTTATGCCGGAGGAAAGACAGAAGATGGTAGACTGTTCCACATTCGAACAGTTCGGGCTAAGAAATCATCACGGAATTTTAGTGTTCGGCCGAAGGTAATTTGAAGGGTAAAAGGATGAGCGCGGGATGCAGCGCGAGTATTGCGTGCAGGAACTATTCTACAAGGGATCAGACTAGATATTTCATCAGAACATTGACCATGCATATAGCGATAAAGGAGCGAAAGGCATCCAACATTGCGACGGTGCTCGAGCGAGTCGATATGACGAGTAATTGCCACATCGCCAATGAGCTTGCAGGCTCTCTTTTGGACAATATCCAATGAAGATATGGGAATTGTATTCCATTCCAGGTCTGATGTAGGACTTGTAGAGGAGCGCTATATTTGATGGGCTGAAATATTTCTTACACCTTTTCAAAAAAACCAAGACATTTTGATGCTTCTTTGGCAACCGAGAAGATGTGATCTGTCCAGCTTAACTTACTGGAAATATTAATGCCAAGAATGCTTAGTGACGGTGAATCAGAAATGAATGCTCCATCAAAAGAAACGGCAATGGTTAAGTTATGGTTTTGTTTTAATGAGATGAGACAGCTTTTGGTCCTAGAAGCATTGAATGCGGCGCAATTCTCTTTGCCCCAAGCGAGGATATTGGCTAGATCGTTTTTCAATGATCTAGTCATGCAATCACGTTTAACACATGTGTCGTTTCCTCTGGAATCCGCAAGGGTGTCAAAGGAGTATGTGAAATCAAGGGTACTGTCATCAGCAAAGCTATGGATAGGATTGAAAGTAAGGAAAAGCAGATCATTAATAAAGATTAGAAATAGAGTCGGAGAAATAACAGAGCCCTGGGGGACACCGGCATTAATAGGAAGATGTTCAGATATAACGCCATCTAATACAACACGTATTTGGCGACTAGATAAAAAACTTTCAATCCATAATAGAAGAGGAGGGGATAGACCAAGTGCTTTGAGTTTGGCTAAAAGTGCTGGATGCCAGACTCTATCAAAGGCCTTTGAAATATCTAGAGCAACGATTTTGGACTCACCAAAATTGTGAAGACTACAATTGCAACGTTCCGTAAGAAAAGTCAGCAAGTCTCCAGATGAGCGTCCGTGCCGGAAGCCGTATTGGCGATCGTTGATGAGCTGATTGATTTCCAGATACTTCATTAATTTGGAGTTAATGATAGATTCAAAAACCTTTGAAAAAATCGAAGTGATTGCAATTGGTCGATAATTTGAGGGATCGCTACCCTCTCCTTTCTTGGGAATAGGCTGAACGTGAGCTAGTTTCCAAGCAGTTGTAAATTTACCTGTCGAATAGGACAGGTAGAATAGTTTGCGCAGAGCCAAGGAGCTTTTAATTAGTAGGGTCGAGAAACCATCAGGGCCTGCGGCTTTAGAGACGTTGATTCCTTTAAGGACCTTGAACACATCTCTCGTACGGATGTGTATTGGCTCTTATACACATCCGCACGGGGGATGCACGACAGATGCCTGTGAAGTGGGTGGAAGAAAAGAATTTGATGCGAATCTAGCAGCCAAAATATTAGCTTTATCCAGGGGGTTTTGACCAGGGACCAGAAACCTTTACTACCTTTGCGGCTTGCCAAGATTCTTTGTCTAACATTCTGGTCAAAAAGAAATTTTTCCCTCTGGATAATGGACCTGCAGGTGTTCCGTGCAGTCTTGTAGATTTCTTTCAGTTCTGGACAAGGATGGACTTGATAGGCGCGAAAAGCAGACTCTTTCGCTTTTATAGCTTGGTTGCACTTATCGTTAAACCAAGAGCGATTTTGCTGTTGTTGAGATCTGCTGTAAGAAGACGGAATATATTCACGCATGCCTACACTTAGTATGTAACTAAGTTCTAATGTGCATTCATCAGCATCCCTCGAAGCAAAACAGACCGACCAATCTATATCTCTCAGAAAATGATTGAGACTTTCCCAATCAGCGTTCTTATAGTGCCAGAGAAGCCTACTTGTAGGTGAAGAAGTAGGGCGGCGCAGAGTTGAGGTGATAAATTGAGCCGTGTTTAGATGGAATATTTGTCAGGGTGAAATGACAGAAACAAATCTAGTAAATTGGCCCTATCTCCAGCTGCATCAGAGATTCTCGTCGGTGCATCCACTAGCTGATGTAAATTGAAAGATTCACAAAATAGTTCAACGAATCGGCCCGCAGGACTTGTGGTAGAAGAATGCGGTGTTTGCAGCGCGAGTATTGCGTGCAGCAATCATTCTACAAGTGATTATACTAGATACTTCATCAGAACATTGACCATGCATGTAGCGATAAAGAAGCGAAAAACATCCATCATTGCGACGGTGCACGAGTGAGTCGATATGATAAGTTATTGTCACATCAGGCTCACTTTTGGACTGCATCCAATAATGTTGCAGTGGTTAAGTTATGGTATTGTTTTAATGAGATGAGATGAGATACCTTTTGGTCTTAGAAGCATTGAATTTGGCGCAATTCGCTTTGCCCCAAGCGAGGATATTGGCAAGATCGTTATTTAATCATCTAATCATGCAATCACGTTAAACACATGCGGCATTCCCTCTGGAGTCCGCAAGAAGGTCAAAGAAGTATGCGAAATCAATGGTACTGTCATCAGCGAAACTGTGGATGGGATTGAAGGTAAGGGAAAGTAGATCATTAATGAAAGTTTAAAAGAGAGTTTTAGATTACAATCTTAAGTGCTTCATATTTCACATATTTATGATATTATTATAATAATCAAGTATTATGTGGTTATATTCCAATAAGATAGACGATGAGCAGAATATATATTCATCGGTTTCAGATTCTAACCGTGCCGTCACAGACAGGGATGCTAGCAAGGACAGATAGACTTTGTTATCCTCACTTCCACTGGCAATGAAACTTTTGTGCACTCCAACAAAACAAGAATAAACTGGTAAAATTTCCTCGGCTTACTCCCTGGAAACGTCTAACCAAACAATTGTCTTCGATGTCCCACAAATGCAACCCTTGAGTTACAATATTTAGAAGTGCCAATGAATCTGCTGAATTTATACTGAACGTCATAATTCGATGTTGCTCGTGAATTAATTTAAAATCCGATCGATACCTAGAAAATAAAAATTAGAGTGTAAGAAATTTAAATTTAGCAATTTATACCCTCTTATCGGATAATGTGTATCTGCGGTTAGCACAGTTTTATTGTCGGATCTTAACGCTAATACATTAACACGGAGAGAGATCGCATAAATAAAATTGGCTCCGTGTGCCATCAGTAACAAAACGAGTGCCGTCCTCTTTTAAATACTCCACATTCTAGATTATCATCCAAATATACAAAAAAAAACTTATCTTTTACAATACTCTATACACATAAATTTCTAGGAAACCATCGGGACCTCCAAATAGCAAGTGCTTGGGATCTGGGCTCCAGTTCACGAATGAAATATATGAATGTCCTCTATTGAGAGTCACTTAAAGTTTCTGTGGGTCAACAATCCACACTATTACTGAAGAATCTTTTGCCCAAGTTGCTTATTTTAACCCATCTGGAGAAAATTTGCAGTACCACACCTCATAACAGGGATCGTTTAGTACATACTTGCTTGAAATCTTTCCATTACCTGAGACCTTAATATAATCGCTTTCTCCTCCCATTTAGCTCTTTGATTATTAGAATACATCATGTAGGACGATAATTGATGAACACAATTAATATTGTGTTGTAAAGAGTCAGTTCATTGCGTAAATTCACTGTTGCAATGTTTTGATGAACATAAACTGGTTCCAGTTTGTGTCGCCTGGTTAAAATGTGTTGGAGCGCCAGAGGAGATGCAGTAAAATGGTTCAGACGAACTTTTCAAACAATTTTGGAGATTTTGGAGCAGCTCTCTGGAAGGAACTAGAATGCAAATACCAGGACTGATTCGGCTCCGCTTTTGGTAGTCAAGCTATCTTTCATCTTTTCTCAGTTTTCTAGGAGTTTGGGCATAAATTCTGGTCGAGGTGAATACCGTCCAAACGTACTTGCAAACGCGCGATTCAACTTGAACAATTCTGCTCAGAAACTAAAAGAGCTCCAAGATTATCTGACGGAGAGTCGAGATGTAATTTCGCGAAGCTACACTGCTAAAGACAATTGTAAGTAACTTGGAATTATAAGGTCCCTTACAACTTCTGTGCTTTATTAAAAAGTTTGGCCTACCTGATTCAGTCCCGAATATCGTCGTTATGCTACAAATCCTCCATACCGTGGCCATCAGCGTCATGACTTGCGGCAGAAATTTCTCCAAGTCGAAACTTATAAAGAATTATCTACGGTCAACGATCTAGAATTCCCAGATTGAACAATCTGGCGATTTTGTACATTCAACGAGATCTGACTAACTCAGTCGAACCCAAGAGTACCATCAACGACTTTGTTAGTCAGAAAGCTTGGCGTTTTCTGAACATTCTTAACTCTATCCTTTTAGGATATCCTATGTCAAATACAAATTTTGTTAAATTAATATTTTTCACGCCAATTCCTGTGCTGACATTTTTTATGGCACGGTAAGTATTAGGGCACAATATTCCCGGTCTCCCGTAGGCCCGAAGGTCCTTCCCAGGGCACTTTCATTGAAAATATATTCGGAAAATTGAACATTGATAGACTCTCTATAGTTTAATGCAATCTTTAAACCAAATGGGATCACTGAGAATTTTTTTGGATGAACTAGGTAAAATCCATCAGGATAACAAAATAACGAAATGATGCTTCAACTCTCAGCACATCACGCTTTTCTCTTGAAAATTTGACAGCTACAAACTTGCTTCAAATATTTTTAATTTGTTTCCGTGTACGCGAGTAGTTATACATATGGATGAGTTTGTTGTCATAATAGCAAAATTTACTGCCATAAAATATACTTCTGGCTAGAATTTTTATGACTAATTATGGCAGTAAAAATTTCCCCTTCGTCGGGGAATTTGACATTTAACTCAGTCAAATTTTGCTGGATTTGTCTTTATCGTTCTCAAGGATTTTCAGATAAGGAGAAACTCTTTACTCTGTTTCCTAGTAATGTTCGAGTAATGTAAATTGGCCATAAGACACTATTTAACGTTAGCTGGAATGGCATAAGGGTTTAAATCTTTAAAACTTCGTAGGCATACCTTGTGGTCTATCTCTGTCTACCGTGGTGTATTTGACCACAATTCACTGTCGATTTGTGTTACATTTAATAAAAACAAAAACTCAGACTTTAATGGAAAGCCCAATTAAGTAATATTATTTATTTATTTATTTATTTATTATTATTATACAATTTAAATTATGCCAAGCCTTGAGATTGATTCTTACAGCTGGGCAAGGATTGGAAGTACTGCACTGGATGCGTCTAGGGCTGCCACCTTTCCCTGGTTTATTTTCGGATATATTTAAAAAAAAAAAGTTAACATCAAGCTATAATTTGTTATTCATCATAATCGTATTTATTTGTACGGAAACATAAGACGCACTAGTAGTAAATAGTAGCAAAAAGATAAACAATCATTAGAAGAGTTTGTCAACGAATACTTCTAATAAGATTCCTTTCTGAGATGTGGAATAATTTACCATCTGATGTTATTCCTCCGACGTTCTATCAATCTGAGCATTTTCAAGCGAAATATATGTTAAAATCATAAAAAAGAAATTGGTTGTCAGAAGGATAACACCAAGCAAAGTTCAATATTATTGTTACGTGCCACAAAGTGACACAAGCGACATCTGTTGGAAATCGAAGCAACTTTAGGCTAGTGACATCTTTAAACCTTGAGTTCGGAAAACGGAATATTCAGGAAGGTTCTAGTATAATTTGTAGAGTATAAATACGGCGCTACTCACATCCAGGAGGCGGAGTCTAATTTCAGACAGTGAAGTGGACGGATTGTGATAATTAGAAGTACAGTACTAGCGATAAATGGAGAGTTGATTTGATTGTTTGTGAATTTGTGAGAGTAAACAGTAAAGTTAAATAAAGAAAGAACTTGTTAATGATATCTGAAATATTGTGTTTTAAATAACGAACTAAGGCCACGCCCGTAACATTATGTTTTATTCAATATAATTAATTTCCAATTCAAGGCTTCTGATTACTGACAAGAAATTTAATGTAAATAAATATAATTCAATAAGAATAACGTTTAACAAAAAAATAAATAAAAGCAAATAAAGAATGGAGACCGTCTCGATTGGTAATTGGCTCTCCCTTGACCTGTCTGGGCGGAGCTGAAATAATGCGAAAAAAGATACTACCGGTTAATTGTGTGAGTGAATTAGTTCTACGAATAGCAAAAGCGCTCAATTATAGCGTAGAAATGCCTACTTTCATATTACGAGTGAGATTCCCAAATCAGTATTTCTGAGAATCGGAAATAGGCAACCAGATCAATATTTAGGTCTTCGTAATGGGGATGTAACCAAGTCAATATCTGAAGGAAGGAAAACTTGAAACTGGCTCAGTTCTGATGGGTAAAATCTAGGTAAATTGATTTGCTGGTTGGATGGTCAAAGGAAAATTGACTGGTATTCAGCTCCGTGCTCGTGTTTTTATAGAATGAAAACTCTAAAGCTCATGAAAGCACATCGGTGGATATCCGAATAGAGCCATGCGCGCCATCTGTTGACAACAAGTCAATATCTAGCTTTGCATTGAGTAGCGGTTGTGACGAAAATATCTGAATTGGTGACCAAACAATATATAAATGGGAAACATTTTTCACTCCTAATATAACATCTAACCTTTCTTTTTGTACCTTGCCTATCAATGCTGTGTTTAAGCCCCCATTCCCAATGGCGAACTACTGGCTGGGCAAATTAGGCAGTTGCTTCGGGACCCAACCTTGTTGGGAGCCTCGCCAGTGGGCGAAATTTGTATACATGGTGGACATACGATACCGGAACATAAAAAATAAAATGTTAATTTTATGTATGCTCCTGCATACAGGAGTGAATTTACCCAATAATCAGGGCAAGGCGGCAAATTTTTGCGGGCGGCGAATTCTCAATTGATCTCGTTTTTTTTTTGTAGACATTTATACATTATAAACGAAAACAAAATTTTGTATTCGGTGTGTTATAACACTGTTAAAACATACGAAACTTATAAGTTTTATGTTTGTGCTCTTCCTTTGTGACTTTTTCGTGGGAACTGAAAAAATCGGTGCGTGTTTTGAAATTGCTATAAAATACTTCTATATAATACCTGCGTTCTTTTGGTTGCAAGCAGTGTTCTACAGAATATAGGAGATTGCGAATTTAATAGATTTGTAGAGTGCATAGAAGTAGAAAATTTTTTGAAAGTACAGAGCAAGTAATCATGGTTCCATGACTTGAATCCTTGCAAAATGTAAAAGTAGAACTTTATAAGTTCGATACAATGTTCGACAGGTTTACCGTTTTGTAAAAATTAAGGTCACGGCTATTTGAGTATATTCTCTATACTTTCAAAACTGTTTCTACTTATAGGAAAATTCCCAACTGCTTGGAAATTAGTTCACGTGCAGCCTATTCCCAAGAAACGAGAGGGTAGCGATCCCTCAAATTATCGACCAATTGCGATCACTTCGATTCTTTCAAAAGTTTTTAAGAATCTATCATTAACTCAAAATTAATGAAGTATCTGGAAACCAATCAGCTCATCAACGATCCCAATACGGCTTCCGGCACGGACGCTCATCTGGAGACTTGGTGACTTTTCTTACGGAACGTTGGAACCGTAGTCTTCACAATTTTGGTCAGTCTAAAATCGCTGCCCTGGATATTTCAAAGGCCTTTGATAGAGTGTGGCATCCAGCCCTCCGTTTCTTTTGAGCGAGCATTAATCTCTGATTCACCGTTACTAAGCATTCTTGGCATTAATATTTCGAGTAAGTTAAACTGGACAGATCACATCTTCTCTGTTGCCAAAGAAGCATAGAAATGTCTCGGATTTCTGAAAAGGTGTAAGAAATATTTCAGCCTGTCAAATTTAGCACTCCTCTACAAGTCCTACATTAGACCTAGAATGGAATAAAATTCCCATATATGGGCCGGGGCTGGTCGCACAGCCTTAGCCTTCAAGCTTATTGGCGATTTGGCAATAACTTTTCATATCGACTGATTCGAGCACCGCGGCAATGATGGATGCCTTTTGCTCCTTTATCACTAGATGCATGGTTAATGTTCTGATGAAAGATCTAGTCTAATCCCTTGTAGAATGATTCCTGAACGCAATAATCGCGCTGCAAGCCGAGCACATCCTTTATTCCTTCAAATTACTTACGGCCGTACAGTAAAATTCCGTGGTGCTTTTTTATCCCGAAAAGTGCGAATGTGAAACAGCTTACCATCCTCTGTTTTTCCTCCGGCATACAATCTGTGACAGTTTAAGGGCGACATACATCGGCACCTCCGCCACTCTCCTCATATCCCCTAATCCTTTCCCTATCTCCTTCCTACCATGCTGTGCTTTTTATCATAGGGTATCCCCTGAGCTTGCCTTAATAATATGAAAAAAAAAACAAACAAAAAATGCATCATTTTAAAGCAATTCAATTCGCAATCTCCTGTATTCTGCAGAACAATTCACGGAACCAAAAGAACACAGTTAAAGGCTACCATTTTTTCCTCTCTTTTTGGTGCATGTCCGTAGACCGTACCGTAAAGTAGGCGTGTAAGCAACGGTCGAAGTTCGCGCGATATTAAAAGTCCTACTCACCCTGTTTGATAGACAATACACTATTTTCAAGTTAATTTTGGTATGATGTCGGCCTTGGAGTTATATAAGTATGTACATCCTGAAAAAAGTCATTTCGGATATTTTTCCAAATGTAGAAAAAGCGCCCCGGTGTTGATGTGAACGATCGTTTTCACCACTAAAACAAGTAAAAAACTATTAAAGATCCATCACAGAATAGACCAGGCTCCATTCACTCTCAGTGCTGTACATATGGTGAGTCAGAAATAATATAGTCTGTAGAGAACGAACTTTCTTTGCATATAATTTCATCCTAATTTGTGATATTTCTAAGTCTGCTTGTTTATTTTTTTAGGGGAACAGGACATAAAATTTGCAACTATATTGCACGTGGTTTTTTTGCGCTTTAGAACCGTTGCTGTAGTCAGGCACTTATATGGAGATTTTGAGTTAGAGGGATTATTATTGAGGAAAGGACAATGCCCAATTTTCATAGAACTTAAAGCCCGACATCTCCAGACATGAGAGATCTCTTAAACGATGCATTATGATACTATGTGCTTCTTTTATTTACAATGTTTATTTAAATTATCTTGAGCGACATTTTTGGGTGAATAAGTGGATTCGTTACCACTGGCGAAATTGGTGCGTCGTTTCAAATGACTTCCTATGAAAATTTTTTTTCACAATAGAGCACTAATGGCCACGGAAGAAAGAACTGGAAAAATATCCGAAATGAAGTAACTAGGGTGTATGCGACCGAAGTGCATGAAAATTGGTTTTTCGGAAGATAAAATGTCATGAGAAAGTTTTCTGATTCAGAAAAGCAGTACACCATCCGATAGTACTCGGCGAGACCTTTCATTTGATATGCAACATGTCATATTGGAACCAGCCGCCGCCGGGGGGTTCCTACCCCCACCCTTCAGGTATTAAGAGAAAAATGTTCTTCTACGAATTCTATCCGGTGGTGAGCTGATGCGAACAGTTAAACCCGTTTTCCGATCGAATAAAACCCTAACGAGTTAGAGCCGATCTAAAGTAGTAGTACTTCAGTTCGAATAACAAAGAGGGAAACACTAAAATACTGAGTATTGGAATGGCTATAAATATCTATTTAAGCCCCGAGTATAGTAGTGTGGGTACTCAAACTTCTTCTCAGGACCTAAGGAATTCGGTTCTCTACTAGATTTTCCAAAGTGTAGGTACATTGTTAATAAAAAATGTTTAGAGTATCATAATGCATCGTTTAATGCCTCTGTCATGTATGCTGATTTCGGGCCTAAAATGAGCATTCTCCTTTGAAAGGTTTATGATACTACAATGTGTTGTTCTAGCGGAAACAGTCTCTAGCGTGGGTTTGAGTAAATTTTTCGATCGTTCAATTTTAGTATTTTCAATTCGATTTCGGTGTCATATCATTCGTTTTGGAAAATTATTATTTTGAAAATTTTAGTACCTCTTAGAACTCCCATTTCACTGTTGTCAAAACTGGAGCTGGTTTAAAAATTTGTTTGTCGATGTTTAGAACTTTTTTCAAAATTCTTGTATCTGTTATTTAGTCTCTTTTGAAAAGGGAATTTTTTGTGTCGAGTTGTGTTACTTTTGTGTCATAATTTCTCTAGTAAGGTGACATTAGAGCCCGCTTTTATCAGTTTAAGATTCGCTAGTTTCTTTTCTTTCTTTGTTGCAATTTTTTCCCCATTTTTCTTTAAGATAATTTCTATTAGAGTCAAATATTAAAGAACCTTATACACAAAAATAGCAACAACAAAAGTTATTATAATCACATGTCACGAAATACTTTTCATGTTCATCGTATTACATCATGTTTCCTTTCACAACCTTACCCAGTTTACGTCACTCAGGAATCAATTTATAATCTTCTCATCCTTAACACCAACAACTCCATCAACAACAACAACAACCTTCACCATGTACATAAAAAGATATCTAAAATCTCATAAGAGTTCACACCAAAATAACACAAATTGAAATGAATACTCTTTTGACAGGCAGGCAAACATAACATGGGCAATATTCTCTCTTTATGTTTTTGTTACAACTCTGGTTTTATGTGATTCAAGTGAAATCTGGTCTCGCGTTATTTGATCATATAATCAGGAGACGCGTAAAAGGATATACTAGTAGTAACATGCAGAGATGCTTTCATCCAGTTTCAGTTACAGTGTGAAGTGAAGAACCATCAAAAAATCGTCCTTTTTGTGACAAAAGAATCCTTTTGTCTTAAAAGCTGCACAGCCAAAAGAATTATTTCTTTGGCTTAGGGTTATTGGATTCCTTTAGTCTCCTCTGTGTCTACTCTTCACTGCCGCGCCGATGACGACGTTAGGACTTTCTTTATTGCCAATAAATTCAATACATTTGAACTATTTATACATGCATGCATACAACAAATATACACATACACACATGTAGACCTTAAAGATAGAATTTTTGTCTTATGAAAAACTGCTGGTATTGTCATCGTCATCATTTCTAATCTTTAATTCCTTCTCAGCTTATATACCCGCTACCGATGCCATCACCCTTTCGAGAGAGTAAAGGAAAAAAAATCAGAGCTGAAGGAATTTATTTTCAATCAAATAATAGAACGAAAAAAAAATTCAATATACAACAACTCTCCACCTCCCCCGCATGTAAATATTTCAATTGGAAGATATTTTGCTCCCATTCCCAAATTGGAAAGTTTTCTGGTCGGATTCCAATATGCCCGGGACAGGAGGAGTTTTACATTGGCTCCGATTATGCTATGGCTTGGGTGGCAGCCAACCAAACTGGAAAAGTCTGATTCTACCCGGTATGGCAATGGCAGTAGACAATTGCATTCTTGTTACAAAAATAATGGACTGTGGAATGAAGGGTGTGGCACATAGAAATTGTACAAATTGAGATTTTTTTTTTTTTTTGGGTGGGGAGAGATTTAGATAATTTCAGGATGTTTCAAAAGATCTTAGATCCAGGTTTATGTGATCTGCAGCTGTAAATTGTGCAGAGTACGACAGAGGAAATCGTCTGTAATTTTCGAGATAAGTATAGAAGGAAAAAAACAAGCAGGAAGAAGTGAATATTTTTTTCTTGGGACACATTAGGGTTTTGTTTTTGTAGAAAATCTATTTCTAAGTTACCGCTGAATAAAGCTGTCTTGTCACAGCAGATGTGTGGGTTGTAAAAATTGGAAACGAAATAAAATGAGCACACTACGCCATTGGAGCAAGCTTTATACAGAGTGTTTCAGATCAAGGTGCCTTTTGGAATACCACACGATTCCTTGAAGCGACCTGATAAAAAAATCGTACCCTCGACCTCGTAGGAATTCTGGCGGCTTAGGAGTTATAGCTATTTAAAGATTTCTCCAATATTCTTGAGCCCTGGAATAAATAAATATAAGTTTTGAGTCACCCTATGGATTTTGACAGTTCTTGGATTTTTTCATATCTTACAAAAGTACCTTTCAAATGTGCCATTACTTATTATATTTTGTTCAGGCATCTATCGAACCTAATCTTATTTCCCATTTTTAAAGCCACAAATTTCCTCCTTTCATCAGAAAATATCCCATCCATATACCTAGGAATAGGGTCAACACTAAAGGGTGAGTTTCCTTACCTAAGCCAGATCATAAAATTACCTACTACCTATCACAGGGAGGTATGTTTGGTTCTTTAGTAGGTCGATTTGCAATTATTTAATTTAAAGAAGGCAGTGGTGCACTAATTTAGTAATAAAGGGCCTTTTTTTAAAAAGGAGAGGTAAGTGGAACCATTAGATGGACCTAATAAGTTATTGTTAATAATTCTAAGCTAGACATTTATCTTAAGACTCGTTTGATGATGTCCTTCCAAAATGACGTGAGTATTTACCGCTCCATCTATGGTGAAAGTAGCCTCATCTGTATGCAATATTGTTGTCAGTGAGACTCTTTGGCTGGCATTGATACAACTGGGATGGGAAATGGGTACAATTGCCCCAAACTTGACTCTTATTCGTTCTATTTACAATAATCGTTATAAAACTTTCACTAATTAAGTCCACTACAAAAATCGTTATCATTAAAAAGCCAAGCTGTCCAGTATATGTCTGTGCGATCTCAAACCAAATATTTGTCACAATTAACAGACAAACTAGACACAATAGAAAGAAACGCACTCTTTAACAGCAAGCAAAGAACATGGCATACGAAACAATCGTAACACAAAACAACCGATGAGTTAAGTTTGCATCGAGGCTGCGTTAGCATCCAAGTGCTGAGGCCCAGCGTTAGAAAATTTCTCATCTGAAGCGCTGAAGTGTGAAATCAATCTCTAAAAATTATATGCAATTCGAAGTATTCTGGCGCTTCTTTACAGATTGAAATCTTGGACCAGAATGGAAGAGGTCGTACATGCGTCTATTTTTTATCAGCTCATCTCAAGAAATTGCAGGTAACAGGAGATCACATCCCAAGCACGGATGCCATAACGGCCCATCCGATCTTGGTAAGGAAGGCTTTTCAACACATCTACAGATAGAATGGCAGACCCTAGAGAATCCAGTCTATTCCGGGCGAAGGCCGGTCAAGCACACAAGAAGTGTTCGTTTGTCTCCGGCTCTCCTTCCATGCGGGACATACACTTAGGGCAGTCAACAACTCCCATCCTTTTAAGATGAGCGTAAAACGAGCTGCGCATCATCACCGGATGATGCCAACCACAGTTCTACAGTGTTTACTTCCGAGCTCCATGAGAAAATCAGAGATATTCCTATTGGGCCCATGAAGAAACAGTTTTGTGCACCTGCAAATACTAAGGTTAACCCAAATCTGCAGATGCTTCCTATGAACATCCACTTTGATGAGAAAACAGATACTCGAGATGGCAACCCCAAGGGCGGGCTCTGGTCCAGGATACGGAGAATCAGGGCCACCTCAAGCTTCAAGGTCAGACCTTTCATTCTCCATGATCTCCATAAGACCAGGGACTCACTGAAGCGGCAACTTGTTGTGGATACACAACTTATTCACAGACGACCTACAATCCCCCAGTAACTCAGATGTTATCCGAGGACCCATCAAGGCTGCCTGAATATCCGAAAGGGTAGCAATGTCCTTTCCCTTGATTTGCATATCAAGTGCTATCTTCGCTGCGATTGCGATGGCGATGACTTAAGCCTGGAAGATAGTGGTGGGTCTTCCAAGTGAGTACTCCGCCCCAGTGTCAGGTTCGGGGTAGTAGACACCCGCCTCAGCTCCCTCATTCATCAGAGAGCCGTCGGTGAATATGCTTAGAGCGGATCGTGGAAGGCTCAATAAGACACCTCCCTCAGTCCACGATTCCCTTACAGGAAAGCTCACATAGAAAGCGACGCCCAAAGCGAAGCTCTGATACCATCGCATTACGTGGCATACTGCCAAGAAAGTTTTCCAGATCCAGTCCATACGGCAAAACGCACTGAGAAAAGCCTGTTTAGCCATCCTCCCAAGCCCTTTTGGCATCTACCTGAATGACAAAATCCAGGGGTGGCAGATTAAGTAGGACCTTAAGAGCAACGGTAGCCGTAGATCGCTTGGAGCCCGTAATTCTCAAGCAAGCAAGCCTTTGCAGGCCCGCCAGCTTCTGGATCGCAGTCCGCACAAGTGTCCTTGGCACCATACAAAATCGGCATATGTGAGCATGGGTCTAACGATTGAGGAGTACATTCAGTGCACAGCCCCCAGACTCAAGCCCCGAGGCAAGGTAAACTCCAAGGCTCTTGACAAAAAGAGAGAGTTGCAGAATGTGTCCAAAGAGCTTTGAACGAACAAACTTACGTCTTCTTGAACGAACAAACTTACGTCTTCTCGAGAAGAGCACTAAGCTGGTCTTTGTTGGCCTCGCTGTATGCTGGCACAGGCAAGAGCCATGCTGTGACTGGAAATGAGCAGAGGAATGTAATCAGCATACGCTTTATATGAGAATCCCACGTTTTTCAGCTCCGGTATGAGTAAATCAACCAACATGCATCAGAGCACCGGTGAACGCACTCTACCTTGCAGTTAGCCTCTTTCCACCAGCGCACTGAGAGAGGTACGTCCGCCCACCTCCAGAGTTAAGCATCGTCGTCTTAACATTACGTCGATCCATCGTACTACAGTGCGGTCAACACCATGTCGACGAGTTGCCTTACATAGCGACTCGCTGGTGGCCCTGTCAAAAGCGCCCTCGATGTCCAGAAAGGCTCCCAAATGAAACAGTCCACGAATCAGTCCCCGCTCAATGACAGTAACCATTGAATGGAGAGCTGCCTACGTAGATCTGCCCCTCCCGTATGCGTATTGTCGGGTGTTTAAGGTAGAAGCCTTTAGGGGTATTTGAGTTATAGTTTTACTTGTATGAAATAACTTCTACTGTTACACAAATATCTGTGGTCCGAGAATCTAATGACACAATCAGTTCTTTTTAAAATTATCCTTTATTTCGTCGTTTGCAACTTCTGCTGGGGCGTAGTACACAGATTCTTGTAAAGACAGTCACAGTTATAACTATATCCAATACACATCATTAAACTTTGAAGTGCTTAGGTTATTTTATTATTATGCGAACACTACCATTCTGGATTCCAGAATAGATCAGTCTTATTAATTTTCCTTCTAAATACTATATACAATTTAATTTCTTTTACACCTTGAGCTAGACGTAAGGTTTCTCTAAGTCTTCTTACGTACCATTGTCTGAGTCATGTGGTATATCAATCTATATCCGAGGCTCTATTTCAGTTTTTTGTTTGTTTTCTTTTCACTATGACCCAGTTTAGACGGGTAAGTATTCTGGCTCTGCTAGAGGAAGTCTGTAGATAGGGTGCTGCTTTACTCCTGCTTCCATCCACTATCTTACCCATAATTTTTCGTGAGACAAAGCCAGCATACCCGTCTAAGCTGAGTCTCTGCTGCCATCTACGACCTAGTAAGAGAAGCCTTTAGTATTTATGGCAGGTTTTTGATTGATGTCATAGATGATCTGGACTAATATCTCTCACTGCTCACGGTGAAAGCCTTACAAATGTTTTTTATTAAAACCCGAAAGTGTTTTTTTTCTTCTAATTTTTAGGGATATATACTTTATATATATATTATAGTGCTGCTGGAAGAGCATGCTGAGGCAGAGAAGAGAAGCTATAAAACATTCTCATAGTTGATAGTGAAACGTTCATACAAAACTCGGTCATTTATTATTACACATCCAATTATAAGAGTTGTCAGAAGGCATCTATTCATTTTTCCATCCACACATCCTAACTCAAGTGATTTATGAAAGCTAAAGGAATCACAGTTGGTATAACGAAAGAACATTTCAAACTCATGACAGTTTCAAAATTATTTTCATAATTCATTCAACTCAAGTTGGAATTTAAAAACCCTCTCCTCATATTCTAGAAACAATCTGTTTTCAAGTCGTTCCACTTTTTTCATGAATATTTATGTTTTTATTTTGTAACCGAATCACGTGCATACATTCATCAGACTCTTATGCTATTTTTAAAATAGAAAACAGAAAAAAATTATTTCAATTTCTCCAAGCTATGCAAAAAGTTAGTTTTTTCTTTCTATTTTTTCTGTAAAATTACCAAAATGTCATCAACAATTGCCCCGAAATCACATTGAATGATGGGACGAATCCTTGTTCGATACAATACCTAACAAATAAAATTGTGTATTTTTTTTTGTAGCACTCTACTAAATCTCCTATTTTTTTTTTATTTTTCATTCCAGGATGGTATGAAGACAACTGGTACGAGGTGAATCTAGAAAATGAAAATATTTCATGTACAAGAGATCAAATGAAAATTGCAGCCGAAGGACATCTAACAACGGAAGCGCTCATGTGGAATCAGAATAATCAGAAAACGATCTCTGGGATGTCATCGGAAGATTTCAGGTGAGCAAATCAATCAATCTCTACGTATGAATGTATATTGGATATGACCGGAATAATTAAACTGTAAAAACAAAAAATCGCTATTTTTTCTCGTCAAACAAAAACTCTCATCATCATACAAAATGATAATTTACAGGCAACGTCTGAATGAAGCACTCATCAACGAGGGCTATGACATAAATCACAACCGATACCCAGAGGGATATCAGGAGGCGCCTTTGGCATACGATGCAGTGTGGAGTGTTGCTTTAGCTTTTAATAAAACAATGGAACGTCTCAAAGCACGTGGCAGATCCCTTAAGGACTTTACTTACACTGATAAGGATATTGCGGACGAGATTTATGCTGCTATGAACTCCACGCAATTTCTAGGTGTTTCGGTAAGTCTTTTTTTTTTTTTTTACAAAACTTTCTCAACATTTCTTCTGACGTCTTTGAGGAGAAGGTCTTGAGGGGCTCTCTTTATCTTTATATAGGATACTTGCTTGCTTCTTGACTGGCAAAATGTGCGCATCTTTGATAATAATTTTCTATGTTGACAGAAATGCTAACGTTGTGATTCCCTGGGATAATAATTTAGGTACGTCCTAAAGGAATTTCTTCCTTTTACAATTTATCGACGGTGTACTGGTGATGATGGTTGTGGTTAATGAGATTGGTTATATATGAAGTTAAGTAAAGGAAAGTTCATTCTATATTGTTTATGTGGTAGTAATCTTTAATTATTATCGATTTATCAAAGTAGGTATTGCTGGTATGAATGTATTGAATGGAGATTAAACAAATGTTTTAAGGACTGTTAGTGGTAGCTTAGTGAGAACACTTATTTTTGAAGCTGTGTTAAGTTGTTCGTAGAGTTGATTTACTTTTAATAATTGAACGTGTCATTGTGATCCACGTATACGTACTCTTTGATCGAACGGCGACAGAAGGTGTTGTTGACTACAAATCTTGACGTTTATATTTGTCCAAAACGGACTCAACTCTAGAGGTAAATGTTTACTTACTCTGCTTCTATATTTTTTTTAAGATGTTGCCAAACCTCAGAGGATACCCTATGATGCCGCAACACAACTTTGGCAAGAAAGGGTAGGTACTTGAGGATTATTGGGTTGAAACAAGTAGGTGATGGTGTGCATTACGCTTGAATATTTGTGGCTCATTACGTTTTGGGCGGAGGGGGGGGGGGCAGAAGATGGCAAACTGTTCCACATTCGTACTGTTATGCTTCTGAAGGATTCATAAAATTTCACGGTACGGCCGAGTTCAACTTCCAGGGTGTGTAGGGGTGAGCTCGGGCTACAGCTCGTGTGGTGCGCATAAGAAGAATTCTTCAAGGGACCAAGCTAGAAATTTCGTCAGAGCAATGACCGTAGAAGTAGAAGTCGAACGCGGACATGCAGTGCTACCAGAGCCTACCCAAATATGGTAGTTCTATTCAGGCCTAGGCCTGATATGTGACTTGTAGATTTGTGCCAAGTCTAATGGAGTAAAATATTTCTTGTATTTTCGCAAGAAGCCCAGCCATTTCATCGCAATACCAAAACTGTGATCGAACCAACTAAGATTGTTCAATATTTCAATGCCTAAGAAGTTAACAGATGGTGACTTAGAGATATCTCCTCCGTCGACGGAAATGGTTTGAGTGGGAGTTAGAGTGATAACAGACAACATTGCGTTTTGGAAGCATTAAACGGGACCCGTTTCGGTCTGTCCCAATCGAGTATTGTATTGTATTGAACTAAACATGTGGCTTCGTTTGTCAACTGTAAGATTCCCACGGGAATCAGCTATTGGGTCGAAAGAGTACATGAAATCAAGGATGCTATCGTCTGCAAACCGATGAATAAGCTTGAAAGTGTAAGCTAGCATATCATTAATAAAAATAAATAAGAAAGAGAGTAGGGGAGATCACAGAACGTTGCGATTATACAATAGTCAGAAGTAACTTCGTCCAATATTACTTGAATTGGACGGCGGGAGAAAAAATCTTCAATTCATTTTATGAAAAGAGGGTCTAGACATAATGCCTGAAGCTTAGCTAAAAGAGTAGGATGCCACACTCTATCGAAGGTCTTCGAGAAATCTAATACGATCATCTCAGATTCACCAAAATTGTGTGGACGTTGATTCCAACGCTCGGTAAGAAATGTTAGTAAATATCTTGTAAAGTCGACAGCACGAAAGCCGTATTGGCGAGTTTGCATGCCACGACTTCTGTTGAATAGGACAGGTGAAATAGTTTGCGGAGAGTTTTAGCTAAAGAAGAAGTGCAGTACTTGAGAATCAGGGGCGAAATACCATCAAATCAAGCCCAGCAGCCTTAGACACATTGAGACTTGCGAGCATTTTGAAAACCTCCCTTTTGCGGAAATGGAACGGAATGTTGGTGGAGAAGGAGGACTTTGCGACGAAGGTGGTAAGAAAGACTTCGAACCAAACGTAGCTGCAAACAAAGTGGCTTTGTCCAATGAGTCCTTGTACAGATCCCCGTTATGATTAATGGGCGGTACCGAAGAACTGGTGAAGGGGTTCCTGACAGTCTTAATAAGAGACCAGAAACTCTTACTAGTTTCTTTCGCCGTAAAGCTTTTCTGTCTAATACTTTGGTTGAATTGAAACTTAGCTCGCTGAATAATGGATTTGCAGGTGTGACATGCCTCTCTATAAATCTGTCTTAATTCCTCTGAATGACACAGTTTATATGCCTGAAATGTGGCTTCCTTGTTATCAGTGGCTTTGTAACAGTCATTGTTAAACCAGGATGTGTTGTTAGGCTATAATTGAATTGAAGCAAATCCAATATTGGATATGATGCCTGATGCCTGATATGATGCCCATCAAGATAATAATACCAGATAGGGAAGAAACAGATACAAATCTAGCAAATTAAGTCCTAATCTGGTACACCGCCGTTTCTAAAATCGAGAAAGGAGCAGGAACGTATAGCGTTAATCCAAGAGCTAACATATATCAAATCCTAGGAAAATACACCTCAACATGTCAGACAGAGGTATATGCCATCACTAGGTATGCATACGAAAACCTCAGCTGATCCTACACTAACAAAAATATTTATATCTAAACAGATAGCCAAGCGGCTTTAAAATCCATCTCATCACCTGAGATCAAAACGAATTTAATGTGGGAATGCATCCATGCATTAATGAACCTTGGCACATACAACCATCTAGCACTTCAATAGATGCCAGGACACTCGGGAATTGATGGGAATGACAATGCAGATATACTTCCCAAAAAAGGGGCATTCGTGCCCCTCATAGGACTCGAACCCTTTTGAGGTATTTCCTAGAATACCGTGAAGCTTACCATGCAAAACTTGATCCAGAACTGAACCAGAGATGAACTTCAATGACAAGATCCAGACAAGCCAAAAGATTCATAAAAAAAACCTTCCTCAGAGAAAAGCCTGGATATTTTAGAACTATTTAGGAATCAACTCAGAATAATTACAGGAACCTAACCGGACACTGCAAACTTAACAAACACATGCATCGGATAGGCATCTGACCCACTCATGTGTGTAGGCTATGTCTCGAAGTTCGAAGTGGATGAAACGTTGGAGCACGTCCTGTGTGAATACAAGGCCATTGCACAATGTAGATTCCAGACTTTTGCCTCGTAATTTTTAACGCCTGCCGACTTCGAAGAAATCTCTTTCAAAAAAATACTGCTCTTCCTAGGAAGAGTAGGTTTGTTGGAAAAACTATAATGTAAGCGGTGCACTATAATTCAATGATTGCTGCAGTGCAAAGATCAAAGATCACTTGCCAAGCTAATTCTAAATCTAAATCTAGGTTTAATATTTTTGTACTTGCTGCACATCCCAAAGCATAAGATGTTGATAATGGATTGAGAACAGTACTCAACATCCCATGAAGAAAATCACTCAGACCAGTCGAACTCTCTAATGAATTTGTTGAATGAAACCCAATCAGCTTGATCATAGTGCCACATCAATCGCTTTTTACGAAGGCGACTGGTGGGTTGATATGGAGAATTAGGCCCAAACGAGACAATGATCCGAGCTGCCAAATAGCTCAACTTGTCCCCCGCTGGACTTGTGGTTGAACAATGTCTCAGCCACTGCATGTTATGGACAATAAAATCGCCATTTTTCTATATTTGAGGATAGAAAATCAAACGAGCTTACAGTATCAGAGTCAGAAAACCGCTTTCTTCATGTCTTCGTTGCACCACGTCTTCCTTTTCGGAGGAATCTGTAAGTATACCTGCTAAGTAAAATAAAGTATCCTTAATATGAGGTATCTCATTATTTTTCTGTTTTGTAGCTATATTTTCTAGTCGCCCATTTGCGTTACAAATGGCGCCCAATTTATTTCTTTTCTCGCCTTTGGTCAAGCCTCTCTTGGCTAAAGTGTAAGTACAATTTCTAGAGCTTCGGCTCGTAGGTACCGAGGCGATGACCACTTGACAGTGGATCTGTATGAAGAGCAGGTCAGCTGACCCAATCTGGCAAGTTGAGGAACGATGTTCATTGGTTTTGACTCTGTCCTTGTCAAATTGATGCAGCTGGGCAGTCTGGTGAGAAGCAGGACTATTAGCTGACTATTTTTTATACTATGTACTTGGCGCTTGGGTACTGCCCCGCTCCCGGGCTCCTGCTCGGAATTATTTCGATCACTCTGACGGGAGGATGGCTGCTGAGCATCCCCTAGATTAGTATCCGACTCGGAGTGATCCTGGGTGATGTTTTCGGAGCGGAGTTCTGCCTGAGGTGAAGAAACATTGCTTCCCTTTCCTTTAACTAGTTATTAATATTCAATACGGTGACCAACCATCGGTGGTCAGTAAGCGTACGCAATGCATACCCCTTTGAAAAATTAATTCATTTTAAGTCAATCATAGATGTTTTTTTTGTTTCTCCCATAAAACTTGCGTAGTTTCTGCCATTGAAGTGCACTTCTCTTCAGAGGTATATAAGCGGGCTTTGTACTTGCGGGCACCACGGGAAATTGAAGCTTGGGTTCGTTGCTACTGAAGAGCAGACCACTCGCTGTAGGCCTGTCTGAAGAATCACACGTCTGTTTCAATTCAACAAGTTAATGAACGACGTTCATCTATTTTGACCTTCTCCATGTTGATTTGATGCAGCTTGGCGGTTCTGACGTTTCGGATTCTGCTTTCATCATCTATGGCTTCGCATTTGCGTGGCGTTCCGCTCCCACGACTCTATTTGGAGCTGCTTCGATCACTCTGACGGGAGGATGGCTGTTGAGCATCCTCTAGATTGGTATCCGACTTGGAGGGATCGATGCATTGCCAGGACGGTGCTTTTCGAGCAGAGTTCCAAGCGAGGTGAAGACAGTTAATCTCCTTCTTTGTCTCATTAATCCCCTGAACCTTCCCTAATTCAAGTGATGGCGCTAAGCAGATAGTGAAGGCTTTGGAGGCTTAGCCAGGGTGGTTGGGGGCGTCTGGGCCCAACTTATCCCAAAGCTATAGTCTCAACAATATCGGAGACTCCTCTCAGCTCTCTCTCCGTCGACCGTTCGTCTTTCCAGCGTCGTAAACTCTCCGGGTGGATTAAAACTTGTTCGGGATTGTTGAGGTCTTCCGTTTTCTCTTGCAGTATTTAATCAAATAAATTTTCTTCTTTTCAGGCTTTTAGGTTCCACCAGGAGAAGGAAGCCTGTATATATCTCTTTTTTTCTGTCTGTCTGTCCGTCAGCAGTCTCGCATACCAATTTCTTTTTCTCTTTTCCGTCCGCCCGTCTGTCTGGTCAGACATTTTATTTCTTAGTGTACAGCTTTACAAGCATCAAGAGATGTGGGTGACAAGAACCACCCCAAGCCACCCACGCTAATCCTACGATGATTTTGTAGCAAAGAGGTGTCGGATGCAGTATTATACATATACCCAGGTAGAAGTGGATATATGTAGATCTGTCGCCTGACGAGCTCTTCGTTACAAATGGCGCCATTTGATCAGCCGTCTTGGGGTAGTTCTTGCCACCCACATCCCTTGATACTTGTAAAGCTGTGCACAAAATTATCACGAAGATTGACCAGACAGACGGACGGACTGTAAAAAAAAGGAAATTGTAGGTGCGACTGCAGATGGACAGACAAACAGCAAAAAAAAAAGATCTATGAAGGCGTCCTCCTCCTGGTGTAACCTAAAAGCCTGGAAGGAAGAAAATTTATTTAATTATGTGCTGAAAGAAAAAAAATGGAACTAACGCCGGACAGGTTTTGTTCCACCTGGAGAGTTTGCGACGCTGAAAGACGAACGATCGAGCGAGAGAGAGAGAACAGAGAGTAGTCTCAGATGTTGTTGAGACCCCGGCTTTGGGATAAGTTGGGCCCAATCGCCCCATCCACCCTGGCTATGCCTCCAAGGCCTTAACTTTCGGCTTAGCCCCAAAATACCTCATATTAACGCTGCGATGACTTTTTGTTTAATTTGTTTATGCGAGTTTATGAAAGATCGGGGAAATGAGGAAATAAAAATTCAAGGTTTGGAATATTTACGCTAAACAAATACATTAAAACCGATATAATAATAAACTCTCCTTTCCTTAAGATTTTTTATTGAAACAGAAATGAAATGGAGAACTGTTTCATATTTGGCGCCTGTCTCATTATAGCCTACTTTTCTGTACTATTCAAAAAAAAATATTTCACAAACCTATTAAAATTGTGAATATCGTGATCATTAAATATATCGATAGGGTTTATGATTTTAAAAAAGTCATAGCATCGAATTTCATTTAGCTCCTATAATTCAAATTGATTGAAATCTTAGTTGACATAGACATGAAGTAGTGATCAATTTTGGACTACCAATTTGGTTTTAGAAAAATTTCTTCAATAAGCCAATTACTATTAATACTAATTGTAGTACCGAAAATTATAATAAGACAAGACAATTTCTATAATCTTCGCTTCATATAAAAAATTAATCTCTTCAAAAATACTCGCAAAAATAAGTTTTACACTCACAAATTGACTAGCTTTAAGACAGAAGAGATAATCCTCCGGATATTCAAGAAAGCTGTAGCCATATGGACACACTGTTTTCTGTGGCTTGCACTGTTTGAAAAGTTGTTTTTTTTTTACAAAATGAAACTTCGTAAAACTCCTTTAGTTTCTTTGCACCATGATAAATCTCATAAACCATTCATTATTTCGTGGCCATTGCTGTAGAAAACTTTACGCAAAGTTTGGTAAGAGCATTAGTCAGGTTTGGTGAAAGTTTCTTTACATTTACTCGTAAGTATTCGGGTGGGTCTCTTTCATTTAGGAAAATTCAATTTTTAGTCTGTTCTCCTTTTGAGATAGTGTGTTTTTTTTTGTTTTTTTTTTTTTTTTTTTTAGATTTTAGTGATTATTTACCTACTTGCAAATAGCTCTGTGGAAATAAATATCATGTTCCCAATAAATTATCACAGATTAACTAATTTATTACCTGTTTCAGTTAAACGAAGCTAAATTAAAACTATTTAAACTTTAGAAACAAAAAATAAGTTTGTGAACCACTTTTCATTGACTGCCTGTTATTTTTACGGCTTACATTTGGAAGTGCACAGGATTCTTACATGCTGTAGTAACTTGTAGAGCAGTTTGAATCAATAGTTTTGGTAGCAAACTCTCACGTATGTTTGGTAGTAATTAATTAGAAGAAAAAAAATCACCTCGAAGTAACTATTCCCAATTTGTTCACTAAACAAGCAATACTACCGATTTTGAGGTTTTAGAGGGGGTCGGAGGCTTCATCATACACCTTATGAATATTTTCCAACAGCTGAACCACGTTTTTGTTTTGTGCCTCTTACTGGAGCTCCAGTATGTCAAAGTTATACAAATTGAAGAAAAGTCCAACGGAAAAACCTTCAAATTTTTAAAAATAAAAGTTAAAAAATGTTCATACCTAAAATTTTCACTCCCAAAAAAAACTTGAAGAACATCTAGAAATATACCTTGGTTGTATAACTTTCTCAAAGGTCTTAAAACGGGAGTAAAAAATCTCTCTAATAAGGCAAAACAGTCCAACCAATATGGGACAATTAGAAAGACACCTTAACCTTCTATAACGAGGAGGTAAGAAAATCAAATGTAAGAACTTGGAGGAGTCACTGTGACGGATAACAAGACGTCCCAATACCGGCAAGGCTTCAAAAAGTTTTAGAAGATTATCACTTAAATGGGATAAGACTTCTAAAAAAACAGGATGGATCCTACATCAATATTTTTAAAGAAATAGTAGAACTACTGCTTAGGGAGCCATCCTTTCTAGAATCATAGCCTAAATTAAAATACAACCCTGATACAAGATTCCCCTAATACGGATCGCATAGCGCCTGAATGACAGAATAAAAGTATCTCAGAGCAAATCTTTACTGATGAAAAAGTAATATGGGCCATTATCCTTTTCTCAACCTTATTAAGCCCCAGGGTGAGATCTCGTCTGCCCAAGTCGTCTTATAAAGAAAATACTAGAGGAACTAATATCCGGTCTTATCTTACTTTTTAGAGCAAGCTATGAGCTGGCATATATTCCTCAAACATAGAGGGATGACAAGGTAATTTTTAATCCAAAAGGCGGTAAGTGTAATAGTTCAGAACCAAAATTATACAGCCCGATCACTCTGATATCATATTTCTTAAAAATTATGGAAAGGTACTAGATGAGAATATTAGAAATAGCATCACGTTATCAAGATTGAAAAGTCAATTTCGCAAAGAGAAATAGCATTCCGTGCTTTCATCGATTTCGAAGGTGCTTTTGACAATGCAATGTTTGCCTCAATAGAAAAACCATAATTGAAGAAAGGCTGCAAACCGTCGACAGTCGCACGGATAAGATAGGCGCCATGCCCGAAAATCGAAAGATTACAGCCTCCGTATGGACTGAATTTATTAAAATTGGTGCATAGAGGGGCTTTCCACAGGACGGGATGCTATCAGCCCTTTTATGTCGATGGTGATAGATGGGATCTTGGAAAATATCCCTTAATCTAAAAATATCCTCGTTGCAGGGAGCGAACATAGAACTCTCTAATGAGCCAACGTTTCTATGGATTATCCTCGATCAAAAACTCACATGGAAGCAATACTTGTCGAAGGTTATACAGAAAACTACAGCCGCATTTTGTATATGGCAAAGACTGTAGGATAAAAAACGGAGTATGAACCCGAAAATAGTTCATTGATCCTATTCTACAATTATTAGAGTCATTATTATCTATGACACTCTCATCTAGTGGATCGAAGGCGAACGGGGACTGGAGCTAACACAACAGAGGCATAGCACAAATAGATCACAATTATTAGAAGACGGCTCTCTAGCCTCACTCTTCTACTAATAATAATAATCCCATGTTAAGCCAGTGCGTTTTATTTAATTTGAAATTTAAAGGATGGATAACTATTGAAAATTATAAGGAATTTTCATCAGTCATTGTTACTTTAATCAACTTTCCAATATCGTTAAAATATGCGAAAAACATCATTGTTCAAAGTACCGAGCCCTGTGGGACACCTAGATCTACTTCCTTTTGTATTAATATAATTGATCCGTTTACTGGATAAATCATGTCTTGAGTCTACGTGATATCCCGCTCATAAGATGCATAGATAAATATTAATATTTTTCCTGATTATTTATTCGACTGTTTTTCTTCAGAATTTTTAGCTGATCAATATGGATTTTTTTTTCGTTTGTTACCCCGATTGTATTTGTTTAATAATATTATATATAGGGTGCTTTGTCGATCTGCGCGTCTATTTTCTGATGTCTCATGGGGTTCTTTTCAGGCAACGAGCCCAAATACAAATACCAACACCAGTAGAATATAGATATCAAGGAAAAAAAAGATAGGCACAAAAAGGGTGCACACTTGTTACTAATCTTTCAATGGCTCAATCAATTTATTAGCATTTAACTTGCCAGGCATTAATGATACCGGTAGTGAGGTTCATAATGCAGCTTCAGTACTTTAATACGTTTGGGAATGTTTTCCCACTATATGTGCAAAATTGTATCTTTTGTATGACAGTTTATGACAGTTCCGCGAAGAGGTTGCACGATTTCCACTTTTGAAATTATATTCAATTAACTCACCTAGGAAAGCAAAAAAATATATGGCAAATATAATGATTGATATGCCCCCCCCCGCTCATAGCTACCGTTTCGGAGTTACAGGGTGATTAAGAAAAAAAAAGGGTAAGCTATTTTGGTATTCCCTACAAACCGTGAAAGTTTCATCGAAATCGGAGATAGTCGGGTCCAAAACAAGTCCTTTTTGGTCATTTTCGTATGGACTGGCTGGCTGTATTTCCTATAAACAAAAGTTGTTTCTATGCTAATAAAGTTTAGCAATACAAACTAATAATACTTGTACTATTCAAAATTATGCACATACATATATCCATACAGAATACATATACTGAATTCATAATTTAATTATTTTTTTTGCCGAATACACTCAGAGCTCAAAACAAAACGAATATTTGTATGGATTACAAAACATATTCTTAATATCAAACAAATTTGCAATAAAAAAGTGAAAAGACGAAAAATTCCAAATAAACTTCTCTCAGCTTACACGTATTCTAAATAAATATCTTTCGTCTCTTTTTAACTAAACTATAAACGAAAAATATTAAGAAACATTTTCCCTTTTCTCCCATTGCATTCATAGTCCAGTCCAACAACAAAATTGCACATATAGCTAGTAGCAGAAGAGCTGCTCTTGCATTACGACGCAGAGTGGGGTAATTGACCTATAAAGTTGGCCATAAATCAAAAAATGAAATAGCACATGTGCGATCGTCTTTATTATTTTTGTATACCTTACTGTACCGCGCACATTAAACCGAAAGTAAAGTCAACTTAAAAAGCAGGTGAGATTTTCGAGTGTTTTACATTTAAAATGTACACGTCTAGAAAAGGAAAGGGAGAAGAAGAAGGACTTGGCTCCAAAGTTGTTTCTGTAATCATATGATAATTGAATGCAGGTCCTTCTTTTTACATTTGTTTTGCTTTGACGAGCTTAAGTGGGAGAAACTCATGCTGAATTCTGTGATATTTTTAGGAAAAATGAAAATTTCATTTGAAAGAATTTTATATCTCCTTTCTGTACCTTGGCCAAAGCGAATTTTATCAATTTCTTTAAAAATAAAGGTAGTGTGAACAGATGTACATTATTATGAATAGTTTGATATGATTTTGAGCGATTGAATAAGATTTTTTCGTTCAGGCAATCCTACGTTTTCGCGATTTTTGTTTAGAACTCGTTGTCTCAATCGCACTTCAATTATGCATAGCCAAGTTCTTTTCCCCCATTCATGCAAAAGACGAAAGTATATGAAATTATTTGTTTCATTCTAAATAGCACGAAAAATGTTCAGTTTTGTTCGGCTACTTGCTATCTTCTTATTAGGATTCTTTGCCGAAAGCACACGGTCGTCAACTCAGTTCCCATCCTCTCCAAGATGACTCAGTAGAAACCATTTGTTTTGTTTGTGGAGTTTGCACGTGTGATATTATCGTTTGTTTTTACTTGTTTTTGTGCATTTGTTGGGAGTTTGGTTTTTTCGTTTTTAATGAATATTGTTTGCATATTTCATAAACGATTTTCCTGCCTGCTCTTATCTGCTCCTTACCTCGGAATTCGAACTTTTTCAAAGATCAATTTTAATAAAAATCAATAACTTAAATCTTAAGCATTTGAACGAAACCCTAACACCTTCAAGTCCTAACACCTTCAAGTCGGACCTGAAGGGCCGGGCCATATTCACCATTTAATGGAAATTTAATTTATTTTCTTTTTAAGTACTCCTGTAAAACAGGGTTAGAGCACACTTTAAATTAAATTAAAATTAATTTGTGTTATTTTATGTTATAATAACACATATATAGCTTTAATTTTAACTAAAATGGGAGTACTAAAGAACAAATTAAATAAATTTCAATTAAATGGCTTGGTGAATATGGCCACAAATCTCGTCTAAAGGCCACTACACATGCGCAAGCAAACCATATGACTGGGCCATATCATAGATTTATAAAGTATTTCATACGTATGAAATACTTTATTAATCTATGGCCATATGCATGGTCCAGTCGTATGATTTGCTTGAATGTATGTCGCGCAAGTTGGAGCTTGAGTTGAGACTGAAGTCTGCCATGAATACAATCTGACGAAACTATTGTGTACAAGAAAACCTAACGACTTTGTTATAGGAATGAATTGAAGTTTGAACAAAATTCGCTGCGAGTGGAGGTAAAAGTTAATATCCGATTTTGTTTAGTTCAATTCTATAGCAAAGTCATAAGTTTAAGTTTCGGCCGATTTCACTCATGCTCTCTCAACTCCATCTCCGACATGCGCTACATATGCGCATGTAAATGACTGGGCTATGCATAAGTCGCAAGATTTGCTTGAGCGTGTGTAGTGGCCTTAAGGCTTAGTATACAGTACCCAGATGTTGATATTTAAAGAAGAAAAACACGGTTAAAAAAAATTGTGATTTTCGAAATATTCAATTTTTCGTTAAACGAAATTTCGAGTTTTGAAAATTTTCGAACATCCCGCTACGGAAGAAGTAATGAAGTGAAAAAAAACAAAAAAAGTCTGTGTAGATTTTCCGCTTTATTTCCCCTCCAATACAAAAATTTGTAACACGCTTTGGATTGTAATCATGTTGGATTAAATTTCGATTACCGAATTCGCTTCAAATTTCGAAGTTCCTATTTTCGAAAATATTCGAAATTCGAATATGTATACCTTTAATAACGTCCTTAAAAAGAAATATTCAACTTAGGAATTTCATAATGAATGTGATTTATGGCCAACTATGAAGGGCCGCTGGACCACTGTGCGAGAGCACCGTGAATATACAATATGTATATACTCATTTTTATAGAGGCACATAAAAAAAATATATTAGTACTGGAGTCTGTCGGCATCTCGGAAAGCTTTTGAGAATTAAAATCAATTAAAACCAATTTTATCATTCATTTTACATCAAAATATAGTTTTAAAAATATATTTTTATAAAATAAACTACTCTCGGGATTTTTCAAGTTTTTGGGGTACTGAATAAAATCACCCCAATCATCATTATCTTGTTAAGATAATTTTCATTTTTAATGCTATGAAATTATTTATAACATGAAAAATATTAACAAATTTGGGAAAACAGCTCCGGTAGCTTTTACAAATATGTTTTGAAAACCTATGTATACGAAAAATAATAAAAATTGGTGTGTACATCAAAAAATTTTAAGACCGGGAAGAAAATAACATGGTTTTTGAGGTTTTGATTTAAAAAAAGAATCACGCAACAACTTTTTCAAAAGTTCAAGCTGCGGTAGCATTTGAACTGAAGAGTTTCTAATATTTTACCAAAGGTTTGAAATCAATATCATAAAAATTGTGGAAAATAAAATGGACGAACAAAATGCTTACAAATTTATTCAATCTTAAGAATGTTTGTAAATTTACTTATGTAGTATGTAACATTTTATTTATTTGAGAATGGAGATTTCCAAATTTTTATGTATACTCTATGATTAACCAATCCAAAGAGCACACTCATATTACTTCAACCAATGTAGGTCGATACAAGATACGGCTATAATATTAAATCAAATTTGAAAACGTTCTTAAGACCGTATTCACCAAGCGTAGTCATAACTTATGAATATAATAAAATTAGCCTTTTTTTCTAATTCGAATATTTCTCATATTTCATTTTCATTTTGGAATGTAAAATTACACAGCAGTGTAATTTTTAGTATTTCAATGTAATGAAGTAAGTTACATCGCCGTTACTTTTATAAACTAAATCGGGAGTAAATTTACACTTTTTAAAACTGCAATTCTACCCTCACTCTTAGCTATGTATTTTTCGTATTTGAATCTTTTATACTTCTATCTTAAGTTGTTAATTTAAGACAATTTGAGATGTAAATATCTTATCTCCATCTCATTATCCTTCTAGTGTTGAGAATTTTCTCGACCAAAAAGCAAAAAAAAAAAAAACAACAACGATAAAATTAAATGTATGTACTGAAACTCGAGTAAACTTCTTCCTTTTGAAATGTGGCAAGTTTTATGAGCTTTCAACTATTTTCAACTTCATGCTTTGACTGGAGTGAGTAATTTTGCTTTCAGTCTGGAAATACTTCAGCTTTTAAGCAAGCTTTCCATTGTGTATTAGATGAAGTCTGATGGTGTTTACTATTTTAACGGCCGCCCTGTTATATTTGCCATGCACTTAACAAGTTGGAATTTAACTCTTGCATCAACCCAACTATGTACCTATATACAGAGAGTTTGTAATAATACACGTGCTGAAAGATGAGAAAATATACACAGCAATTCTAGGACTTCTCTGTGACTATATTAACTTGGACGAGTGTTTTCTTCAGGCAATTAAAGAGACTTTTCCGGTGTTGGTCTTTAACAAATGAAAAAGATTTCTTTTTGTATAACATATGCACGCCACAGTTTACAGTTATTAATTTATAAAATTTTTAAAATTCTTTATCTAATCATTCAAAAATAAAACAGAAAGAAAAATATCTTTTGTCATAGTTGCCTATGATCATAGAATGTGAGTGAGATGAGGTAAAAATCTCATTTCAAAAGTTGAAAAACTTTTTGAAGCAAGCGAAATTAGATGTTTTCTTTGTGTGTTTTTTTTTTACTTTTTTGCATCATGAAAGAAAAATAAAAGAAAATCAAAACAGAAAAACTTTCCTTACATTTTTAACTTTTCTCTGAAGTTTTCTTGTTTTTCTTTCCTGGTAGGTATAGGAGGTACCCATGCAGACGTGACTAGTATTGCTGCAAAATGTTAAACAGTAAAAGTTTCCTTTGAATATTTTTTTAAGCTTTATATCGAGTATGATTTTAGCAGGAACTAGGTACATGGAATAGCAATTGTAATGTAGTATATATGTATTATTGATATATATGTAGCTGTAGGTAACGTTTCAGTTGATGGTTTTACCTTTTCACTGGACACCCATTTCATATAGAGACTCATGCTTTAGAAATATATTTAGAGGTTGATAGATTCACATGCACCCTTTGTGTAAGTTAAAAAGTCACTCATGAAATAGACCTGAAAAAAAAATTTTGTTGATAAATTTGCGCCAGTCGATACGAAAAAGTGGACAAAAATAAAAAATTGGACTGTCTAGCTAAAACCGACCGGAACTGAAAGTCTAATTACTGGTCACTACCCCACATTTGATCTAACAAAACGCCACTTTAGGGGAGAACTACAAAAATTTAAAGACATGTAAAACTGGATTTCCTCTGGTTTAGCGTGTTTGGTATGAGACAAGAGAAAGAATTCTTCAGCTCCTATCTTCTACAGATGCGTAAAATTATATAATGTTTTCTGAAGAAGATAGGCAAATCCAACAGCGGACTCTGTCAACTGCACTTGCCGTTTTAAGGATTGAATGCTAACTCCAAGGTACAATAATGATAATGATTTATCTAAAGTAAAAATTGATTTGCCATGTCTACGTTTAATTTTATTTAGGTATGTCGATAAGGCTTGGGTTGTTGAGTAAAATTGGAAGCCATATTACCTATACCTATATATTGTTGGAAAAATTTTCAATTCTTATGTGTATAGAATTTTTTTTACCTGACCACCTGGCCGAGCGGTCATCAGGGTAATGAGGTGCGGCGTGCTCAATGCCAATTTATCTGCCGACATTTCCAGTTGGAAGAGACAGGATCTTCCAGGGTAGCGTTATAAACAGTGGTCAACGTTCTAGATCTAAGCATCTGCGGTTTTAGTGGGATTCCTCGTTGGTTTCAATCCAATTCTCCTGTTAAGCCTAGTACTTTCATCAAGCGAAAATCTCGTTTTCTATCAAAATATATGTAAAAAAAATGTGGGGGGAAAGGTGCCACGGAAATTTCGGTTTGAGATTTCGTAAGGTACTAGTACGATATTCGAAAGAAAAAATCAATGTTTATATGATGGAATGCAGATGGCGCCACTGGCGTAACTAACGCCCCCCAGCCACAGTTTCTAGGGTCCACGAAGCCCTACAAAAGTAATATTTTCATATAAAGTGATAAAACTTGAAACCACATAAAATAACAACGCTGGATTAATAAGCAGCTAGACTGACTCATTAAAACTTGGTTTCTGAATAAAAATCATATTAACTCTGTAATGATTTTTTCAGTCGAGAATTCTTCTATTTATTCTTTGTATTTAAACGGCGAAAAACAGTACGCCTAAAAGACTGTAAATTATTTTCTGGAAAATATTTAGCTGACTTCCTTAGGCTAGGCGTACACGGTGCTAGCCTACATCAAAGCTCGTAGATGAGAGAAGAGTATTACTTTAACTATAGAATATTTGATAAGTAAGCAATGAACGAAAATTAAAATATGTATAAGATCAAAGTTTTCACGTTGAAAAGTTTTGGAATTCCCTCAAGCTCCCAGCACTTTTGTACGGTGCGGTGATCAGTGACCTTGGGCTCTTACATTAAGTAATCGCATATTTTCGGCTATTTTTGTGGTAAGCTTTTTCCCCTTTCGCTTTGGCTTGCTGAGCGTTTCTCTCAGATACTCATGGGTTTTCTTTTTATTGTGCTTTTTTGAGCATATGCTGAGGCTGCCACTAGTTTTTTAATAAGATTAATGATGAATGAAGCGCCCGAAGTAAATCTAAACAAAGAAGTTTGGCAATCTAGATCTTAAACACTGCTCGTAGTACCCACGAAACCTTTTTATTTTTTTGCTCAAACCTATCATGGAGTGAATGGAGTGAAGGCACTGTTGGGAGATCGTGAGAATTCTCCCATATTGTGGGAATTTTTGGCCTGAAGCAAATTAAAAAAGGAGAGGGGAAAATGTTGGTCTACCCCTACAAAATTATAGGAAACATCATACATCCTAGGTTCAGAAAATCATACATACTAGGTTCAGAAAATATCTCCTTACAATTGACACAAAAAATTAAATTTTCCTGCGCAAGTATGTTAATTTCCGGCGGGTTGGGGGGGCATACATCCTTTGTTACGCCACTGGATGGCGCTAATATGAAGTGTGATGTGGCGACGCTTTTGTTCCGAGCTGTACATTCAATATATCACAAGCACCGCTGTATTTGCTGTAAACAAATTCCGTTTTAAATACCTTGAGACACCTTGCTGACGACCCAAGGGAGTTTAGCTAGGCAGGCTTAAATTTTTATTTTGAATTTTGATCAAAACTGAGAAGTTCATTCCTATGTCAGAATTGAATGCAAAAAGTTATTGTTTTGAATGTCAACGAGAACACAATTACTCAGCAATTTTGTATAACAAATAATTATAAAAAGGAAAGAATTAAACTGGATACCATCAGCTAAATAAAGCCCCGATGGATTATCATCAATGCATCTTTATTTTAATGCTCTTTTCTATTAAATAAATTCTGTTACAGCCAACAATTCAATCTAGGTCTTACAGTACGGACGGGCATTCCCTGTCGAGGCTACCGTATACGCTATCAACAGCAACAATTCCACTACAGCCACCGAGTATACGGGAATGACTTGATGTTGACTCAGCCAATTTAACAAGATCAAAGTCGATAGCCACTAACGCCGTTCTTCCTGAAACACCCTCAAGATCGTATAGTCCGTTGACTATTAGTACCTATCCGGCTGTCGTAGGGACAACCGAAAGCAGAGACTACTCCTCAGTGTTCTAAATCGGACTTCTAACACAAGGCCGTATACTTATAGCCGATTCAATTAACTTTTCTCATAGCGAAAGAAACTCTCTTCTTCTTTCTACATCACTGCGTTCCCGAGCCAATGGTAATGAATTCCCCGAAGTCAAATCAAGGTATCAAGCACCAACTACGCTGAACCGTCTTTAGTGGCGTCGACACCAGACGTCCTCTCTTTGCTCCAACGTCGTCTTACAACACGGAGCTCATGTTACGGCATATTGTAGCAAAAGAAAGGCATCTCAACCACGCTGCTCACGAACTTTGAAGTCTCAAAACTTTATGACATCCTAACCTTGAAGAGTTGATTATCTAGACAAACAACTGTGGTAGCCATTTTCCTCACTACAAGCTATCACTAAAGAGGCATTTTTCCGCTGCGGTTTATAACTATATCCAGACATTTATTTCGCACCGAAAAGTTGACAGATTGATTACTGATACCGTTTGATGTTTGGTGCTTTGACGCATATAACCAATTTGTGTTATTTAATTTGTGATTTTACGTCTATAAGTTCAGTTCAGTTTAGTTTAGTGTTATCAATTAAAATTTTTAAAATGGAAAATATTGCTTGACAATTAATTTTTTAATAATTCACTCTCCACTTCTATTTTACAGTTTCTCCACAACTGTTTTCCGTGTAGAATAATATGCGCCAAATGCAAGCGAAATGTTTGCTCGATCAGTGTACTAGGCTTCACCAATAAAACGACATGTTTTTCAGAAATTTATGCGTTTTTATTTACTTTTATAACGTTCTTTTTAATTCTTTTTATGGATTAGGATAAATCAAAACTTACTAAATCGAACGCGAACTTCTGACAGACCAAAAAACTCAATATGGCGGGTCATGTCTTTTCCTAACCTTACTTAGCGACATCTATTCTTCAGTTTTACATTTGTTTAAGGCTTCATTTTAATTTTCTTAGTTTTTTACAAGTTTCTTATATTCCTACATTTACATTTTGTCACACAGAGTTCTTTTGATTATTCTTAATTGCTTGTACAAATTTTTATGTGTTTCTGGTTTTTACCATTGATCAAAATTAATTCCAATTATTCTCTATTCCTAATGCAGTTCTTTATTACATGGCAAATCTCTCCAAATCTGTTAAAATTTTCGTTTCTTTTCCATTTTAAATTTTCACATATCTATATTCGTCAAAGTTTCTATTCAGTTTTAAATTTCTATACCTATCTGTCAAAGTTTTCATTTAATTTTAGCTTTCCGGTTGGCAATATTCATTCTTTCTATTGAAAACATGTTAAAATGGTCGTCTGCGCAATTTTAGAGATTCCACGTCTAGGCAAAAGTCCCGCAAAATGCTCGTGCTTCATGTTGCTACGTGTGGGTTGGCCCTTTTTAAAATTAGCTTGCGTGGTTTATTTGGGGCTAGTTGTAGCGCGGAATCGTAGGGATTGTTTTGAGATTTACTATGGTTCGGTGTCTATCTCTGATAGATCAGCTGACTAAAATGACTAGCGTTATTGTTGGACTTCTCGCTGAAGTTTACGATATTTTAAATTATATATGAGCTGTACCAAAGTTAGAATGCCACTATAAGGTAACTGAAAAACTATGGAATACTTTAAGGAACCGACTGAGTCAAATCGCCCAGATATCGCATGTCTTAGCAAAGACTTTTTCGATTGGTGATCAAAAAGTAAGCAATCATACTCGTCCCGATCAGTTTCTGAATTATCAGAAAACTCGTCTCCTTTGCCGCCACGGTGTAATCTGGTCTTGCGGAAAATTTACGGAAAAAAAATTATGTGAGGTGAGTCGTTTTGTTACAATATCTTTTATTTAATTATTTCACAATGAGGCTGCGTATATTAAGACAAGTTAAAAACATTTTTAACATATTAAATAATGGTCAAATAAACCTCTTGTTTCCTTTGACTTTGAAGGCAGAATTACTTGTTTTTAACAATGAGGGATTCGCTAAACGTACCTATTTAGTCCGATTTACCCTGAGGTTTTTGAGAATACAGATTTTGAAGGTGAACACAATGAATAGGGAATTATTTAGGAAATATTTACGTTATTTTGTATTGAACTTGGGAATAGCTCCATTTACAAAATCCATACATTTGCTTCAATTTGACCTCAAAGTTAAGTAAAATTTACGTAAAAAGTAAGGATATTTGCCTCAGATTTAAGAAAAATTTCCTTATTTATTTCCCTATTTTTCCCCATACCTATGAGATAAATTAGAAACGAATTATTACCTCAGTTTTTCCTAATAATTAACTACAAAGTCGATATTACTTTGAAGTCCTAATTTAAGGAATTATTAAGTACAATTTCCGTCCTAATTTACTTTAAAGGAGAGTGGCCTTTGAGGTTAAATTCTTAAGACTAGTTGACATAATTTTAAGTAAAATAGGTCGATTGGCCCTCGATGATAAGAAATTCAACCTCAAATGTTACTTGGGTTTTGTTTAATTCTGCTAATCAAGTTTCATTCCATACCCTTACCCACCCACCACGGCTGTTAAGACCAATTCCTTACAAATCTCTGGAATTACTCGCCTTTCATTTGAATTGTGATTAATATTTAAGAAAATCAAAAAAAACCCTTGTTACCTTCTCTTCTCCAAGTTCAACTGTATTCAAAAAGTTTCCTTTAACTCAAAAACAATAAGCTCTCCAATTCCTCCTTTATGCATGTACGTGCATATAAATTTGTATATGCCTATGTATGTGTATTGTGTATCTTTTCATATTCATTACATAACTACATATACATATACATAAAATACCTTTTATCTTCTCACCTGTAAATATTCAGAGCTTCTGCCTTAGTTTCAAATACTGCAAACAGAAAACTGTGGCATTTATAGACCTTCCCTCCTGGTCTTCCTTCCTAACCCACCTCCATCCCTTAGCAAATATTGCAGGTCAGTCCGACCGGAAATCCATAGAACTGAAGCTAAGATAATTTCTTGAAATGGAAATGGAATTCTCGTCTTAACTTTTGGGGGTTTGAAATGTTAATCACCCTCAGCAGCTCGAGCAGATACTTAGGTATTCAATGAGCGTGAATTTTCTGGAGGGTAGGTAGGTTTGAAGAGCGCAGCAGCAATTCTATTTAAGTTCAAAATTTGTTTTTGCATTTCACAACTATTTACTCAAAGCTTTTAGATTTAACTACCGAGAAAACAGGAAATTCTGCTTTTTTTCTGGAATTTCTTAATAGATTTGTTTTTGTATAAGTACCGGACATAATGGAGGGGGTGGCGGATAGAAGAAATTTTGATAATTTTTTATATAGAGTAATTACGGGGCTATGTAGAAAAAAACAGGTAATTGCACTTCATGGAATTGAACATTTACCAAAACAAACAAATAAAAGCTTCTATGTTGCAGGAGTATGCACTTTAGGCTCTGCTCATTGAAATTAAATGCAACACATCAAGCTTGATGCCGGTTTTGTGCGGATTTAAGTTTTGATTTAAAAAAAAAAATGCAATTGTTGTCGTTTTGTAGTAGCTTTTCAGAAAGGCTACGAAAATATTAATGCGGATAAAATGATTGTAATTCGTGATGAAAATGTATGTAAAGAGGTATGTATGAATGCCCAATGTTCATAAATTGACATTTGCAACAGTTGAATAATGTCGACATCGTGAAATAATAACGAAATAATTTTTCTGGAATGTTATTCTCTACCTTATAACGTTCGACATCCTTTCTTCGAAACAAATTAATATTTGACTAAAATCTCATTGAGATACTTCCCATTCCATGAAACAGTTCCTATTAAATAATAACCACAAGTGCAAGTTTAATGGAAAAGTGACTAAAGATTAAATATATAATTCACCCTAAGGCCTAACTTTTTGTCGTATCAAAAAATATTCTTGTAGTAATTTTAAGCTTGATTTCATACCTTTCTAAATCTGGTTTAATTTATATATCTTATTTAACAAAAATATTAAAAACAAGAGAGAAAAAGTTTCAATTAATGTAAGACCAATAATATTATACCCCACATGAAATCGTCGACATCTTCAGTGTAGTTCGTTGTCAAATTAAACTACATATGTATATCCAAATAAAGTGAAAACTCTAATTTTTATATGAAAACACCAAAAAGGGATCAATCAGAATGTCTGCTGTCCCTGCGTCTACCCCCTCGATAACTCCATGCGTCTGTCTACATAGAGACACTGTAACTATAAATTTAGGTTCGAAAATGAGATAATTCAGGTAACTCCTTTATATGGTTGTCATAGATGATCCTTCGTATAGAACAACAAAGCAACTGTGAGCTAAACCTAACCAAACTTTTACAAAAAAGCTGCTTGGACTGAGCAAACCTACCATGAGAATTCTGGTTTTTATTCTTACTAGACACTCTTCTCTCAGGGGTCACCTACATAGGATAAGACTGGTTAATAACCATACATGCAGAGGATGCGAAGAGGAATCCGAAACGGTGACTAACTTTCTTTGCGATAATTTGCAGTCCTCTATAAAACCTTTCATAAAACTAAAAGCGTAATTTGAACTTATAAACCTATCCGCATAACGTTATCAAAACCATCATAAAACTACTTCTCAATCCGTTTTTAAGATAAAAATACTATTTCAGCAAACCTTTTAGACTTGAACCTTCAAAATAAGTAAGAAGTGATCTTTAAAGCCATAATAATAATAATAGAACCAAATAGATTTATACCACTTTATAATAATTTAATATGTTGAAATTTAATTCAATTTTATTTTAAGTACAGTTTAATGTAGCAAATCTTACGGCGATTGAAAATCTACTGATTATATAACATAAGATAGGTCGAAAAATAATAACGCGCCTCAAAAATAATTAAAATTAGGAAAAGTTTAGAAATAATTGTAATATAATTTTTTTTTATTTACACTATATTTAATTTTGATATTATTTTATGTACACTCGGAATTGAAAAAAAAAGTTTGAAAATGATATCTCCTAGTTCTGAAATGGGTTAAATTCCTGAAAATAATTAATTTAAAAATAATGCATTTCAAGCATACATTGGCGATTTCACTTTAAAGCCTATATGCTACTTGTACAGCCGTAATAAAACCGTTTGATCTTAGGATGGGTGCGATTAAAACAATTCCTTCTATTGTAAATCCATTTGGTGTTAAGTAAAACCTTTCTGAGTGCTCCTAGACTGATATAATGCCATTTGCTATTAAATAAAACGATTTAGTTTTGTATAAACGGATTATCAAACTTAACGTACCTATGACACGATTTGCAATCGAACATAAATCTTACTTCTGACCTTTACCATGCTTTTATACCATTTACAAGGCTAATAGTACCTACATATATGCATTGTTCGTACGAAGCATGTTTTACTACTTTGCATTCATACATTTTGGAGAATTATTAAATTTTTTATTTATTAATGCAAAATAAATTTGTTTGACTTTAATTTAGTTGCTAATAAAACTGTTCGTTCTTTTTCAAATCTATTTGATCTCAGGCAAAACCATTCTAGGTCTATTAAGACTCAAATAATGTTACTTGCTCTTGCATAAATTTATTTAGTTTTATATGGTTTTATATGTGTCCGCGATGAAACTTATTTCGTCTTGTCGATTTCTTTTGACGTCTAACCATTCATAATCTAATTTCTGATCTATCATCCCAAAGCTGTCTCTTATCTTTAAAGCAAGATCATCACTTAACCACTTCCGTTTTTTTTAATTGAGCATTCATTTCTAATTCACCGTCACTAAGCATTTTGGGATTAATATTTCCTGTAAGTTAAGCTGGACAGATAATATCTTTTCTGTTGGCAAAGAAGCAGAGAAATATCTTGGATTTCTTAAAAGATGTAAGAAATATTTCGCCCCGTCAAATCTAGCGCTACAAATCTTATATCAGACCTAGAATGGAATACAATATTCTTGCATGTCACATGACGGAGATACTTGGAAGGACGTACTAGGTTTATACGGCATTTGACTAAGTCTCTTAATCTTAAAATGATTTTGTGAAAGAATTTTGAAATGCACTCTTAAAACCTCTGTCTATAATTATGATAGATTCCTACATATCCCAGTAGCTCTCAAGACCAAATTGTCCCTTAAATTTGACTTAAAGTAGCCGTCCGTGCTTCCTAATATAACCTTCATGAGTCTTATTTTTAAGTATTGTCAAAGCTGAATACAATAGTCTTGGCGCATGCTATAAAACCATAATAAAATCAACAAGTATTTAATTTCTATTTTGGTGCTTAATGGTTTTTTGCTAGTTGAATTGATGACAGCCATAAACTTCTATAAGTACAAATGGACTTAAATACTAAATAATTTTATTACTACTCTCCAGGAGGTTTTCAAAACATCACAATAAAATCAATTGTTCTAGAAGACCAATTGGCATGACATACAATCACCATAAAACTATTTAGCAACTTCAACACCTTAATAAAACAATTATAAAATCTGAGTAAAACTAAATAGCATTTAAATTGTTACTTGGGAAAAACTTTATGAACACTTCTGGTGTACAAGTTAGTTAGCTACGACGAAAATTGTAGCTAAGGAATGTTGTTATCAACAGAAAATGTTCCAAATGTTCAGGCACACACCCAAGTTTCTATTCTATCTTTTACCAGAGCAAGGTAGAAAGAAATGCTTTCATCATACACAAACTAATGGCTACAAAGGCTGGGCAAGTAGACCTAAATCAGCAATGCTTTACTCGAATATAATATCGACGATGTCTCGACTTGCACTTGATTACCTAACCAAAGGGTAAGCCAGAGACTTCAATAATATAAACTGCAGGCCTTTCCGAAGGTATATATGATACAAGCTATTCCCATTACGATCCACGTTCCGCCCTTATTGACAAAATATTGTGAAAATATATAGGAAAGAACGGTACAGAGAACACAATTCCAAAATTCTTCCCGAGTATGGTGAAGTATGGTCATTAAAAGCTACATTAAGTTTGCGCTTACTATTCGAATCCAGGCCGGTATACACGACGTCGCTGAAGGTTATAATAGGAACCAACAATACCCTGATAAGCTCCATATGGGTTGATGGGGGACTAAAATGAGCAGTCATCCAGAGTCTTCTCAGTCCGCCATAAATCTTTCCTGTCAACATTTTAACACGATCGGACCAATCAAAGACCTTATTAATTACAACTCCAAAATTCTTAACTTGAGACTCATCAGGAATAATCGAATCGCCAATCTCAATACGGGGAAAATAGGAGGTATCAAGATTTTCTCTGTAAATAACAATACCATTTCACTTCTGCGGGTTCAGTTTAAGCTTATTTACATGAGACCACTGTAAAATAGCAGACAGATTCATTCAGCCGGAACACAGCATCCTCAATTAGTCCCAATGGCTTTTGTATATAAGGTTGTATATCATCTGCATACATATGAATATGACAATGATTTATGGACTCACAGATGTCATTAATAAACGTGGAGAATAGAATGGGGCCATTCAATGAACCTGAGCAACCCCCGACAAGACTGGAAGAAACGAAAAAGACTGGCCATCTACTTCCACCTGCTGGAATCTATCCGTTAAGTAACTTGTGAAGAACCTCATCGAGGCTTCTGAAAACCCGAAGTTACGAAGTCTATTCACAAGAAGTTGGTGATTGACGGAATCAAAAAGACTTGGAGAAATCCAGAAGAGTCAGCACAGTCAGACAGTCCCAATCAATTCCGTCCCGTAGGTCATCAGTTATCTTTAATCTTTATCTGCTATTTGCATACCAATTCGTTCTCCTCAAAGTATGGCCTAATCTGTATGCTTACGAGCTTTTCCAAGATTTTAGACAGAAAAGATGTGATGCTAATTGCCGAAAATCACCACCAGAGAGCACCTTGGAATTTTTAAGGATTGGAGCAACCCCTGCGATCTTCCAAATCTTGGGAAACTATGATGAAGTTATAAAAGAATTAAAAATATATTGATCAGTTCCAGAATAACGAGAGGTAGTAACAGTTTTAAGAAACTGGACATATCCCATCCATCCCTGTAGCATTCGACTTAATTGAAAAAAATGCGTTTATAACGTCAGTCACACATACATTAGAAAGGGAGAAGCTTACATTTGGTATTTCAATATATTGAAACAAAGTAGATGTAAAATTAGCATTTGAAGTAAAGGTTGTGTTGAAACCGTCGGAATTGATATTCGAGAAGTTTTTGGTATGAGTCTTTGTAGCTCCTATATTCTTTTAAGGTTGGACCAAAGCATTTTAGGAGATAGATCATCATTTAATTTACGCGAAAAATAAGCTTTTTTTTTTTTTGCTTTTCTTATCTTTTTCGTCACAATCCTTTTCACCACTGCAAATCTAGACGAAAGTATGTGGCATAACTTCTTTCTGTTTAGAAAACAAGGAAAATTTCCTATGTCCCTTCCTCATATCTTTGACTATATTTGTACATATTTCATATACATACATTATATGCATTTTTCAAATGCGACTTAAAAAACAAGTCCAGAGGAAAATTTGAGTTTTTAAAGTTGATTCCTTTAAATGAAGTGTAAGTGATTTTTTTATTTACGGAATTAAAGAAGTCTTACCGATTATAATTTGTAATCGTAAAATAAAAGCGTTTGCTAAGACTAAGTGTGAAATATTTGGATTAGCTTTGATAAGCTCAATCTGAGTTAGATACATAGTGACTGTATCTTTTTCGGTGATAAAAAATAAATTTAAAAAAAAAGTAATATAAACGTGAGGAAGCACCAACAATCCTCGTGTGGTTTGTGTGTGTTGTGAAAATCTAATTTGTGAAACTCACTTTTGTCTTTGAAAAAATATAAAATTAGAAAAAAAGTTCCAGTGAGTAGTGTTGTGTAAACGAAAATTATTATTAAAGTACTATATTTTAACTGTCTAGTATAAAATGAAAAGACATACTATTATGGATCATTTTAAGCTTATGGAAAAGCAATTAATAGGAGACAGTACACCAGTAACTAACAGGGATAAGGTCTCCGAGGATCATGTGCAAGCATCAGATGTACAGCCTACAATGTTACTGTCTACATCACCGGAGAGATATGAAAGTGCAGTACTATGTGAATAAAGATACCATTGATATTTCGAAATATATAAAAGAAAAGTCGAATGGCCTCTTGAATTGACTGACATCGATTTGAACGCCTTCAGTCTCTTTTAAGTTTCCAGTTACGGAAAAACGAAATCTGAAGTTTCAATCACGTTGGCTACAGAAGTGCAAATGGTTGGCATATTCCGCTTTAATGGATGGAGCGTACTGTAAGATCTGCGTACTATTTATCCATGGGACTGGTGGTATTGGTAGTCAAAAGTTAAAATCGTTGGTGTCTGAGCCTTTTATAACCTGAAAAGATGCAATAGAAAAATTTGACGATCATCAAAACTGCGAATACTACAAGACTTCTATTATAAAATCGGAAAACCGACGAAGCGTTGATGCTGGAATATTTTAATGGACGAGCAAAGTTCAAATTTCATCGAAGAAAAATGTTACATAATAATGCTGAGAATTGTGAGACTCTTTTTTTTTGTTCTTATTTTTTGTTATTTTCATGTAAAATGCGACAGTTTTTGCAATCCTGAGGAATAGTTAAGTGAATTTTTTAATTATGATCGTGTGAATTGAATATAACACTTTTGACCATCAGTAAATGTAGTTATACCAATGAATCGTTAAATTAAAACTGTGTTTCATATTGTGCTTCTTCATAAATTTTTAACCCCCCCCCCCCCCCCCCATCAACCCCCAAGCCCCTCAAGCTAAGAACGTATAATAAATAATATCCTTTTAAGTGTAACAATTTCCCTTGTAGAAATATTTTTCTTACTTTGTGGCAGCACAAATCGCTCCCAACATAAAAATCATATTTTATGTTGGCTTCACTTTCTGCGAGCTGTCATCAGTCTATATGCTCTATATACAGTACAATTACAGGTATACCTATAGAAATTAAGGAAAAATAAAACACTTGTTACGTTTCACAGAAAATATATAAAATAGTTTTCTGTGAAACGTAACAAGTGTTTTATTTTTCCTTAATTGAAAATGAGGTTTCACCAAGTGCCAACAAAAAAATCTGTTGATTACATTAAAAATACCTATAGAAATCCATAATTTAATCCATCGAACCCATACTACGAAGTTGTCTAAGGTGTCTCTAAAAATTTACTGCATTCTTTCCCTACAAAAAAGCAAAAATTCGTTAGCCAGCAGTGCATATGTAAATTGCATTAAGGTTTAAAATTCAATTCTCTCGAACTGTCCAAAATTACAACCATTGTCTCACTGGTCCGGCTGATCCTTTGACATATAGCCCCCCCCCCCTCTTCTAACCCTTCCAAATGTGGAATGAGTTGCTAATATTTAATTAAATTTTCTTTTTTTCTTTTTTTCAGGGTGTTGTTGCCTTCAGTTCACAGGGTGATCGAATAGCTTTAACGCAAATCGAGCAAATGACAAATGGTCAGTACATCAAGCTGGGCTACTATGACACTCAGGCTGATAACCTGACATGGTTAAACATGGAACAATGGGCTGGCGGGAAGGTAAGTTCATGGCTATTTTGCTATTCAAAACTAAATAAGATTAGTAACACAATTACTGGATGTATGAGAGAGAGAGAGAGAGAGAGATATATATAGAGAGAAGCAGACACTTTTATCCATTCAAGTCTATACCATTCCATTGGCCTTTTTGGATTTTGTTGGCATCATATTCATTGCTCTTCGGAATTTCCACCGAATAGATCTACCTACAAAATGTAGTTGTTGACTGGCATGAACATCTATTCCCTTCTCACTCCCCCTTCATCCCTCCACTTTCACTTCACCCAACACATTGAATTAATCGGACAAAGAAACTTTCAAAGCTCACATAGGAAAAAAAATAGGAAAGAAAAGGCTTTGTACCATACGAAGGGAAACATACATCTATCTATTTCGCCCTGTCATTGAACGAAGTGTGTTACATTAGAGCCGGGTAATATTGTGCTGTTGTTGTAGGTACCCCTAAACCTAACTGATAAGTTGAATATGCCATTTTGGATACAACATTTGACAGGCGTAATATAAAGCAAAGCGTCTTTCAAGCTCCTGTGTACGGTGCACCCGGCAGAGCGGGCCGGTACGGATGAAATGGTGTACACAGGAGATTTTTCTGAAATTGATTTTATGTCATTTTTTGTGCCCTCCAGTGTATTATTGACAGCTAACGTTAACAACACAAGGGATAAAAATGACTTTTCTACCACCCTGTTCGATTCTTTCTGATACCTGTTTAGATGATATTTGGAAAAAAGAAAAAAAATGAAAAAAATGAAATCTGACAGTGAATTACCTGAGCATTGTAAGTTGAAAAGTTAAGTTCGCCGGATATTGATGTCTATTTTTCTCAGTATTCTGTAAGTATATTTAAAGATTTATGAATGATTTGGCTTTGTATTAAATAAATCGCTGATTTTGTTAAGTTATTAAATTTTGAAAAATATGGGAAAAATCAGATCTATTGGTGGTGCCTGATGCCCTATTAAATGGTCTCTCTTGAGAGGGTAGACTGTGCTACATGTTAAGTATAGCTAATTAGCGAATACAGACTCTGGTGCCGCAGTTTTATTGAAAACACATTCGAGCCTGAGGTTCGAATCTTATACTAACGCAGCCTGCATTGTTAAGAGTATTCTGCTGTGCAATATAGCAAATAACAATGTTCGAATAACGAATCCAAACTGATTGGAAATAAGTTTTTTCAAGGACGAAAAGGTTTTCAAATGAGCTGAAAATGGAGTGGAGGCATTATACTTACGTTGTGATTATAAATCTATGTTCCATAATTGTCTACAGGAATTTACCGGAATTTGCAAGTTGTGGGTTGTAGGTGACACCCGCAAATACAATATTTCAGTCCTATGGACAGGGGCGGATTTCCCTATAACCCGAGTAGGCGTGTGCCTAGGGCGGCCAATTTAGGGGGCGGCAAAACTTTTTTTAGTAGTCGCGCCCTCTGTGAACCCGCACTTTCACGTTTAAAAATCGAAAATGTGTCCATAGCACCCCGAAAAAGAAATTTACACGTATGGAGATTACAATTATGAAAATTTTGGAGAATCGAACAGAATTTTTCTTACTAGTTTACTCCAAGTTCAAGCGCATTATTTTAATTTTGCTCCACTACAGACTACATATTAGTAGGTACTTGGTTATTTGGTATTTTCGCTGCCACTTTTCGTGTTTTATAGGGAGTAGAGGGACGGCATCTTCCATAGGCCTAGATTATCAAATCCGCCCCTATGGACCTGTTTGTATCTTTGTTCCGTCGAAGTTGTACATAATATTAAGAGGTAAAACTACAGCTTGATTTTTAATTGAAAATATTAAACAAATTTTTTTCATATTTTTTATTATTTTCGAAGTTACGGGAGATTTCAGATTTTCCACATGTTAAAACTGCTTAGAATGTTTCGCTTCGCCTTTTCAAGAAGAGTAATGGAATTGGAATTTATTTTCGTAAAGCTAAGAAAAATAATAAAAGAATAAACCCTGTCTTCGCATGACCTTTTGTCTTTTAAAATGAAAAAATATTAAAATATATATAAATAAAATAAAAAAATAAAAAGTTAGTAATTTTTTTTAAATAAACTTAAGAGGGAATCTTGTTCTAAGAATAGACAACTTTACGTAGTTATTTATAAATTATTAATAATTTTTTTTTCAGTGTAGGTGTACATCTGGGCTACAGCCCTGCTTAAGGCTTTCGAAAAATTCTTTACGTGTTAAGCCTAGTACGGAGTTCGAGTAAAACAGTACGGAGTTCAGGAGAAAAATGACATTTCCATACAAATTTTATCGCTGGTAAAATCCCAAGCAAAAATTTTACTGAGGTCTTTACTAGTGCAGTACGGAGTTCACTGGTAAAAAGTGTCATTTTTTCCATTATAAGAAAGATGGCGTTTTGTAAGTCTCCACTCATTTTACTGACCATTTTAATGTGCGGAGCATAAAAATGCTGGTAAAACTTTGACATTTCTTCGATTATTCACAAAACGAGTTTATTTAGTTTTTCCCGTTGATTTTCTTGACGAGGATACGAACTTAGACCTGCCGCAGCAACAATCTCGTTGGCGATATGATGATTTATATCATTTATAAATAATAATCACTTAACATTTTTAAAACTATTTCCGATTAATTGTGATTTTAACATCTGTCACTTCGTTTTCTCCACATAATACTTACGTCAACTTTTTACCAGAGTTAAAATTCTATTTTTTGGAGACCGCGTTAAATTTTACCAATACCCGAACTACATACTAGGCTTAAGGTTACAAATTACCTCTGAAAATAGGTTTCAGAATAGATTTGAGAATTGGTTAAAAGCTTGATAACTCTTTAATTAACGGCTACAAATAGCACATAGGGTGTAATAGGTCAAATTAAAGAGACTCGCCCCCCGATTCTACATAAGAGACTTTTAGGAGATCTCCTACCCTATAAAATTTAGCAAGTAAGAGATTTTAGCAGAATTAGTATTCTACATAAATTTTTTTTTAAAAATTTTAAGAGGTTATGAGGGTTAAAGACGATTCACTTTGCAATAAGGAAGGAGAAGCAGATATTTTTGACGAGGCGATGATGGCAATATGGCCAACCCACACGTAGTTAGCACAAAACACATGCATTTTGCTACACTTGTGCCCAGACATGTCACTAAAATACTTTTGCTATGCTGCAGTTCCTTATATCCATATTATCGAGGTTAATTGTGTGCGTCTAAAATCAAGTTACAATTATTGTATGATAAATTCACAGCACGTAATAATAAATGAATTATTATTTTATCACCTAAATCGCAGGTAAAGAATACCACAGGCGTCATTACACCCAACAGGATTTTCGTATAAACATGTATAGCAAAAAAATTAATTGTTGCCAAAACTTTAAAGTGACGATACTTTTGTCGAGTAATGTGGATTATCGTAGGACGGTGTCATTTCAATCACGTTAAACGCCAGATATTTTAGCATTCTCAAATTCTTTATTAATACAACTTGAGCAAAACGGATCCAAATCGCCCCTCATATTGCTGAGAACTATCCTCTGTGCGTGGCTCAAATTGTATAATTATTTTATATTTCACAAACTTGTACATATTTATATATATATACGAATTATATAAATATGTACTTACTTTACACCATTTTTATCCAAAATTTCGGTATTTGAAACAAAACAATTTCTGCGACTATCACGATAAGAGATTTAAGCGTACCTCAGTGAGAACCGCTTATGTTAAGAAATATTTGGTAGCTTTTGTTGTTTGCTAGAATAGCAAATCTCTTTAAAAAAATATATATCTACAAAAGTTAAGAGATCAGCTGACGTCTGACATCTCTTAACTCTTTACGCAGAATACCAATTTCTGCTAACGGGCTTTGACAGCCCAATTAAGAGGATAAAGCTTTTATATTTTACTTAGAATCAGGGGGTCAGTATATAGTTTACAGCTATTATTAAAACAAAGTAATTTTAACAACCTTTTAGTAAAAAAAATAGAAGTCAAAGTAAAAACAAAAGGTAAGAAAATCCGAAATTTTTAGCTTAGATTACAATAACTGCTCAAAATCTGTCTTAAAAGCGCATCCACGGTAATTTTTCGCAAGAACAACTACTCTCGAAAAGAATATTCCTCGTAAAAAAATTCCTTACATTACAATTCTGCAAAAAATTTCTCGTCGAAAAACTTCTTGCATATTTTACAAAATCTCGACAATTTGCGTTCCCACGGACAAATTATAAACGGAAACATCATCAAAAGTGTTTATTTATATGCAAACATTATAATGTACAATTCAAGTAGGAGACTTGGTGGAGGAGTATGTGCGCGCCCAAAGAGAAGCAGCACCCGGAAGCGGTGCGGAACAGAATTCTTTCGCAGAACTAAAATATATCTGAAGAAATTTTCGAAAAGTATCCCGTCAAAATGGCAGAGACGATCCTTGAATTTTTAATTAATTATACTATCGCCGTTCTGCGATGCTCTCGGAAACCAGTGAGTCCTTTTGGAAAATATTATTTTTCATATTATGCAATTTAAAGAAAATACAACAAAATAATTGACAAAAAATGCGATGGTATTTGGAAAAATTTTATTCCATTTTGTAGGTATATCTTTATTATTTTTAAGGTGAAAACGGGAACCCTGTTACTTAGCCTCCGATGTCCGTTAGTCACCGGGCTGTGTCTCGTGAACTGTAATAGGTAGAGAGTTGAAAATTTCACAGAGTGTGTATTTCTATTGCCGCTATAACAACAAATAAAATAAAATTAGAAATTAAAGGGGGCCCTTTTTGGTGTATACATAGTGTAAAATTTTGTACGATGGTACGGAACCCTTCGCGTGCGAGTCCGACTCGCACTTGGCCGGGGTTTTTATGTTTCCATCGTTTGTTTTTTTTCTTTCATACATTTACATATACATAATTGCCGAATTTTTCCGAGCAGCCATTTTGCAATAAATTGGTTTTTGAAAAACTTTCAAAATACCCTTCTTCGTCAATAATTTTCTTCTGTGAATGAGCTTCTCACGCAAAAAAAACAAAATTCAAAAGATAAAACACAAAAATTCAGAACGTGCCCTTATCTGGTATAACTTGTTTTTTTTTTATATTGTTTTCTAACCTAAAGTTAGCCATCCATACCTGGGGTCATTCAACACACCCTGAATACCATGTAGAATGATTTCGAGCTGAATCCAACTGGGAGATAGGGTTTAATTATAGTTAACAAAACAAATCACGATTATAGAGCAGAACCAAAACATTTCAGATTACGTCATAAGTGTTGCAAGGGCATAATGTCGGATTTCTATCCGTCTTTAACTTTCTAATGAAATGTTTGTTATGTTTAGTTTAGACAAGTATAAACACTTGAGAGGAGAGAGGTACGGGGCTGGTTGAATGAAGTTTTGCATGTAACGAGCTATTAACTATGCCGTACGCCCAGTACTTTCTAAGATACAGGGTGTTTTGTGAAAAACTAAATTATTTTTTTAATCACCCTTTAACTCCTAAATGGTTTATATTGCCCCCCCCCCCAATCACCTGCCATACATTTTTTTATTTGTCCAGGTGAGTACTATCACCTTCTACTCTATATCCTAAGGGGAAACACCCTATATAATACTGGCAGTATTCCCATATTATCGGATAACCTTACATTTTTTCGGTATACTTAAGCATAAAATTAACAGTGAAAAAAATCGTCATAAAATACTTAGACGGAGTTCATAACTTGATTATTCTCCTACAATACTCGGGGCACCTTTTTTAGTCACACATACAAAAACATTTCATGCCAGACATCAGCTCCGGGACTACATATAGAAACTTAATGGAGCCTTGATTTGAGATTTCGTCCACCTTTTCATTGACAACAACAAAATCCTGGTATAACAGTCCCGAGATGCCTTTTTAATCTTCTTTTGTTTCCAGGATTTTGGATTACAGCTCAGAGATATTCCGTTTTAGAATTTTGTGCTCCATAATTTTATTTTTTGGGTAGAATTTTTTCCAGAGATTTTACCATTCTAGGAATTTTGAAGTAATCCTATAAATTACCTACACAAGAATACCACTTTATACTTATACATTTTAGCATTGCTTTTCCAAAAATCACAGATAAATAAGCTTGTAAAATCTAGACATCTAAAACACTCAATCCATATTATGTGGGTGGGTATATAAACGAAAAAAAAAATCTTTTTACCTCGCTTTTTTCCCAACTTCTAAATCTCCCAAAAATACGTCACTATAACTACACTACCCACAATACAAAATACATCGACCTATGTATAACACCCATCCCCGGAGACTTTAAATCAAATTGTTAAAGGAAAACTTTTCTATTAGCATTTTACCCGGCAACCTTTCTTCACAGTATATACAGCTACTTTCCACCTCTCTCATTTTCATTCCAAGGACATTCACAACCCTCTTATTATCCATGTAAAACCTCAAACTAATCTGGTGATTGGATTTGTTCAGAAATCAAGAAAATTTAATTTCGGCAACTTGCCCTCTCTCGTTCTCTTCAGGGAAAAAAAGCAAAAAAGAAAAAAATCCTTTTTCAGGCTATTTTGTGCCCAAGCAGCAATTTGTTGAAAATTGAAACATTCTTCTCGTAAAAAAATAAAATAAAAATAAATTTAAGCATGGGGCAACCAAGTCCCATGTGAACCGCTTAATAGGCGACATACATTCCTTCTGACATCTACGACAAATTAACCAAATCTATAGGAAAGAGAGGAAATCTATAGTGATTACGATCATTATCAAAAGTCATGTATTGGAAAATGAGTTTTTAGTTCAGTACTTTTGGGGTTATGACACGTTTCCCAAATCCCACTTGGCTTTGAAATAAAAAGGAGCTCCAGAACATTTCTTCTTACATGTTTTAATAATAAAATTAAATTCAGGACACGTTCGGTTCAGTTGAATTATTCCTTCTTTTTCTTTTTCTTTTTTTTTTTACTTGTGTTGATTTTTATTTGAAGAAGATATTGGTAGATATCCAGTTTTCCGATGCAACAGAACCTAGATGTATTAATTGTATACAATTAAATGAGAATTAACTTAGAATTGAAATCAAATCAGGAGACAAAAATCGTTGTTTCCATAGAGATTTCAAGGGAAGCGTAACACAATTGAATTTCCTCATGTTTTAAAATGTAATCAGCTTGAAAGACTTTTAAGATAACTCTACACAGTTTTTAACAAATTTCTACATAGCTTTTAAGAAAACTCTACACAGTTAGTAGTTTAATTTAAAATACAATGTATGATCAAAATATACAATTAATTATTTTTGTTTGTTTTTTTTTTTTGAGGCAGTGGAACAGGAGACCCCATCCCAAGTTGTTGTGCTGTCTTGTTAGAAGCTCATTCACCAAAACCTTCATGTCCTCTTAATGAAGCGCATCAGGTGTTGATGAGGAAGGTTTTTCAATTCATGTACAGATAGAAGGGCAGGCCCTAGAGAATCCAGTCTGCTCCGGGTGAAGGCCGGACACGCACACAAAACGTGTTCCGTTGTCTCAGGCTCTGTATCCAGGCAGGATAGACACTCAGGGCTGTCAACAACTCCCATCCTTGTTAGACGAGCGTGAAGCGAGCTGCGGCCCATGATGATGCCAACCACAGCTCTACATTGTTTCCTTCCGAGCCCCATTAGGAAATCAGAGATATTCTTTTTGCGCCCATCAAGAAACAGTTTTATACACCTGAAAGTACTTAGGTTCGCCCATCTCTGCTGATGCTATCTATGAACATCCGCTTTTATGCGAGACCCGATACTCGAGGTGGCAACGCCCACGGTGGGCTCTGGTCCGAGGAATTGATAATCAGAACCAGCCCTTGCTCAAAGGTCAGCACTTTCATTCCCAATGATCCCCATATGACCAGGAACCCACAAAAGGGACAACTTGTTGTGGATCAGTGTTGGGCGTAATCTGAGTCCAGTGTAATTTAATTAATAATTCCATTACATTTTATTCAAATTACCAAGTAATCTAATTAAATTGTATTTGATTACATTTCAATTAGACTACTTATGAGAGAACATGTAATCTAACAGATTACTTTGGGGGAGTTTTATGAAGAATTAGAATACAAATATCTTAAATGTAATCACATTAATTAGATTAACATGTAGTGGAATTAACAAGTAATCGATTAACGTGTAATCAAATTAACTTGTAATCACACTACACGTTAATCGATTACATTATTTAATTATGGAAATGTATTACATTATAGTAAACTGTTAGAAAGTAATCTGATTACAGATTACATGGTTAATTGTAATTTTTAATCGTTAATCAAATTACATTTCTCCTAACACTGTTGTGCATATACAACTTATCCACAGACGACCTGCAATCCCCAGTAACTTATATGTTATCCGAGGGCCACTCAGACCCATCAAGGCTGCCTGACTATCCCAAAATGGTCTTCCCCTTGATTTGCATATCAAGGGGTAACTCGAGATAGCGAAAACGTCAGCCTGGAAGACAGTGGTGTGCCTTCCAAGTGAGTACTCCATCCCAATATCAGGCTCAGGAAAGTAGACACCCAGACACCAGCTCCCTCATTAGTGAGAGAGCCGTCGGTAAAAGAAAACATTTTATGTTTATTTGGTACACATTTCTTTGACATTTGATTATAGATTTTCGTTCACTTTAAATTTTTAGTTTGTATTTGATGGTAAATTAACACAGAAATATTTTATGTGTTGATTTGCATCAAATTTCTTATCAAAAATTAAAGAAAGAAAGTTCTTCAAAGTGGTATAACTGGTCGGTGAGTCTAGTCTAACTTAAATGAAGGAGCGACTTGCAAACGCTTTCGTAACTGTCCACCACAGACAAAACAAAAGTCCAAGTTGTGAGACAATCATAAAATTACAATCAAACCGTTTGCTGATGGGTTTTGGAATGCTTCATTTGGCGCTAAAATTCGTTTCAAAATTACTGAGTTTTTGCATCATAAGAAAGCCCCTGATCAAATTATAAATGAATGATTCAAACATTTTACATTACAAGGGCTGACAAATCATTTGAATTCTTCTACAATTTTGGAACAAAGTAAGATAATATTCTCTCTCTATACTCTTGTGGTCGATTGTAATTGATGATCTCCTTGGGAAGCTGACAAGTTCAGGATTTAATGTTCAAAGCTACTCGGATGATCTAATAGTCAGAATGTGGGGCAAGCATGATCAAATCATATCCGACCTCATACCAAAAGCCCTTTCAAAAGTCCGCATTGCGTGTTTGAACAAAGGCCTTAGCATAAACCCCAACAAAACGGTTAACGTTCTGTTCACGAGAAGAACGAAGCTTTCACTAACGGCTCCTTTTCTTAATAACACGGAATTGATATTTTCAGACGAAGTAGAATTTCTGGGGGTCACTCTAGTTAAAAAAGTTATCTAAGATTCGCATTTGTCCAGACAAACGGAAAGAGCGGGTTGATCTCTCTACACGTATCATCGCTTCATAGGCGATGCGGTCTGAAGTCCAAAATTATGTACTGCGCCAATACCTGCATTATGAGAGCCATAAAAATGCTCAACCACTAATATCCTCTCCTACAGCCAAGCAACTCTCAAGGCCTTAGAATCCTTCGCTATTAAGTCAAGGATAGTCTAGAAGTGTCTGTAAACCCTTAAAAATGTGTCAAGGAGAAACAAAGCTATCCTTATATAAGTTAATAAATTCACTTATACGTTTATCAAAAAAAATAAATAGAACAACTTTAAATTATTATTGGATCTTTATTCTATGAAATATAAACGAGAACTGAACTAAGAAATAATCTAAAAGTAAAGCGCCAAGTTGAAGCTGAATCTAAGATGATTCCCACGGCTGGCATGCAAGCATGAGACATGATGTTAAAACTGCAATCGCTGCAATTCCCACAGGTGGCTTGGAGACGATTTGGTTTAATGTTGATATGTGGGAGATATGATGATTACACGTGATTAGGTGTTGTATTCCTCGTCGCATGTACTCATATTTGTTAAGTCTTCCCCTCTTAGATGCGGATGTCCTCATACGTTAAATCTCGTAGAACTTTGGCCGGCTTATGGAATAATGTTGGGCAAGATCAAAAACTGCTGATGTGGTTAAAGCTGGATGAATGTCTTTGCTTTCTTCTAGGTTAGTGAGCTTTGGAGCGATTTCCTTACTTGTATTGATGTGGATTTCCGTTTGTTTTTTATTTTTTATGAAAAATATTACCAAAATTGCTAATATGATGGCTATTGAGGTAAGCAGTCCGTAACTGGTCCATTGATGAAGAATCTTCTCGGTTTCCAGAAGTTCTATTTTGTTGGTATTGTTTATATGTAGGTCTTTCATCATTTCAAGTGATAATAATTCTCGATATTGACTTTCTTCTGAACTGATTTGCAAGATGGCAGGTAAGACATGAAGGGTTGGCTTTTCTTTGGAGATAAAAGTTCTTCCGTTAATACTGATCGTCGAATTGTGGAATTTGATGAGGAAAGTTCCATTAAGATTGTGTACCGAATCGTCGATTCTTATGGCACCGCTAATTGGTTGAGTAGCAGAATACCTTCAGAAATTTCTTCTATTGATGTTACATGTTGATTATTGATTTTGTTGCAGGTTGCGCTTGTACTTTTTAGGATATGGGGAATACACGTAGTATTACTAATGTCTATGATATTATCCTGTTTACAAATTGACAAATAACCTAAACTTTTACAATCTTCTGTTATGGCAAAAATACCATTTTTGTTCTTCAGGATATTTTTGTAAGTTATATCATTAATTACATTATTCCTCTTAACTGGTTTGACTAATAATTTTTCAAATGTTACGTTACTTGTTATTGGAATATTTATTACGTAAAATAATGAAACGGAGTTTGTAATTACTTTAACAATAGCAAAGTCTAACGCTTCTTCTGGCGTAGCATATGGTAAGTTCTCCTTATCTAAAATATCTGTAGCTAACTTAATTTCTTCTTTAGATAGTATTATTGAGTTTACAATTCCAACTTTGGCCCAATGGATGGCGTAAGCAATATTAGTTAATTCTTCCTTTATTAATTTTAATTTATACTGAATACTTGATCATTTAATGAGTGGTCATTTTTTATTAACTTTATTATTTGATTTGTAATATTCGTAATGTTATTTATTCTTTCGTTATACAATTCATTGATAATAACTTGTTTATTATTATTTGACAAGACATTATTTATTTTATTCTCTATCATTACAAAATCGTCATGGTCAGGATTTCCAGCTATCCATTTCCATGCTGAGCCAATAAAATCTAATGATCTTTTTGCCTTATGTGGCTTTAAATTGTTTAATAAATTCTGTATTTGCGATATCTCGTGGGAAAGATAAGGGAAGAGGGTATAATTTTTAGGAATTTGGTTCTCTAGAAGTGAAGAGATTTCGGATATAAATGTTTCGTAAATATTTAACTCGATTATGTGGATTAGTTTAAAATGACCTTCCTGGATCCTTGCAGTTCCCACGTTTAGGGCTATGATTGCGAATTAGAATAGTCCATGATTTGGACTTCTCCTCTGATAGAGTAGATGACATGTCTGAAATGAGAAATTTCAGTTTCTTATGTGAGTTTTGTGTATGACTTTTCCTGATTCTGTGAGAACAGTTGTGTTGCGATTTTCTTTCACAATTTCTTTGATGTACCTAACGGTTAGCTTTGATCCTATTCTCCTATTATGCTTTACGAAAATTGATTCTCCAATCTCATAGTTTTTTACAGGCTTTCTTTTTTCATTGTGATATTTAATGTCTTTTTGCTGTTTTTGTCTGAGTTTGCTGATGTTGTTTGAGCGGGATAGCTCGAAATTTTCTGGGCCGACTCTAGGGTCTCGTCCGTAAAAAAGTTCAACTGGTTTTTTTCCAGTTGTAGAATGGACGGTAAAATTGTACTCATTGACCGATCGTTCCAAAAGCTCTTCAAATGAGCGTTCAACGCCGTCGCTCTTCAAGCATCACATTATTTCAGAGAGAGTTGAGTGGAAACGTTCAACTTGACCGTTGATTTCACTCTTATAAGATGGTGTTCTGAAAATTTTTATATTTAATCCATCTTCCATCATGGAAGTTATCGTGGCAGAGTTCAGTGCCTTCTCGTTATCAATTATGACGTGTTCAGGAACACAGAAAAAGAATAATATATCTCGTAGAGGACGTTTTATATCCTCTATTGACCTGGATTTGATTATTTTTGTACGTGCAAATTTCGTAAATTTATCAAGGGCAGTAAGAACAAGGTTTCTTTCAGTAGAATAGATATCAATGTGAACAATGTGACCGGGGTAATTTGGAATAGGTGTAGGATTTATATGTTGATTGTTTGGATGTCTATCATACTTGTTTTCTTTGCAAGTATTGCAGCGTTTAACCAGATATTTTATTTTAGAACTCATTCGTGGGAAGTAATATTTTTCCAATAATTGAATTCTATTTTCTTCGGCATTACGATGAGCTCTTTGATGAACTCTCAGAATTGTTTCTTCTTGTTCCGTTTCATTTACTATGTCTTGAACAATAGTTTGGGTAAATCTAATTTTGTAATTTCGAAAGTGTATTGGGTAAATCTCTTGTACTTTACCCATTATAGACTCGTCCGCTTTTAAACCATTTATAGTACGTGCATTAAGATATCTTTTGAATAAATTAATAATTTCTGTTGTGGTAAATTGAGGTTGAATGATGATGTGACGGAGATAATTTGGAAATGGGGATTTTAGCTGGTAACTTGTTTCTTGACCTATTTGTAGGATGATTTGATTGCGGAAGACGTTTATGGGACACTCTACTGTTGGAATGAGATTATGTGATGAACTCTCATCACTGTGTTGTGTTGTGGTCAGTGGGTTTAGATACGTTTCTAAGGGTGGTCTTGACAGCGCATCGGCTACCACATTCGCTTTGCCAGGTGTGTGCTCGAGTTTGTAATTGTACTCTTCGAGGATAGCTTTCCATCGTTTCATCTTACAATTAGTGTTTTTGTTACTGAGAGCGTACGTAAGGGGCTGATGATCCGTATAGATTTTTACCTTTCTTGCTCCATAGAGGTAGTTTCTTAAAGAGTTTAAGGACCAAATAATTGCCAGCATTTCCTTCTCGTTGGTGGCATAGTTCTCTTCAGTTTTACTTAGCGTTCTCGACAGAAATGTTATTGGTCGATTGTTTTGAGATAGCACCGCTCCCAACGCGTGGTCTGATGCATCAGTTGCGAGCTCAAATTCTTTTTCGAAGTCTGGGTGGTGTAGAATAATTTCTTCTGATGTTAGTGATAATTTGATTTTGTTAAATGCTTCCATAGCTTCTACGCCGAGGTGAATAACTTTATTTTTCGAGAGATTTTTGGACACATGTCCATCTTCCCCTCTTAAAAGGGATGTCAGGAGTTGGTTTTGCTAGTTTTGCATAGTCTCTTATGAAACGACGATAATAGCCTGACATACCGAGAAAT